>JAUYWG010000057.1:9746297-9772659 GCA_034779775.1 Enteromius afrohamiltoni | reverse complement strand
TATATATATATATATATATATATATATTAATATATGAATTAAATAATACATGAAAAATCTGCTTTTTTTGTCTGAAAATTCACAAAAAAATTTAAAATCAAAAGTCCATGTTCACTTAATTTAGTGGGTACAAATATTTGACTGGTTGTTTATATAGATCAGTATTTATATAGATCATCTTATTGTCTTAGATTTTAAGTCTGAAATTGTGACACATTTTTTTTCCCTTTTTTCCACAGCAATCGAAGTATAAGGTTATAAATAAAGATCAATGGTGCAATGTTCTAGAATTCAGTAGGACTATTAACCTTGATCTCAGTAACTATGATGAGGACGGGGCCTGTGAGTACAAGCACTCACGCTTAAATATACTCTAATCACACCCCACTTTAGACGTCCATCCTTCTTTTGTACAATGCAGCTGAAAGTACATCAGATTGGTCTTTCAACTCCTTTTTCCTCTTTCCTCAGGGCCAGTGCTTTTGGACGAGTTCGTGGAGTGGTATAAAGACAGAGAGATGTCGTAGCAACAGCTTTCCCACGCCTACCACCATCACCAACTAGATAGACCAACTAATCGCCAACAATCACCATGACAATGACGACAGAAACGGCTTTGAAACAAACATCTAGAAAACAAAGTACAAATCAAAACTGAAGTGTTTGGGACAGACTGATGGTGGCCCCTGGTGCTGAGGGCTCGAGTGTGTGAGTGTTTGCATAGAATGTATCAATGCACATGTTTGTATGTCGCCCTTTTAGCCGGGGCCATAGGAGGGTCACTGGTGGTTGTGTGTTGGTGAAACAGCACCTCACCGACTCCACCTAATGTCCCCCATAGCCCACAATGCATTGTGGGTAAGCACACGGCCAGTCTTGGTGCCGCCTTCCCACCCCACTGTGATGTTTCATATTGCTGTGAATGTTATAATAGGCTCTTATATGGAGGATGAATTTGGATTCTCCAAATGGCAGGGTAGGTTAAAAACTCCCGTACTGTCTGACGTTAAGGTAATTTAGACCTGGAAGGAAAGAAAAAAGAAGAACCTGCTTGGCTTTTTACTTCAGGTCAGTGACTTATTGCTAAGGTTCAAAATGGAAATGGCTTACAGTGTCGCTCTGCTGATGTGGTCCAAACACTGTTTACTAAGGTTTTTATGTTGGGAGGATGATGACAGTCAGGGCATGTTACCATAGATACACAGTGACCTTTGCCGTAAGTTTTATTTTTACCAGTCTCACTGCACTTGGATGCCATTTAATAAAGCGCATCACATGCAAGAGTGTCAAAGACATTCTGCTGTAAGTACTTCCAGTGGTGTTATATCAGTATCCCTTTCACCACTTCCATTCTTGATTTTGATTATGAGATCAACAAGGACAGATTTACTGTTCACAACATGAAGACCAGTGGGTTATACTTATCGTGAGTGTAGAGCCTGGTGTCTTTTTCCTGGCTCTCTTGACCATTGTGTATTCGCACTGCAATGGCAAGATGTGGCCATTTTGTAGAGGAGTGTGAGCAGGTTAAAGTGACTGTGGAATGCATTCACTATATCATTTAATTCCTTAGCAATGCAACTATACTGTGCATGTCACGTTTAAAATGACAGGACGTGGATCTAAGGGAAAGACGACGAGAGAAAGCTGTTAAAGTGCACTTTTGATTTCTGTGATGAATTGCCACAAAAATGTATGAAAACAGGTATCCTGCCCTAAACACTGACACTCTTTTGGCCACATCCTCTTCCACAGATCTTGTGGTCAAATGTGATCACCTTAACCCATAGTGACCAATGCCTAGCAACTATTTAACGTTCTAGTTATGTTTGTAAAACTGTTGAGTTTTGTCTATGGCTGTGGCGTGAAGCTAACTTGTCATTTGAACAAGAAAAAAAAAATGCATGCATGCATTCTGCAATTAGAGCCGTCTTTGTGAATGAATGAGTTTTTTTTTCTTTTTGTACTTTTTTTTTTATTTTTATTTTGCTCTTGTTTATTTTTGTACAGGTATTTGTAGAAGTGGACTTTTTTTGTGCTTAATTTGGGTATCCGCGGTCATGCAGTCTTAACGCTTTATGAAAAACATGATTGTGTGATGGTATTTAGAGCTTAAACACACTTGTAACCTCATCTGTTGAGATGTTCTTCTCTGCATTGCCTTCTCCACCATGTCCACCAAGTGCTAAACCACCATGTACATGAGTGACTGCAGCAATTCTGTACATCTACAAATCTTGACGTCATATGGTGAAATGAAAAATATGGAAAAATTATTATTAACTTTATTTAAGCTTATTTAGGGTAACTTTAAATATTTTTTTTCTTTTCTCTTTTCTAATCTGGTTAAAACAAGGCATTTTTGTTATTTTTTCCTACTTTTATTTTGAAAGATGAAGGTTGCTTATCAAAAATTATTTATCAAGTATTCACCCAGCATCTAAGAAGCCAACAGTCTATGTATGCTGTGCATGCTGGCCAGATTCCATTTGAAAAATGTCTACAGACACTTGTTATAATCCCATTCATCTGCACCTTTGAAATAGTGGTTTTAAAATGATTTCAACAGATAATTTCCCTGAAATTACAGAAAGGTTCCCTGTGTTGTATGACTGTTGCTTTTGTTGGGGGAGTATGTAATGCAGAGGGCTGAGCATTCTCATCTGACTGTATATATGTATGGATGTGTGTGTGTATATGTGTTTGTTTTCACTGTAACCTCTCTACATTCAATATATATAAAGGGGTTTATTAACGAAACGTGGAGTGTTTTCATCTGTTTTAGATAAAGAGATGGAACTTGAAGTCATGTTGAGTCTTTCCCCCTATTTGCTTGAAAGTTAGTATTCTACAAAACCATAATGAAAGTGACTAAGAAACAGTAATACAACAGTGTTGGAAGAAAGTTTATAGCCCCATTAATGGATATAATGTGTTGTCATAGAGTGCAGTTAATAGCCTTTGGATTTTTTTTTACTGCTGCACTTCAAAAAAAAAAAAAAATTTTAACTGATAAAATCGATACAGTGTTTATATTCTTAGACCACATTCTTATGTACATTCATACATTGTTTCAATGCAAAAGGAACAGAACTTCTATTTATAAAATATAGAAGGTTATGTTCATGATTATATTACAGTATTTACAGTGCTTCCCCATCCTCAAATGCTTTTCCTCAAAAACAAATGTTTGGTTGGATTAGCTCAAAATCACTCAACATTGTTTGTCTAGTGAGTCGAAATGAAATCTTTAGCTAAATTAAATATTCCTTATAATTTGGAGTTGATTTGGAACCAGTTGCTGATGGACTCTTAGTTTTAAGGCCACGTAAAACTGGGGCTTCAGCTCCTTCTGCATGTATGGACGTTAACATGTTCTTTGTAGAACCACTGCTGTATTCCACTTTTCCATAACTTGCTGGTGATCTGTCCTGCTGGTCACCTTCTTGTTGAATGGAGGACAGGGATGTGACGTTGAACTCATCCATTTCCCTTCTTCTTTGCTGCAGTAATCTTCTGCGTTCTTGCCTTTGACGGATTTCAGAATTTTCCCTGAGATACTCTCTAGCGTTCTCTAGATCTAGGGAAGGTGGCAATGTCTGTGGAACTGCTGGTGGCTCATCATCTCCTACAGAGTGTTCGTCACTGGACGAGGAACTTGACTTTTTTACCTTTGACTTCAGGCCAGTCTGTTCTGCTGAATTATCCGTAAGCTCTCCTTTCATATTATCCTTTGAAGTAAACTCAGAGGTCCATGTTTCTGATTGGGTCTTTATTATTAATGCAGAACCTTTTTTCATTGTGGCAGGTGGTGACACCTGAGATGATAAACTGGACCATGTAGTTTCAAAGTCTGTTTTTGCTATAGGTGTTAAATCTCTTTTCATTAATTTGGTTGAAGATGGTGGTTCACTCTGTGTGAATGCAATGTACCTATTTACCTTTGGGATTTTATCAAGAGATACACCAGTTTCTTTAAATATTTTGGTGTCTGCTTTTCCAATGATATTAGCAGATGACATAACAGCTGAAGTGCTCAATATCTTTGTTTCTTGAGCTACCCCTGATATTCCGATTCTTTGAGCAAAAACAGCAGTTGATGCCCGAGCAGGATTTTGACTTTCAATAGGTGTGAATTGAATGTATCTCTTAACTTTGGGTACTCTGTCAAGATTTTCAGATGAAATTATCTGTGTTTTTGATGCTGTTTTATTTCCATTAGAGGGCTGTACATCACCTTCAACTAAAGTGCTGGGTCCCCTTAATTCTGTTACTGCCACATTAATGGATTTAGCAACACTTGAAGACAGAAGTTTTGACTGTGCAGAAGAATATGGTTCATATTGTTTGAATTCAATGTACCTCTTTACTTTAGGAATTTTGTCAAGAAATTCACCTGTTTCTCCAATGATTTTGCCATCATTAGTAGATGCCTTATCATCATCTTCAGATGAAGAGTATTGTCTTCTTGTTTCTTTGGGTACCACAGATACGTTGACTCTTTCAGCTGAGAGAGAAGTTGTCTGAGCTGGAGATTGACTTTCAGGATGTGCAAAATGAATGTATCGCTTAACTTTTGGTATTTTATTAAAAGGTACTCCAGTATGTCCACTAAAATAGTCTTCTTTAGAGGTGACATCATCTTCAGATGAAGTGCTTGATTTTCGCGTTTCTAAAATGACCTCAGATATTCCAACTCTTTCAGCTGGTAGAGAAGCTGTTGACTGCTCAGGGGAGCAATGTGTGAATTGAATGTATCGCTTAACTCTTGGTATTCGGTCAAGTGCTTCTGTTTGCCCAACGACACCATCTTCCTTAACATTCTCCTTAGGAGATACTGGAATACTAGATTCTGTTTCTGTCACCTTTACAGACTTTACAGTGCTTGGAAGAGGTAATGGTGTGAGAACCTGGGAAGGTTCGGATTGTGTGAATCTAATGTACCTCTTCACTTTTGGGATTTTGTCAAAAGTATCACCTCTTTGTTTAAACATATCATCATGAGTAGATAGCTCAACATCATCATCAGATGAAGTACTTGATTTCCTTGTTTCTTGAACAACCCCAGATATTCCAAGTCTGTCAGCTGATTTTTCAGCTGAGACAGCAGTTGTTGACTGAACAGGGGATTGACTTTCAGGATGCGTGAACTGAATGTATCTCTTAACACGTGGTACTCCATTAAGAGACAGTCCTATTTTCCCAGAGTCTTCCTGAACATCATCCTCAGATGAAGTACTCTCCCTAGTGGCTGATTGTTTCTGTTCAGTTTTCGTCACCTTTGTGGATTTTTCCATGGTTATAGGATGAAATTGTGACAGATTTGAGGAGTATGGTTCAGATTGAGTAAACTTAATATACCTCTTTACTTTTGGGATTTTGGCAAGATATTCACTCGTTTCTTCAGTGATATTCTCTTTTTTAGTACTCGGTTTAACATCTTCCTCAGATGAAGTGCTCCATCTCCTTGTTTCTCCAGCTACAATAGTTACATTGACTCTTTCAGATGTGGTTGCCTCAACTTGAGGTTGAATTTCAGGATGTGTGAATTGAATGTATCTTTTAACTCTTGGCACTCTATCAAGGGATATTCCTGTTTGTCCAGAGATGTTGGTTTGTTTGATATCATCCTCAGAAGAAGTGCTCAATCTTTTGGATTCAGATTTGGTTTTCACCTCTGTTGTGACTTGCAGTGTATCTGAAGTAGTGGGTGATACTATTGGAAGATAAGATTCAGGCTGTTTAAATTGAATATATCTTTTTACTTGTGGTACTCTATCAAGAGAAATACTGATTTCCCCAAAGAATTCAGTTTCCACTTTCCCTGGTTTAACTACTCCTGAGGTTGAAGGTGAAGATGTTGACTGAATGTGTTGTGGAGGAAGCTCATTCTCCTTAAACTTAAGATATTGCTTTACTTTTGGCACACCGTCGAAAGATGCATCTATTTTAGCAAAGAAATTATCACTATCATTATGAGATCTAACATCATCTTTAGAGGTGCTGGTGAGCACAGACTCAACTGCCTCAGTTGTAGTAGGACTGGATATTGATAGTGTTGGGGAAGAAGGTTCAAACTGTTTAAATGTGATGAATCTTTTTACTTTTGATACTCCATCAGAAGATACACCTATTTTCCTAAAGAAATTGTCTTCCTCGGTTGTCAGTTGATCATCATCTGATGATGAGCTATATCTCCTTGTTTCCTCTATAGCATCTTTCTTTGTTAAAGAAGGTGGTGATGGCAGAGTTTGGGACTGAGGTTCAGACTGCTTAAAACAAATGTATCTTTTCACTTTTTGTATATTGTCAGGAGATACCTCAGTTTGTGTTAAATAACCCTGGTCTCCAGAGGATCTGTCAGTTGTAGCTTCAGGTTTCACTGCCATACCACTTGTGGCTTTTGTAGAGGATGAAACTGATGGCAGAGTTGGAGAAGGTTGTTTAGACTGCGTAAATTGAACATATCGCTTAACCTTTGATACTGCATCAAGATTTATTTGCCCCCAAAATTTGTTTTCTGCAGCATCAGATTTGTAATCCAACTTAACAGATGGGCTTGAACTCTCCACTACTGGCTCAGGCCTCTTGGTTGAAATAGCTGTTAGAGTTGGAGAGTAAGGTTTTGGCTGACTGAATTGAATGTATCTTTTAACGTTCGGCACTGTATCGAGAGATACACCTATCTTCTTAAAGAAATTGTCTTCATTGGTTGTAATTTCGATATCATCATCATCAGATGACGTACTTGATCTTCTTGATTCGGGTTGTGCCACCAGTTCAGGTGATATACTTTGTTTGTTCAAGGGCAGTGTTGTCAAACAAGATTCATGGCTTGAGAATTGAATATATTTTTTTACTTTTGGAAGGCCATCATAAGATGCATCAACCTTTCCAAAAAATATTTTATCTTCAGTGGTTTGTTTCACATCATCTTCAGAGGAGAAACTAGATCTCCTAGACTCAGTTGTCGCTATAAATTCTGGGATGACTACCCCAGTGGTTGGTCGAGTAGATGGTGACTGGACTTGAGGATAGGAATCGGAGTGTGTGAACTGAAGGTATCTCTTTACTTTTGGTAAATGATTGAGGGATAAACCTTTTTCAAAGAGATTGTCTTCATTAGTGATCGCCTTAGTTTTTGACTTAGTTTGAACTTGTGATTGAAGATTCCCCTCATCTGGTTCATGGTCATGTCTGTTGAACAGTCGTGCACTTAATGCTCTTAATCTCATTAGACCTTTAGACTGTTTCTTGTCAAATACGTCTGTGCTGCTGGAAGAGTTATCAAAGTCAATGTTGAGGACTTTGTCTGTGTTCTTATCTGGTGTCATAGGTCCTCTGTTCCCAGGTGGTACTGTAATCTCTAATTTTGTTGGATATTCCAAAAATTGATCTTCTTCTTCGCTGGAATACGATCTGTCAGTATCATAGCCTCTATTCAGTCTGTTTATACTTGACCTATAGACAGGATGGACATGGTATAGTGGCAAGCTATCATGACTTCCATAGTATGATTGATTTTGTTTTTTGCTTTTAGACTTTTTTCCTGATAAACCTTTCGTGGTAGAAGTTGGTGATGATGGCAGAGAGGAGGAATGCTGTTTATTCTGATTTATATACACATATTTCTTTACATTTGGACTTGTATCTGTGCTTGGTTGTTGTGTATTGTTTTGTATTGTTGGGCTCTTGATAGCTTCCTCAGTTGTGGCCTCAATTTTAGATCTGGATACTGACAGAGTTGGCGAAGAAGATTCAATCGGTTTAAATAAAATGTATCTTTTTACTTTTGAAACCATATCAGAAGATACATCAAGATTGTCACCTTTAGTTGTCAGTTCATCTTCATCATCTGAGGATGAGCTATAACTTTTTGCTTCCAGCATATCATCTTTTTTGGTGAATGAAGGTGATGACGACGGCAGAGTTGGGGAATGAGGTTCAGACTGTTTGAAGTGAATGTATCTCTTCACTTTTTGAATTCTATCAGGAGATAACTCTATTTGTGTTAAGCATTTGTTGTCTCCAGGGAATGCTTCAGATTTGACCTCAATATCTGATATAATAGTGTCCTCCTTTGTTGAGGTAGGAGTTGGAGGTCCAAACTGTTTAAATTCAACATACCTTTTAACCTTTGGCACTGTATCAAGACCCACATCTACACATATGCCAAATTTGTCATCTTCAGTCTTTATGGAGTCATATATGTGCATACTCTCATCAACACTGTCTCCATGAGTAAGTGTCAGATGTATGTCTGATGGCTCCAGAGTGATAGTCTCTTGTTTTGTAAGAATGCCAGCACTAGGCATTCTTTCATTTAAGGTGACATTTTCATATATCTTTAAAGTGACCAAGTTTTCATAGTTCTCTGTGTCTGATTCATCCATTAACTCTTGGTTTACAACATAATTGTTTAGTCCACCTACACTTTCACCACTTTCACTTGAAGAGGAGCTTATTATGTCAGAATGCTCAAACTGCTTTACATCATCAACAGGAATTTCTTTACCAAAAGGTTGGTCAAAATCAAGAACCTCTGAATCAAGGTTTGTTTTGTCTGAAGGGGATTCTACTTTGCCTTGCCTCCATGTGTCATCATCCTTTAGTGGGTGACCTAAAGCAGAGCTGGAGAGATCCCGGATACTTGACCTTTCAGAGCCATCAGTGAAAGAAAAGCTTTCTCCACTGTCATTCCACAACTCTGGGTCCAGATTATCAACATTTTGTTCTGTCAGTCTGTCTGACCATTCTGAATACTGCTCTGTACTAAATCCTGGAATTTGAACTATTGTGTTTTTGTTTGCCGGTATAGTGACAGCAGGAGGGTCAGCACTTTGTTCAGTTTGTCTTGAGAAGTTACCTTCCTGACTTGACTGAGATGATGTTGAAGAACTGCCCCTTCTCTTTAACTTGATATCATCTGCATCTGGAATTGACTCAAATTCCATGTCTTTGGTTGAGCAAGGTGGCTGCTGCTGCTTACCATTTATGCTTATCACTGTCCCTCCCTGTAGTGAGCTGCTACTACTGCTGTCGGCTCTTCCTCTGTGTACCTCCATCTCAAGGGTCTGCTGTTTCCCACCAGTTATTGAGGATTTATCTTTTTTAATGGTCTCATAAAAAGCCTCAACTTCTGTGTTGCTCTCAGAGGAGCCATCTGCTTGATCATTCTCTACTGTAACGTAGTAAGGCACTTGATCTTCCACTTCTGTGATTCCACCAAATGTAACTGTTGAACCCACTCTTTCTTGGTCTTCTACATCACAGTACCCTTCGTTCACATACGGCTGGGGCCCAGTGAAGGAGGTGGTTGCTGGTGGTGGTGTAGATTGTCTCTTGGATCGTATTCTCCTCCATAATTTGTCTAAGAATGGTCTCAAAAAAACACCAAGGATAAAGGCTACAATAAATGTAATGATGACAGAGAGGCAGACGGCAAGAACTAAATCTGACTGGGTTTGCCGTACAACAGGATTATTTCTTGGTGTGTTTTTATTTTGTTCCTCATCCAAGATGGTTGCTGCTTCCCTACGTGGTCTTGAGCCACTGCCTTTTTTATGGACATGTAGATCAAAAACTGATATATGCTCTCCTCTGAGACCTGAAATGCATACATAAAGTCCCGAATGCTGCTCTGTAATGTCCTTAATTAGAAGTTTTGGTTGGTTATCTGTGACTTTGCCATGCGGAGTCCACCAATGAACCTGCATGATATCTAGAATAAAAATAACAGTAAATTTCATCACTTTAGGAGTTACATAGCTTAACAAGTCATGAATAAAAAAAATTATAAATTGGACTGTGGTTTTTTATCTTCAGTTCAGATATAGACAAGTAAACAGAAGTAGCACCTTGACTGTTATTGCTGCAAGGAATTGATATTTGCATCCCCTCTTTCACAATCATGTTATGATGGTGACCAGATGTGCTGTATTCATGTGTTGGACAGGTAAGCTCTGAATCCTTCAGGTGAAGCAGATCTTTTCCAGCAAGATGTGGTGGAGAGGCACATACTACTTGCCAGGAAGCATCACCCATTTCAGTATCAAAGCTAATCCATCTTCTCAAGGTCTGCAAGTTGCAGTCACACATCCATCTGTTGAAGGAGACATTGACCAAGGCTTTCAGGTTTCTCAGGAACTGGTAAGCAGGAACAGGAATGGTGACCAGCAGGTTATAGCTCAGATCAAGGACCTGGATGGAATTAGTAAGGAATTAGCGAATGTTTTCCATATTTTAATGCATGCTGACTGGTAAGTAAAATTATGCAGTAACTACAGGGTCTGTCAAAAGACATGCCACTAGGTGGCGCACACTCACAAACAAGTAAAATTGGTATTTTAATGACACTCAAATAAGTTGAATTGGTACAAGATATTACCTGCAGCTGTTTTAGGTCGCTAAAGGCTTGTGGGTGAATGCTTATGATGCTGTTATGCTGGAGATGTAGTTCTTTTAAATTAATACAGCTGTCCAGGTCAGTAAGACCTATCTTAGATATCTGGTTATAAGACAGCTGGAGAATCTGCAGAGACTTCATACAGCCCAGCCCTGAAAGCAGAATGTATATTCAGAATATCAAAAGGTAAACATAATGCAATGATTAACAAGTGTGCATTGATCAACTAGTTGCTAGTTAAAAATCAATGCATTCTTTCAGTCACTTGCATTTTTGATCATTAGATAGCAAAGTCAGACATTTTGCAGTTGTACATATTGCTGTAATAGTTCAACACCAAAGCAATATAATGTATTAAAAAGAAAAACTGGGCTGAAAAGTAACTATCGCTAATGGATATCCTATAAATTATGTTTTTGGCTATACCCAGATTTAAATCTGAACTCTACCTGTTACAGCTTGAACTGACCCTATAAAACACAAGCACCTGTTTGTGTCAATATCTGTGTCTGTAACAAAAACCTTAACTCATAGCTGCGCTGACTTGGAGCACCACACGAATCTCCATTTGTTTAAATCAGGGAGGATGTTGCAGCAACACTGCTTGAAAAACTTGACTTTACTGTCAAGATGTTTTTATTAGTATTCTCATTATTAACAAACAATATTTGTATATTAATGGTTAATATTTTTAGTTTTAACATTTAAATGCGAACTACGGTGCTTGAAATATTTAAAAAGTATTCAAACCAGTACATCACAACGGTTTAATGTAATTAATGTAATTAATGACAGTATTGGTATTTTTTTGAGTGAACTAATCCTTTTAAGTATCCAGATATTTTCAGCGAGAAAGTACCTAAGCAAAACTGCTCAAAAAAAGAGTGAATCATTAGCCCAAGACAATGGTAAGTGTTTGATTTTTCTTTCTTTTGCCCACAAAACCTAATCTACAAGACTCCAGTTAAATGTCTCTAAACATTTGAACACAATGCTTATTGGTGTTTTAATGGCTTTTCTTTAATGGCAGTTTTTTTTTCTTTTTGTTTTTTGGTGTGTAATGGTGTTATTTGAAGTGCACTTTCCCTTTTTGGAATTTTAAGTGTGACCACATGGCACACTATACTACAAAACATAGAATAGTGCATAAATACACAAATCAGATGCATCTCAAAGCTTACAAAACCTTATACAGCCATCCTGCACTGTAAGACACCATTGGACACCTTAGGACTCGTATGCGTTTATGTGAAGGATGGTCAAAATACACAACCATAATGAAATTCGTTCTCTGGAATGTGTTTAGACCATTATACTACCCTTTTACAACCCATTATGAAGCACCGGAATGCTAGCGCCCAACCCTTGTGACTAGATCACAGGTGATTTCTTTTCACCTCGCTGAGGGAGGATCCTGTGACTGGTTTAAATGGAATTTAACAGGGCAGAAAAGTGTGCAATCGCAACAGATCAAAGTTCCACTGTTGAGGTAGTCATTTACCACAGGGTGGAGAATGTGTGTGGGTTTTACGAATTTTACAGATTTTACATCATACAATGAGTTTAATAGAATTCTATATTAAGATTATTTGATTGTTTTTAGTAGTTGTTGTTCTTGTTTTATTTCAATGTTTTCCAGGTCAAATGAAGGACAGAGATACTGTTTTTTTCACAGTAAAAGTGTTGAATAAATTACTAATGCTGTAAAGTGTGCATCACATTCATACTTCTGCGAAACATACCCTTTGGTAGATGTTTTAGATGATTTCTTTCAGCAGACAACAACTGAAGGTCAGGTGCCCAGGACATGCATTCCTGTCCTCCGCTTGACACGGTCCTAGTGCCTGACCGGTCCTTCAAAATCACAGACAGGCTCTCCAGAGCATTACTTCCCACCCAAAGGTGCAGAAGTCTCTTCAATTTTACATAACCAAAGCTGAGAGGAGCCAGAGAATGCAGAACATTATTTGATATGTTCAAAGAAACCACAGTTGGCGGTATGCGTGCGGGAAGCTCAGTTAGACCCAAAGAAGAGCAGTTGAGGAGAGGATCACGCTGGCACAGGCAGGGAACAGGACAGGCAGAGGTGGGGAAAGAATGTGTTCCCCAGAGGTGAAGGAGGAACACTGCCACACCAAGCACTGAGCTGTACACTGACATTATAGTCAGCCCTGAATAATATCAACAAATAAGAGATCGGAGTAGTTAAAATGTAATCCTGGTAGAACATGGCATACTTACATTTGATTAGCACTATATAGATTGAAAAGACTATTATTTATTCTGAGCTGTTTGGATGAAAGCAGAGAAATTCTCTCATGAACTCCATTGCTGCACCACAAAATCAATGATATCAATCATGTACACACACACACACACACACACACATATATATATATATATATATATATATATATATAAACACACACACAGTTGAAGAGTCTAAATTAGTTAACACAAATAATTCACTAGCCTAAGCTTAACGGATAATTCAAGTATAACTTTCATATAAATCACAGATAGACTGTATGAATAGATAGATTTGTTCACAACTAACCTTTTAGAGTAGCAATTCTCCACTGGGCTCAAGAGATGTCTGTAGCTCTGGATAATGACCAACAAAACACTGAGACTGACTGAGAAATTCTTTGACTTTAACTCCAACTTCCCTAAGATCAAAGTCTGAATAACATTATGGCACCAGACACACAAACACAAAGTGTCTTTCTACAATCACTCACTTACCTGAGTTAATGTCTTACTCAGGTTTGCTCCCTCCCAAGCTTACGTAAATGAAAATATAATCAAATATATTAAAAAAAAGTTAAATATTAAAATTAAATATAAAAAAGTAATCAATAAAATCCTATGTAGTGTTAAATAAATAAGAATAAAGTTTTCACAGACATGTGAAGTGATATATTAGTAAATTGGCCCTAGATCATTGACCAAAACTAATAATTGACAAGTAAATTAATATCTTAACTCAGTTGACACATGCCAACTGGCAGCTCTAATATTTGTTATCGTTGAGATGGATGCATGTAACAGTCCCGACAATCACAATACATAGTTTTGCTTTTTAATCAAAACCGCATTTGCATTTATTAACAAAAACACTGCAATTATTTGTGACTTCCTTTCTGACAATGTTGAAAAGATCTAAAACCATAAATGGTTTCAGATTAACAGACATTATAGGGTTGAGTAGAGAGCCACATTTGACAATCTCTTAAGATTTTTAGTTTGGACATCACAATAATACTGTGTTCAGAAACAATAAATACCACACATGTAACCAAGCCAAAAAGGTTATATTGCACAAAATATCACACTCAGGTAACTCAATTATATGTCATAGAAGGTTCCTGTTTTTATCTTATCAAAAGATATCATAATAGAACACACCTCTGAATATGTCATTAGCAATTTCGCATTAGTCCATAGCACTCAAGAGAAAGTGATTGTGCACTATAATACAAGCCTTGAAAATATGTTCCAGAAGTGAGGTGTCACTGTTTCAGGATCAGATTTACAGTGTTACTTATATAAAATGCAGTTTAAAGCCATTTGCTATGCTGATCCTGTTTCAGTAAAAAAGGCTAATATTGTAAGTAAACATTAGTGATATAAAAACCAACACTGAAAAATCTTAATGAGCCTGTTTAACAATATTGGCCACTTTAAATCCTCTCTTCTAAAGCCACGCTGACCATGTCTTTCAGACCCAACAATGCAGAAGGTTTATGACACAAACTATTTTAATACTTGTATCAGTCAAATAACACACCTCTTTTTATGTGCCCACTTGATGGTTATTAACGACAGAAGGGGATGGTAATTATATTGCTCAGAAAATCACTGGACTCAATTACTCTGCTACAATACAATATATAAAGCACATGCAGTGAAGGCTGAAAGTAGAAAGCTTAAAGGCTGTAAAATACTGAGGCGAGCCAATGACAACGCATAGAGAGCTCTCAGTCATAAAAGAAAACGGTACTGTTTGTGCTGGGTCAGATTTATGGGAGCCATTATCATCATAGAGGTATGTGTGTATGTGTGTGTGTGTTCTTAGAACTCTAATAAAGCTGAGTGGGTGTGTGGAAAAAACTGCCCCAGTGGTTGGGAGTGTGAGAGCAGATCAGTGTGTATCGCATGTGTATACAATATTGTAATTTTTTCCAGTTTTTCAGAGAATTGGAAACTAAATATTACCATCTTTGTATCTTTTGGCTGTTCACACTAAATGTTTCATTTGATGGCATTAATAAGCACCTGTATGTGTTTTCCAGTGCTATTCCTTTCTTTTTTGTTAGTGTGCTACTCCACAAGGGTTGTCGGATGTTTGGCAGCCCATGTTGTGGTATTTGACCTGCACTCTGAATAGCGTCCCGTCTGCACACATGCAAAGTTTATACCTCTCCAGCCCTTCATTGAAGTACAGGACTCCCCCTAAAGAGGAGTTCGGTATATGTGAAGGACTGAACATCACTGAGCCATTCAGAATAATGCTGTTTTCCTGCAAAAAAAATGAACAAACTCATCAACATTCATTATTAGCCCTAGAAAATAAGTTGACTTATAACAAAAATTTAAGGAAAACGTTTCAACGCTTTTAACTTCTTACCGCTTTTAGCTCAATGCCCCCACCCATGCTGAACTCCACGGTTTTGCCCATGATGTAAACTCCCTCGTTGCCACGAATAATGGCCTTACCATCTCCTTTGATGGTGAGGTCAGATGATGCACTGCTGGTGATCTGCAAAAGATGGCAGTGAGTCACTGTACAAACACAACTCATGCTTGACTCATCAGAAAACATAGATTAAGAAGATCATAAATGTCATATCAAGACTTTTCATATGTAAGAACAAATAAATGATGTATGCCATGTGATAAAAAGTTGTACTCAATTATTCAGGTTTCATAAGACTATGAGTCAGGACTGTTGCTTACTCTCTCAGTAGAGGCTTTCTTCACGTTGAGAACCTTGACCTCTTTGGGCAGGTGGAACTCATGGGTGTCAAAGTCAGTGCTAAAGAAAGTGTTCTGCGTGCGGGGGTCAGTGAAGGAGATGCCCAAGTCGCTGACGATAGACGTCTTATCTTCCTCTACGCTCAGCTTGGTGTTGCCCTGCTGGAACACCACCTGTAAGTCACAGAGAACACCTAAATCAATACACTTTCTCATGTCATCACTCAGAGCTTGTTAAAAGAAAGTCAGATACTATGCTGACTGACTGGGTTATTGTTGCCAGTAATGACAAGGTCCTGGTCCTTCCTGCCGCCCACTGTACTTTTGTGTAGTGGATGGACCACGCCCATATCAGCCTTCTGTTTGAATCGTAGCAGACCGCTGTCATGAAACTCCATACTTTCACAACCTCCAGGACCTATCCGTATCACTGTCCATATCACCAGCGTTATCTATAAAACACAGATAATGCGTCTCTTTATTCAATGAGCAGAAAGGGGATTATTTCCCTTTTTTTGGAGCATATCCTTTTATATTAACATCACAGACACAACAAAGAACCGATAAACTCACAATGAGGTTGATGAGCGCGAGCAGAAAGAGAAGGATGATTATGCCAATGGCAATGATGCCCTTGCGACCCCTCAGTCCTGTTTTGTGGAGTCTCTCCTCTTCAATCGGAACATATCCAGCCTTAAAATTACTGTTGTGCTCTTTATTAACTGATCTGCGCTCGATAGCCTTCTCTCTCATGGACTTCTTCACCGGCGCATTTGGGATTTCCTGTGGATAAAAGATGATGATACATTAGATGCTACAATTATCGTCTGTTATTGCACATTTACATCTGCGGTCAAAAGGCTTGCATACAAGAACCCCTTTCATAATAAGCTTTAATTAAATTATGTGCATTTAAGATATATTTTAGGCTTCAGCGATGAACTTGAGTGGAAAATATTTAAATTATGCCAGTAAGTTATTATGGTAGTACTTAAGCCACACTTACGATGCATCGGTTTTCTGAGAAATATTTTCCAAATACATTCAACCAAGTTTTTTCCAGGTTAATTTTTAGCAAATAACATGAAATCAGTCATCCTGAAGTTCACACGGGTGTAATAGCATAATAACCAGTGGGGCTGCTGGTTTTCTCTTGTTCACTAATGATTGACAACCAAACAATGTCAAAACACTTTTTAATTTAAATTTAAACAGCACATATATTTTTTATAATAACATGTTAAGAAATGTATAATTGGCATATCTATTGAATACCATGCTTACAATAAATTTAACTTTAGTTTAATATTATATTTAAGCATGTAACTCTTATAAATTCTGTAATACTTCTGGGACCCCTATGACAGCGTGTAATAATAATAGCCTATTCATTTTCTCAGTACTTAAAATTTTGTTCCATCTAATCTTATAGATTATTTACTATATATTTTTAGATAGAGCACTAAAAAGAGACACAAATCACTTTCAAATTGAGTTTCTTGCGGTAACAAGGGAGTCTGATTGTCTAATGTGGGAATATGCTAAATATAACATAGCCTAAATCTCAGCCTATAACAACAATTTATCTTTTTTCCCCAGCCAAAGCAACTTCTTCTAGAATGAACTAACACTATACATTAATTAACAATAAAGACTATTACAGAGAGACGGCTAAAAAAGCAAGCAGTGTTGCCGTCTTCAGGAATGCAGTAGATGAGTCCGTGTGTCTCTGCATGCCTAAAAATAAATGACACGCAGCCCTTTCCTCTGTAATAAACGCGAGCGAATCGCTTTATTTTAAAGCTCCAAAGAATCACCATCCAGTAAAACCACGGCAAACTCTAACAATGCAACAATGAGTCCATTTTTCCGTAAACGGACATGGCAGAAATCGCGCAGATGATCGTTATTTATTTACATACGTCGCCATAGACGTCCTCACAATTTTAAGGGTATTACACATCGCGCATATTCGCCTGAAAAGCAATGCAAAAGAGAAAACATTTACAATTCACACTTGAAAACAGACCTGCTCCGACGCCATGTTGACCCTCCCTCTCCAGAGCTCTGTACTGACCGCTTCACACACAGCCCGAGGAGAAACCACTGCGAGAGAGAACCGCTATCCAAACCTACTTTCCAACAGCCGAACCTTCATATGGATCATACACTTCAGACCTGGCTGAATTCACTTTGGGATGGGATTTCCCATGAATATAGGCCAGTGTTGAAGGAGGAACGAGTTATTTTTAAGAGAGCCCTATGTTAGATGGTTTGTTCCTCCGCTATAAAGAGCCAGTTGTGGATCACATACAGACTCGCCGTATAAGGAAAGAACAAATAAAGACAAGAGCGCTTTATAAAATAAAAACGACAAAAACTGGCTGCTGTGATTTTTTTCTTTTCTATGATGACTTTATTTATTTTTTTACTTTAGTTCAAATTTCTCTTCACTGGGGAAATAAGTTCTTAAAATTAGGAGCAAAAAAATAAAGGTAGTGCTGAAGCCTATAATCAGTGTTGGGGGTAACGCGTTACATGTAACGCGAGTTACGTAATAGTATTACTTTTCCCAAGTAACTAGTAAAGTAACGCATTACTTTTTAATTTTAGAGTAATATAACTGAGTTATTTTGTTTTCTTATTTATTGACTGACAAGTCTGAATGCTGCTGACCTTTGATGATCCAGTTCAACCGTACTTACACCCTAAGCAAAAATGACTCTTTATTGTTTTTTTATTGCTGAAGAGTATTGAACTTTATTCTGTATTCTACTTTACAGATTCTACTTTTTCTTCACCCTGAGGTTTATTCGTTACACTTTTTGGTGTGTTTTTGCTATAAACTGAACTTAAAAACAAACACTCAAGCTCATATTTAAAAAGTAACGCAAAATTAATGTAATGCATTACTTTCCGTAAAATGTAACTTTTTTAGGAAGTAACGCAATATTTCAATCCATTACTTTTAAAAGTAACTTTCCCCAACACTGTTTATAATATATTATAAGAGTATTCTAACAAATGCATTATAAAAAAACGTATAATGTGTTATATCGCATAAATAATCAAAAAGTACAATACATTATAATATTTACATATTTGTGCTTATAACTTTTGAGAGTACAATTATTATAACACACAATGAGCACCATATTTAAAAAATCAGTGTTTATTATACTTTTAGAGTATTAGTAGACTGAGGTAGGCTTGGTAGAATGTATCACATACTCAGTGTGTCTGTTGAGGGATCATCAAAATACAGAGTTAGCATATATTTAGCAGACACACTACTAATACTCTAATGAAGGCTATAGTTGACATGTTGAGTTATTCATCAACAGGTAAGGTGCCATCAATATAATCAAACTGATAATAATAATAAAAAAAAAAATGGTCAAAGCAAATGTGTCATTACACATTCATGTGATCTGATATCTGATCTTTTTGTTGTTTGAGATTTTTTTTTATTGTTAATATTATTATTACTTATAAGTAGTATTTGTCAGCTTTAAGTAAAGTAAAATAAGTAAAATGGCAAGATATGAAACTTATAATGCATTATAACTAAATATAATCCATTAAGTGGATAAATAATGTTCATTGTGTGTTTATATGAATGAATGATTATACTCTTAAAACCTATAACCGCCAAATAAATAAATTTTATAACACGTTAAAACTCTTATAAATATTCATGAGATTATACAAAATATCATAAAGTTATTTATAATGCATTATGCAATACCCTAAGAATACCCTTATAACGTGTTATAAATGCAGGCTTCATAGAAAGTGTTACCAAGGATGAATTATCTCAGAATGTTAAGAGACTACTTTTACAGTAAAATATTATTCAAATTGTTTTAATGACTCAATTAGCATTATCATTACTGATAGAAAAAGCAACACTTTCCCTGCGTAAAAGCTCGGTTTATTTTTAATTATAAAATTAAATTGCATATTTGTTATTTTTGCCTTTGTGTATTTTGCATTTATGCGATTTATTTAACGTTTATATAATTGTATTATTTTAGTGTTTGAGTGTGTCACCTCTTTTTTACTGTAGTTGCAACAGTTACAATGCAATACTTATTTAGGATTGTAACCTTGTCACGTGGTATGACGTTAAATGGTGGAAAATCAATTAAGACATTACTCCTGTTCTTCGAGAGAATGTAAATAAAGATCTTCCTGCACTTGACATCTGACACCCACTTAACAGTGTGAGATTTCATCACTGAGAACTGAGCTTCACCTTCAGACAGAGACACTGAGTAACATAATAAGAGGCTGTGTTAAAAAAAACCCAACAACAGCTCGTATGGTTTAGGCTGTCCACATTGTGCTTTTACAGCTATATTTCCTCAAACTGAGAAGTCTAGCAAACCGTTGCTACAACTAAAAGCGCGTCCATGGTTTCGGTGAAAGTCGAGGGTGTGAATGGTGGGCTTTTACTAGCAGTATAAATACAAAGAGCGCACGCGCTGCTGGATTAAGTGCGTCGGGACGTCCTGAAGCAGGATTACAGCAGCAGATCTGCAGCTATGGCTGACACTTTACGAAGACTGGTGAACTCATCTCCGTACGGTGTTTTGCAAGACAAACTGGAAGCTTGGTACAAAGACTATCATGTAAGTCATCAATAATTCAAGCTGCACTCGGTCTGTGATCAACCACAATAGTAGATTTGCCTACTATAGTCTTTACTTTCTGATTAGTCAGGCGTATAATGTCAGGTGCACAAATGCAGGATAAACTGATTTCAGATTGTGATATCTGAGATTCTGTCCGGGGACTGTTTTCATATGTAAACTAATTAGATGCGTCTATTTTGCGGTTAACTCAGTATGCACAGCAACCTACAGGTGGCCATGATATACTGGAGTAGTTGCCAAGCATCCTGAATGCGCAGTTGCGCTTTTATAACAACAGACATGAGCTGGAATATTTGCTTTATCACATTGCTTTTGCTGCAGAGTTTGGTTTCTATGGACGCTTGTTGTCAGGACAACTGGGACTCCATTCCTGAGCACTTCTGATTGGTTGAAAGTAAACGTGCGCGCTCCCGTCAGGCTTGTGTTTCTGAATGGAAGAAGTGTCTTCTTGTGTAATTTTATCTTCAAAATCTACGATCTATAGGGACTTTGATTTTAACCACACATGGGTTAATTGAGCAAAATGTATTTATCATTCATTTATTCTGAAAATAAATCATAAAAAATAATAAAACCGAAATTTTTTTCAATGCTAAATATGTAGTAGTAATTAATTTTGTGGGTAAAAAATGTGTAGATAGTGTCTCTTAACGGACTCTAATCCTAAAAAGAGAGAAATACTCTTTTACTATTTCTTTAAAACCTTAAGCAATTTTACTTGTTTGTAAAGTTTGTCCACCAAGTAGGCTATAATTAGGAGTGCCAAGAAGCGTTTTTGATTTTAATTAAGTTTGTTAAATTGTATTTTTTATTTTATTTCAATTAACAGTTAATGTTTTTTGTTTTTTGTTTGATTGTTTAATTTTTTTTTTTTTAAAAAAAGCATATTTTGTTTGGGTCAAATAATTTAACTTTATGACTTCTGATTCATAATATTTGACAAAAATGTGAAAAAAAATCCCTGAATACAAAGTTTACATTTAAAGCATTGCATTACTTGAAATATTAGACTTGTTTTATAATGTTTTGTCAATATTAGCAAAGCATTGTTACGGTGCCAAAAATGAAAAGGGATTGTTTCATACTACTTGATCAGGAAGTTTGATATCCAAAGTTTGGGGGCGTTTACACAAATGCTACTTTGTTTATTGTTAGTTTCACACTAACTTGCTATACCTCATCTTATAACGTCCCTCGGTCATATTTTCTCACAGGTGTTCTCTTGTGACCAGAACCTGAATAGGTGCTGTGAGCTAGTGGAGCTTACGTCTAAAATTCAGGGTCAATTGTTCACCATTCTCAACCTTACAGCACAAGAAGGTAAAAAATGGATCTGCGCCTATCTTTACTCTCATTATATAAATACAGTAGGCCTTAAATTTAATTCACCTTAAGCATGACACATGGTCATTTCTATAGCTGACTGTTTAACAATTTCTTCCTCAGGAGGACACTATTCAGGTGTCGACACACTTAAATCTCGCCTTTTGCCATGGCTTGGCTCTTGCTTCACCATTTCAGCTTTGTCTGTCTCCACAGACACCAGCCTTAGCCTCATTCAGGTCAGATGGATATCCAGAATCCTCTGCTGCTGTCTTTAACACTTCTTCCACTTGTTAGCAACCACTAGCATGTGTTTTGTGTATGATGCTTGTGTTCCTGCATGTAAGTGCATGTATCTCTGTGTGGGCGCTTGTATAATGATGTGTGTGCTGATCAGGAATCTATGGAGAAAGATCGGAAGATTCGTGAACTATCCTCAGTTCATGAGAGCGACATACAGAAAATAGAAGGCAAGCTGTGTTCTACACGTATGGAGTTGGACACAATTAAACAGGAGTCAGTATCAATTCTAAATGAGATTTTATTCTATTCCTTTATCACCAGCATTCTAAACAAGGTGCAATTTAAAGAGAGGTATGGGGGAATATTTGAGGGGAAAAAATTTAATTGGTAGATAAAGTATGTTTACATGCACCCAAAAAGTCTGTCAGTAATCGGACTGAAAAGCCTTAATGCAAACAGTTTTCTAATATCCTTCTGACTGTTAGATTATGTTTTACAAAGTGGTCAGTTTTGTAAAGAATGGTTATTTTCCAATATGTTTACTAAATAATAAGCTGACGTATCTTCTGGCATATTTGGGGTATGACATCAAGGTTAAAACAACAGTTATACCAGAGACTATAGAATACTATTAAAGAGACTTTGGTTATACACAGCTTGGTAATAGGTGATATTATAGCTGTGGCTTTCTCCAGTTCTAAACACGGTGACTGAGGCACTGCATATGCATGTTTTGTTCAGAATACATATGCACATGTAAATGAAAGTGTATTGGATTGCAAAGTTAATTGCTCATATTAATAGAACCCTAACCTCCCAAAAATTGCACCCTGATCCTACTTAATACACTCTAATACAGACATGTTTAAGAGTCACATGTACATCAATCAAAGTCAGTTGTGTTGTTTATTTGATTCCAGGCTTGCGGAAACCCAGATTGAACTGGACTCCACAAAGAATAAATCTGCAACTACACTCTTGGCCACAGAGGATGAAATATTACATCTAAAGGCAGAGTGAGTCAGAAATGGTCAACTTTACTCTAAATGTCTCTTCTTCTCTATGCAGATTAAACTATACATTAAGGACCGGTTTCCCGGATAGGAATTAAATTAAGCCAGGACTAAACCTTTGTTAATTTAGGACATTTAAGAAGTTTTAGAAACATGTCCTACAAAAATGCATTATCTGTGAGCATTTTAAGACCAAACAATGGCAATAATGTATTTTAAGAGATCTCAGTGCAAGCGTTTTCCAGTTTAGACAGCTCTTAACATTTATTTTAATCTAGGACTAGTCTTAAACCCTATTCGGGAAACTTCCCCAAAATGTTTGAGAATTTTATTAGTCTTTTTTGTTAAATTACAGAATTTTTGCATATGTTTTGAATATTTTTGTCAGGTTGCGAGTTGCTCAAGATCAGGTTGATCTGTATAAGAGAAAGCTGGATGTACTTGATGACTATGAGAGGCAGGCCAGAATCCTACGAGACGAGATCTCGTTTCTCACCGCTGAAAAAACTGTTCTACAGGAGAGGTAAGTATGAAATGAAAATACCTCATTGCTTAGTGCACATGAGACTTTAGCGAGCCTAACTTTGTCTCTTGACTCACTTCCAGACTGGTCAGGAGCCGTTCACCTAGTCCTCTTCCCCGCCGGAGTCGCTCCGTGAGCCCTGTGAGGGGTGAGTCTCCTACACGTGCACAGCTCACCAGTTCCTCTCGGCACGCGCGACTAGTGTCCCGTTTCTCAGACCTGTACGCCACTGAGAGACTGGAGTCCCAGAGTCTCCTGCGCAGATACATTGATGACCTGGAAACAGTCCAGAGGATCCTTTTTATCGCTGTTGTGGTAAGAATAACGCTATTTCCATCCTGTGATAACCAATAATCTAGTAATAATGTTATGGAGCCTTCTAAAATTAATTAAAATTATAGAACTCAGCAGCTACTTCATTTGAACTAATCTGATCCAATATTTTATTATATTTAGTTCTGTCAAACGAATATTTATCAATTAAAGTTTTTGTTTGCATAATATATATGTGTGTAATGTGTATATTTATTATGCATACATTTCATTTATGTCATTTATATAAATCATTTATGTGTATATATTTATACTCATATAAATTATATAATATATAAATATATTTAAGATCTCACTTTATATTAGGTGGCCTTAAGTGTACTTACATTTAAATGAATCATTTGGTACAATTAACTTACTGTGTACATACGTGTTTTTAATAACTATATGTAAATACATTTGTAATTAATTTCTGTAATTATAATTAAAGTGTTAAAGTTTAAGTGTTTTGTAATACAATATGACCACAATAAGTACATTGAACCTATTTTTTGATGTAAGTACATAGTAGTTAAGGCTACCTAATATGAAGTGTGACCATATTTAATATATAAAGTAATATATAAATATATAAACATATTTTCTGAAATATATACATGCATGTTTTTTTATATATACATAATAAATATACACACACATATATATTTATTACATATATATTTATTATTTAAACAATACATTTTATTTTATTAACAGTTTGACAGCACTAAATGACATTATATTATATTATAGCAGCAGGGAAGATGCTGTATCAAATGCTGTAATAATTTGTATTTGTAACAGGAATCATTTCAGGCTGCTAAGATGGCCTATCGGCAGTTTAAAACACGTGTGAGGAAGACACTTTCCTCCACTCACATCGGTCCTGAGAGTCTGGAGGATGCAGTGGTGGATTACATTGTGAGAAATCTGGATCTGTATGATGTGCAGACGAGCGTTAATGTAGGTTTTACCATAGTTGCAAACACTGATACATCTTTGTGATTAATTATATTAATAATTGTTCATTTCCATCTACAGGATGTGATCAACGCGATGAACGTAAACCCTCGCATCTCTTTCCCTCCGGAGGTGGACTTTGTTCTGATCAGCGGCTTCATTAGGGAAGCATGTCGAGTAGCATTTGCTATGCAGACTCTGGACCCAGCACTGGACCTGGCCTTCAGCTCGGATGGAGAACTCTACAGTGATGTGAAGTGAGTGGAGCTCTTCAATCAGACACACTCACACATCTTTTATCTCCTCACGCACACAGTGGCTTAAAATGTGGAATGTCTCAAAGCTGCATACTATGCTGAAATTTGATCAATAAAACAAAAAGATGTAAATGAGTGATTTACTCATCAGACCATGAGTTCCCCTCAGGTACAGGCGCAGCTTTGACTCGGAGTTCACCGCACCGCTTGTGGCGTATCACGTGTGGCCTGCTCTGTTGGAGGGAGACACTATCATACTGAAGGGGGAGGCAGTCACTAGGAGAGGAGCTCTGGTATGTGGAGGCCATTCAGCGAAAATCAATCTAAATGCCATTCATACTAGTCATGACACAACCATAGTCATAGGAAAGAAGAAAAGACAAGTTATGTTTTTGTTGTTGCTTTTTAATAAGTAATATGCATTCATTTAGCTTACATTTTTGAAAGACACTGAACAGATGTTTGTGTGGATGTTTTCTCTAGTGGAGAAGCACGAGTCGTAGCTCCAGCCCTGTTCGCTCTCGCTCAGGAAGCCCCAGCCGCACATTTGTGAGTTTCTACTGACAACTCCAGCAGTCAGTCTTCCAATTCAAGGAAAAATTCACCTAGAAATATTAAAGTGTGATTATTTACACATCTTTACATTTTTTGAAACCTTTATGAGTTTCTTGTTTCTATGGTACAGAATGTCTGGTGCTGTTTTCTTTATAATGCAAGATTTTCAGCGAATAATGATTTAAGTCAGTCTGTTCCTTACACAAAGCTATCATGTTTTTATAGCTCATTAAGGGTGCGTTTTGGAGCTTGACAATATCTGGTTTCCATCCGCTTTCACTAAATGAAAGAGAGCAGTTTAGATTTTATACCTCATACATTATATAACAATGTTCATTTTGTTGCAAACTATTCCGTAAAGGGCTAGTTCATCCCAAAATGAAAATTTTGTCATTAATTACTCAAGTTGTTCCAAACTTATAAGACCCTTCCTACATCTTCAGAACACAAATTAAGATATTTTTGATGACATCCGAGAGCCACCTGACCCTCTATACACAGCAATACAAGTATAAGTATAGTTTTAGTAAAACTAAAGTTGATCCAGTGATGTCACATGGACTGTTTTACTGATGTTTTTACCATGATTCTGGATCTGGGATCATTTCAGTTGTATTGCTGTCTATGGAGGGTCAGGTCGACACGAGGGTGAGGAATTAATGAGAGAACGATTTAGCCCATTAGTTTAGAAATTAAGTTTTCTTCATTTTCTTGCACATGCTTCCTCACCGAGTCTGAGGGTTAGTACAACTTCTTTGCAAATTCTTCTATACTGTAAAATTCTTACAAAATAATACTTTGAAGTGGTCTCACTCTCTCTCTCTCTCTCTGTTTTTCTGTCAGATGCCCAGTCGTAGTCGAAGCCCTTCTCCTGGACGTCTCTCAAGTAATCGACTTTAATGTTTGATACCTGACCATACTTCATACTACAGAACAAAAAAGAAGCCTAATAATCAAAACATTGTTTTTTTCCAGTTTTAACATATTTTATCTACAAACCGGATTCCAAAAATGTTGGGACACTAAACAAATTGTGAATAAAAACTGAATGCAATGGTATGGAGATGGCAAATGTCAATATTTTATTCAGAATAGAACATAAATCACGGAACAAAAGTTTAAACTGAGAAAATGTA
>JAUYWG010000057.1:9693562-9719969 GCA_034779775.1 Enteromius afrohamiltoni | reverse complement strand
AATATTAAATATTATTGCAATAAAAAAAAAAATATATATATATATATATTAAAAATATATATAAAAATATATATATATTAGGATTATATTCCAATAATATTCATTACAGTAATAATCATTACTCTAATAAATTATAAATGATTTATATATATATATATATATATATATAAATAAAGTTCTTACCTCAACAATGTCATCATCAAACAGCAGCCAGAAGCCATGACTCTTCACAATGGTGATGTAATGCCCTCTGTTTGGACCACTAACATACACAGATGGAGTGTTTAAAAAAAAACAAAAAATCTAAACAATTAATTTTAAAATATTCAATAACATCCTAATGTATCTTTTTTTAAAAAAACATCTCTCTTTTCTTAATAATTAATCTGCTTAATTCTAATAGAAAAGCATTACCATAGTGTACTTTCACACCATGGCATATATCTGCATCATAGTTTGTTGAAACTCCAACGCCTTATATGGTGAGTATTTACATGACTTAATGTACAGATGTACACGTTTGACAGTTCCCATACCTGCCACAGTGGACCACCACAGCGACAAGGTCGTACATGCGGTCGAGGTTGATGGCGTCTCCGGAGGTGTTAAAGAGGCGGAGCTCCAGAGGAAAGACCACTCGATAGCTCAGTTTAGTGTACCGATGCAGCTGCTCCATGTACTTAAAACGCTTCAGATGAAGAGCCAGGATCATGGGTAGCTTCTTCACACGCATACTGCAACATACACACGTGCACATAAAACAAATCACTGGCACGCAGAAATTCACACTGCAGTCTATCACAAAAAAAAAACCCTAAAATCTTTGCTTATTGTACTGTATGTATTATGGTTTAATGCAGCTTATTGATCTTATGATTCTTAAAATACAAAACCTTTACTAATAAAGAAAAAAGTCATCAAAATTAAAACAAAAAATGTTATACTTCACAAGTAATGATTCCAGAATATATGAAAGTGGTGAATTATATGAACATTTCTAAATATGTTACGAAAAAAAAAAAGAACTTTGTTACAATATTCCATTTTTTTGTGATGCACCTGACGCTCACCGTTTCTGTGCCTCTTGTTTGCTACAGCACGTCTCACAGTAGTATTTATACTCACTGCACAGGGTCTCTGTATTACTGAAGTCCCTGTAAAAGCCATCAGGCCAAAGAGCATTAACACAGAGGAAAACAATTGTGAACATAAACATGCATGATTACTGTTATGTTACAGTGTTCGACTACGTTTACCTGAGACAGTGTGTTATTGAAGTGTTTTGCTCAACATCTACAGACAAATCCAAAAAGTCTTCATCCTTGCTACTGACCTGCAAAAACAAAAAAGGCACGCGAGTTCACAAGGAGAAAACTCTTCTCTTCAGAAACTGTGATCTCGCCACCCACAGAGACAATATTAGCTGTCAAGCATCTTCAAGGGACGGAGAGTTAGCGGGGACTCATTTCTACAAAGATGTTTATCACGCATGTTGGCGACCCTTTCTACGAACGGTTTCAGCTGCTGAATGGATTGCACTCTGTTGACCTGATTGTCTCCTGTAGTCTTGCACATACTGCAGAAAGACACGAGTGAGGATGCTTTTGAGAACAGGCGTGTAACGGCGGGTTAGCACTCAACTGTAGTCTGGCGGCAATGTGTTAATGCAAAGGAAAAGTAGGTTAATCAACAGAAGAGGCTGAAAAGTGGGCCACGCGGTAGAGAGATAATAGTTTCTTTCCTCAGGCTGCAAAATTCAAAGGATTGACCGCATGTCGTTGTATAAGACCACTCACAATAATAATATTAATGAAAAAAAAAAATGTAAGTGTACTATGATATTTTTTAAACATTTTATAAAATACAGCTTTGTTCATACATTTTCATAACCACTGCAGAATTAAATGTTCATTTAAAGCTTTAACTTTATATTATTTTTCATTAATATTAAAAATATAAAGAGGTATGTCATAAAAGTGTGACATTTTATTTAGAATGTCCCTGAAGATATTGCATATATTTCCAGTATGTTCTGTGAGATAATATATATATATATATATACACACATACACATATATTTATTTATTTTTTATGTAATTCAATAATGCTATATAATTTATTTATTTTTTAAACAAACACAAAATGTAAAATATATACAATTTAACATATTTGGACATATTTGGTTTCTATGAATTCCATGTTTGGAAGCTTTTCTTGTTTTGGTCATGGAATAAAAAAAAATAAAGGTAATTGCGACGTTTCATCTTAGAATACAATTTTATATGTTTAGTTTATATCTTAAGTTTAAGTCTCAGTATTCTGAGTTCCTATCTCATAATTCTGAGTTTATATCCCATAATTGTGTGTTAAAAAGTTGCAATTACCTCTATTTTATAATCCATTTGCAGAAACAGGCTTCCATAGCTGTAATAAATAAAAGCAAAATAATAAAATAAAAGTAAAATAAAGCAAAAAAGTAAGTAAAATAAAATACAGTAACACTTACCGTACGGTAACACATGGTAACCGTATAAGGACCAATTCTCAATATTAACTAGTCGCTTATTAGCATACCTATTATTAACATACTGGTTGTTGATCAGTTTTATTGCACACAGTAACACTCTCACCGTCTCACAGTTGAGACAGCGTGTCTCATTGGTCAGCGTGCCCTGGAAGATATCGTGAACCCAGGTGGGTTCTGCCTTGTTCTGTTCTGGCTCAGTGTCCGTGGCAATGGCAGTGCCGTTGTTCTTTAGTCGTCCGTTCTGTTTTTCCTGTTTCTTCTCCTCCTGCAGGATGTCAGCTACGGTGTTCAGCAGGTAGTTCAGGAACTCGTGGGCATCCTGCTGCATGTAGTTATCAAACAGGTCTATAGGAAGAGCCAGAGAGCAAAATGTCTAACATTAGCTAGCAATCCTACAAATGACCACTCGATAGCTCAGTTTAGTGTACCGATGCAGCTGCTCCATGTACTTACAACGCTGAAAAGAATCTGTAGACTAAAAAGGCTATTCACACCAAGAACTATAAAGATATCGGTATGGATTAGAATCCGATGCATGATAATGTATTTATTATAAGCAACAACTGATGATAAATTCACTGTATTGGGATGTCCACTTGAATGGGAAAAATCTTCAAAAGTGTTTGACTAGATTATGTTTCAATAGCATATTTCAAATCAGCAATAACATCTGATATGGCTCAAGTCCTGTATTTTTCAGCCCGTTCCAGTTAACTGTAATAAAAAAGATAATTCACTTTTTTTTTAGCTTTTGCAATCCTAAAGCTAACTCTGTGCGAGTGACTATGTGTGTGTAGCTGGTGAAGTGACGTCTCTCTGATAGAGGTCTGTATTGTTCAATCATAGCGAGGGCATTTTCTGGAATGAGACAGAAGAACAAATCCTCTTTTATGCTACATATTATCCCTCCGCTCTCCCTCAAAACACACACACACCTGATCTGTTACACCTGCTTCTCCTTCAGCATATCACACAGAGGTTTACTGTTAGCATGGACAGGTATGATTTTCAGTCTCCAGTCTGAATGCTAGATACTGCTTTAGTAGTTGCCTATAAGCACATGTTGGCATCTTTACCAGCAAACACTCGTACAGTATATTGGATAGGCAAGATTTCATATTTCTCAGAAACATGGTTTTCTGCATATATTTAACAAATTGTCAACCAAATGTTGGGCAGTTTTGTAGGATGACTAACAGTAAACAAGGTCAGAATGGAAACCAGATTTAACTTTGTCTTAAGGAAAAATGAAAAAAAGAAGCGTTGCTATTAAAAGCCCTTCAACAATATAGTAACACTAGGGGTGGCACGGTTCATGAAAAAAACCTGAACCGTTCGGTATGCTTGTCTTGGTTCGGTGCATGCATGCGTCGCACGGTTCATGACATGCGCAATGTAGCCTCGTGCCCCGTATGTGACGTCAGTTTCCGTTTCGCACAAAAGAATTGAGGTGTCTACGGTGTGGCGTGAGTGCTGCGGGTCACAATACTGTACGTGTAGAAATGGCAAGTGGAAGAGAAAAGGAAGGCTGGCCGGAGTTGGAGGATGCGCCAGCATCGTATAAATCAGGTGTGTGGGAACATTTCATGTTACCTATTAGAGGATGGATACAGTTCGGACAGATATTTAGAAAGGACGCTCTGGCTCGGTCACATCAGCGCTTCTGTGTTATAACGGCGCTTTTTGCCCCGTGTGCACTGATGTTCACATCTGTTGACATTTCTGAACGTTTCTACAGTTGCTTAATAAAAGCGGCTTTCCACACAAAAAAAAGTGCATGTGTCATTAGTATGAGAAAAAAAATTCGGTTACAGCTCCGTCGGACGCGGGCCAGGCTCGGACAGAAAAATGCGGCCCAATCCGCGCTCTATTACCTATGATGACAGCGGAAATAAAACAATAGATAGAATTGCGACTGTATGCCAGTATTGTGCAACACGCATCCAATTCAGTTTATGAATGATTACATGATATAACTTTTTTAATACTGTATTCTAAATTGTGGATAATTAAGCTATATATCATATGCTGAAGTATATTTCTGGAGTGTTAAAGATTAAAAGAAAAAATAACAAGAACCGTACAGAACCGAAAACCGCGACCCTAAAACCATGATACAAACCTGCGTGGGTTTTGTGAACCGTGCCACCCCTAATTGACACTTGGGTATAAAGTATCTTATGCTCACCAATTCTGCATTTATTTGATCAAAAACAATTTAAATATTCAGAAATTGCATTACAATTTAAATAATCTGTTTTCTATTTTAGTATATATTAAAATGTAATTTATTCCTAAACTGGGAAAGCTACATTTTCACCAGCCTTTACTCTAGTAAATCTGTGTTACATGATTTGCATTCGCTTTTCACCAATTTATATTCTTGCGGAATAAAAATTTAAATTTCTTAAAAAACAACTAGAACAAAAAATGAACGCCAATATTTTGAACTAAATATATTTAGATGATTCAAAATAATTTATTTGCTTTCTTCCCTTCATAATGGTGTAGTTAGTGTATCTACTAGCAGTGGTTAACTAGGCCATCAGCCATGGTTTCCTTACCATTCTCCTTCCGCAGACGTGAGATGAATTTCTTGGGAGGGATCACGCCCACCTTCTTCTTCTGCGTTGCGATGCTGTGGAAGAGGTCGGCAAGACAGGTGAGAAGGTTCTCCTTCTTCTTCTGCTGGACTTTATACGCCAACACATTCTCCCTGAATGGCCGGCAGAAATACAGAGCCTGCAACACTGAGTTACAGTAGCATGTGTTCCCAAACTAGAGAAAAAGACACAGAGAGAATTCATTCAGGTTGAGCTAATCAATCCTTGAGCGGGAAACAAACAAAGCACACTTGGGATGCAATTAAATATGATTTATGAAACCAAGAGATAAAATCTGGAAGAGTGCCAGGCAAGAAATGCGCCGGAAACTGGTCAAACACAGAGAACCCCACCAAATGTGGATCTGCATGAGACATTTACAATCGGGAAAAACTCCCTGCTCACCACTAAAAGCAAATAAAATGGCTGAAAAAACTAATGGTGGAATCAAATGCTCTTTAAAAACATGACCTGCACAGGCTGAAAGAGCAGCGCTTGATGTTACCGTGACAACAGAGCATTGTTTCCCTTCCAAAGGCCCTTTCCTGTTCCCTCACACTGACAATAGGGTTGTTTTAGGGGCTTTTATGCCATTTTTATTGACAGTGAAAACAGAGAGATTACCAGAAAAATTACCAGAATAAGAGCGGGAAACAGGAACAGGATAAAGATGTCATGAGTATCTAAAAGTGACAACAATGATTGAAGATGTTTTTATAATTAATAATGTATCTCATCTTACATATTTAACTCCGTAAATTTAAGAATGACACGTATATAAACTTCTGTGTGGCATTCTAATACATACTCAGACGCATTAGTTTGGTATCAAACTAATCAATTCTTTCGTTAAGATAATTGCTTTGTTTTGTTTTATTGTCACATTATGATGGCAATAAATTCTAAATTAAAATTGAAGCAATTCTAATTAGATCAGGCTGACAGTTCTACTAGAAATCTGAATAAAGAAAAAGAAATAATAATAACTGTGCCCTAATTTAAGCGAACCTCTTTCTAATCTAAATAAGTGACAGTAAAAAAAATATAACAACCGTGACACGATTTCTGTGAATCTCCTGACAATTCAGCCAAAACAATGAGGCGTCTCTTGACCTGAAAGATTCAGCTAACAGACTGAAGGGTAACATGTTTATTAATGACACTAATGGCAGCAGGAATAAATTCAGCTTTGTCAAGCGGACATGTCTGCAGGAAAAAAAACAATTTTGCTAATATATTTTGCAGAAGAGTACAAAATAAACTCACTTCTGCTGAAAATAACAAATAAAATTGTTAGCAAAGGTTGTGAACTGGGCTTTTTTGCCAGTTCATTGAAACATTTCAGCTGGTTGCTTTTCTTTGATGTTGTGGTATTCCTCAAATTTACGAAGAATGATGTTTTTAGGTCTAATAACATGCACAAAACTGAGAAAACCAAGCTTCACTGAACAAATATGCAAACCATTACCCTGTGTATGATATTTTTTGTTTCCACTGTCTTGCATTGAAAGCCATATGACTGTATAAGAGTTAGTCTGGTGCTGATACTTACATTGACCAATCCAAAGTAGTGTTCATTAATAGGGAACTGCTCTGGACCAATGTCTTTCTCCAGAGCAGAGGCATTGGTGCCCTGAAATGACAGAAATTGAGAGAAACTAAAAGGCATGAAAATTACACTTTAATTTTACAGTGAAAATGAGTTCTCATACATCACATTTTAAGACAAAGTGAGACGACTCACAGCTATAATTAAAGGCATTTATGTCTAAAGTTTTCTTGTTCTAAAACACCATGACCTGACATTAAGCCACCAAAATGTAAATATGAGGTATGAAATCCTCATGCTGGAGAATGACTCATCAACCTTGGCTTCTTGTTTGCTTTTTATAGCACCATATCATTAGCAGTTGATAAGATATAATTATGGCTCTCTTAAAGGAATAGTTCACCCAAAAATGAAAATTACAGCATATTTTTACTCACCCCCAAGCCATTCTAGGTCTATATGAAACACAGTCTTGAGTTTTTAAAAAATGTCTCCTTCCAATCTTGGTGATGCTGGTGGATAGTGGCCATGATTTTGAAGTGCCGTAAATAGGATATATATATTTTTGTAACAAAATTATAAATAATAAGCGAAATAACTGACTTCTGGTAACGGCCGTTTGCGTGTCCCTGAGAGCGCGTCGTCGTCTTCTTCTGTGGATTTATTTGCGGGTCACATGGCATCTTTTAGGTGCATACCACCACCTCCTGTGCTGGAGTTTGAAGTATGTTCAATAGGTCCGAGAGCACTTTTGGCTCGACGCATGATGCAAGCATGTCTTGGCTGAGCTAAAAGATGGTAATGGCATTACCAAGCTTGGAAGAGCCAGGATAATTTTTTAAAACACATCTGACCGTGTTCATCTGAAAAAGGTCATATACACCTAGAATGGCTTGGGGGTAAAATATGCCGTAATTTTAATTTTGTTCCTTTAACTGTTTCTTTAATTCACATGCCATTGCCAACTGTGGATTCCTATCATTAAATACCCAAGCTAACATTGAATACAGAGAGGTGTTCTAGTTTTAGTCATTTAGAAACTAAAAAATCTTATTTTTTATCAAAAACAATATCTATGTTCAGCTGCTGATAACATTCACAAAAGCGGCACAAATCTATAGCAGCTATGTATATGATGTCTGAAATGCAAACCATTCATAATAATCAAGGATAAAGTTTTGTAATGGCCTAATTTATCAGCAACTGAGTGACATGAATAATGGATAGAACAACTAAGCAGGAAGTGATGCTGGATAAGAATCCATGACAAAATGTAACTGAATCAGCAGGACAAGCTCCGAGTTTCCCTTTGGCTTTAGTACAATGAGACTCCAGACGTTTTACCGTTTAACATTTTCCCTTTAATGATACTTCAAATAAAAAAATATTTAGTCAATATTGTTTAATTAAATACATGCAGCCACGCAGCCTTTTCAATAGTAGTGCTTACAGCAGCCCTTTGATGACCCAACATACCTTTGGAAGCCAAGTATATCTGGAGGACTCTGAATGAGCAGATCAGGTAATGACTAAACACCACAATCAGATCCAGAGATCAAAGTCAACACCATGACTGACAGTTGAAAGATGGGAAAAAGCCGCTGTCTGTGTCTAAGCATTGTCTAGTTTAGTGTTATTAACCCGGACTGAGGCACAACCTTTTTATCTGTATGAAATACGAATCCACAAAGACCTTCAATTCCAGCACTAATAGATCTTCATAGCCTATTGAAATATAAATACACCATTGTGCTAGACAGGCTTAAGAGCTTAAATATTTTTAGGCCATAATAATTAACAACTGGCAAGTAATGGGCTACTTTGGGTCATGAGGGCTATCGAATCCTCTGAGCTCACAGGCTTTGAAAAATGAAGTGGCATTATGTTGGCTAAACAACGAAAAGATACTTTTGCCAACCCTTTGACTTCATAAATGGGGCAATTCTTTTCTTGACTACATACGGCCGTCTTCTGTTTCTGCTTAGAAATCTTCCACAGCACATAAACAAGCATGCACAACAAACACACAAATAAGCCATGCAATGTTTTGCCAGAAACAGGTGACAGTCAAATGTTCTCAAACTAAAGTACAGTTAATAAAGTCTGCATTTGTGCACACCAAACACACATTAATTGAGGCCATTTAAGCAGAGCTGAACATGGAAGACATAAAGGAGAACATTTCATTAGCTTGCCTTGTATCCGTGGTCAATGAGCCACTAAGATGTGGCCCCAAACACACACTGATGAACAAATGAACCCTGTCCGGCCATTGGTTACATAACTAGCACTAAACAGCAGTCAGACGTTAAGTCTGTGCCCCCTCATGCTGGCAATAATTCACTCTTCTTGTTCCCAATCACATCTAGCTCACACTGACACAACACCTGCGCTTATCCAAGGATGGCATCTGACAGTGGACAGTGGCTTCAGGCCAGTTACAGGCACTACAATATTCAGGAAATGTCACAGAAAATACAGCATTACATAAAACACCGGGCTCCGTTCCCATTAGCCATCTTAAAACAGTTAAAATGGCAAAAGAAAAGCACTACAGCAGAGATTAAGTACGAAATTGCAGGCACTTTCTTGCTTAAGAGTAGTATAATTACAGTGACGGTAATATTACACTTTTTTTGGGGGGGTGGGGAATTTAAGACATTGTTTAATGTGTTTAGACATTATCTACTCTATCCTCAGTGCAGTCAAACACACTAGAAAATATAAAGCTTATTTTAAATATTAAGAAATACTATAATAAGATAGATATTAAGATACAGATATTAAAGATACAGTGGCCAGATAGGAGTGACCTATACATCACAACAGTTTTTGTGGGAACCCTATTATTTAGAGAAGCTTCATTTATTATAATATTTCAGCAAATAATATTTATGAAACATAAGTATGCTATCAAATTGACAACAGTGCAATACGGTGGCAGTAAATGTTTATGCAAATGACACAGACACTCAGGAAGTAAAACAACTACAGATATACCCCTCAAGCACAGATTAGCCTACTGTTTTTATCTTTTAAAATGCAAGATTAACAACACAGATACTAACCTGAGCTATCATAAATAGGGCATCACTCATTCTGCTATATAGATATAAGCTATTTCTTACACTTCTAGTCTCAGTTTCATTTTTAAACATGTCTAGTTATGATAGAAGATTTAGTAAGTAACAGTTGTGATACATTCATCCAGCAGCTCATAATGAGGTCATGCACCTGATTGTGTGAGGAAAGCCATTCAACCATCATCATTACGTAAGAGCTAGCCACCACGCTATCCACACACTTATACTTACCATATTACAGATGGAGGCGATGTTTCTGACAGTCATTTAGTTTATAATGTGCCCCTCGTTGCCATCTTTATGAAATAAACATGATTGTAACAGCAGTACACTGACAGGCCAAGCTGCAATCCCAACCGAGGACAGCAATCAGTGACCATTCAATCCCCTCTGCTCATGCAAAGTGCAGACAAAGCGAGAGATAAACGTCTGCGGCTTTCATCTAGTTGTTTTCTTCATGGTCACTGCAACTACGAATAAAAAAGCAGGATACATTTATTGTAAACATCTTTGCCAGTTGCACGGACTATACGAAACATTCACATCCTGGATTAGCGGTGGAACCCCGCCCACTAGAACGCGATTGGTGCATTTGGTGTCTACGACGAGAAACGCTGCTCGGTTGATTGACAGCTTGAGTCTCCAATGAATGTCGAAAACATGCGTTCGAACTTTCGCTCGTGGCCAATAGAATTTGTTTTAGATTAGAGACCGACTAAAGGGCTGTCCCCATAATACAACTCCACAGTACATAATGAAGTTTGAGGATACTGTGAGGCTAAATGACTTATTCTCTATCAATCGTTAATATTACTTTTGTGCATTCCGTACATTTATGCATGTCCACTGTAGTTTAAATGAAAAAGTGTAAAAAGAGAATTTCACAGTTTGTGAACATGGTTAAAATGTAGTCTCCTGATATTTTACAGCTAGACTGAGATTAGAGCTGAATCTTTTCCAGAACTGCTTAAGCGATTTGTTTATTAATGAAACAGAGTCGTCCGTAAGAGTCGTTTTTATTTTTTGAATGAAATGCTTTACAGAGCCTATTCGCTGAAATAAACGGGAGGCGGTCCTTCTCTTTTAAATATCCCAGAATTCCTCGCAATGGTCACATGCGTCCATTGCTTCTTGCAGTAAGATCACACGATCGGCTGGAGACATCATGAGAGGACGCGGCATGGGTCTTGGTAAGACTGTTTGTTCAGATATTTGTGTAATTTCTTATTTACTTGACTATATGCTGCTTTTGTGTTGCACGCATACGCACAACATGTACAATGAGTGTCGCAAACAGTGAGTTTTATAAGTGTATAAGTTAGAGAGGTAGTAAAAATTCTTCGTTAAACAAAAGATGCTCGACAAAATTGTTGTAAAGCTTCCTGCCAAACCACGATCATAATTCTACGCGTGTTTTATATCAAGCTGTGGCTGAAGGCCACGTGTCGCTCGAGAACGCACGTGGTGAGCGCGCGGCCTGTCTGTGTCTGCTGATGCTGATTGCGTTTGTTTTCTTTCACAGATTTTCCATCTAAACCCCCTGACTGAAGAAACTTGACAGTTTCTACGGTGCATTGTCTATAATGGTAAGGAAACGTTTTATTTAGATTTTTCACTAACAAAAGTTGAGAAAAAAAAACCTTGAAACCTCATTACTCTTGATCTTGCTAACAGGAAACTTTATGTCCGTATTGATTATGGCTTTTTTTTATTAATTTCTAGGCTCTCATCGTTTTGACGGTGAGGCAACAGTTCTGTGCCGAAGAATCCTCCAACAGATACTTGGTAAGTGACTTTAATTACGTTCCCAGTTTTGTCAGCCCCTTTATATTGCACATTCAAGTCCTGTTATGTCTTGAATGATCGACATGGGAGGGGCAGATCAAATCTCTCAAAAACCTGAAGTATGGGCTTAACAATCCTTGCTTCGGATCCTGTCGGGAGGAATAATTTTTGTGATCATTAGCCTTGCTAATTGTTTTAAGATACTTGCTAATTTAACATTTGTGTATTGCAGCTAATGGCAGACAATGTAAGAACTACGTTTAATAGGTGAGTAAATTGGTCAACACGCATTCATGCAACCAATCTGATCCCATGTTCCCTTCTACGCTTTGCCCACTGGAGGCTGTCTGTGTTTCTAGTGGCCATAACAGGGGGGTACAGTGAGCTACTCTTGCTAAAACCTGGGTCAGAGGTCCCTTCTCTGTGCCTGGATCCTGTCGCAAGACACATGCGAATAAGAATTAAAGGGTCACAACACTCCCCTGTTTCAGAAGTGCTTTTTCACACCTGTGGTTTGAAAAACTTTCTGAAAAGGGGCGTTGTTCACTGGGGGTAAGGGGTGGGGGTAGAGTGTGGAGACAAGGCGGCGACTGCATTAAAGAGGGAGTGGCAATAAGTTAATAAATTTAGCTAGTTTGCAAGATGGACTGCGACACCGAGAGCAGCAGCTACAGTGGTTCTTAGAGCAGTGTGGAAGTGGAGGCCTTCTCCCCACCAGAATCCTCACATTTTCGTCAAAATGATGACAATGCAGGACCACTGCTATGGTGGCAAATCTATGGCAATAATACGTGAGTGCACCACTGATGCTGGTGCGAGAGGAAAACCGATCTACATGCGAAGAAACGGGCGCCGCGAGCTCATTTCAAAACTCTGCGCGCAATTCAGTTCAGCACGCCTCCAAACACAAACAATTCTAGTTTTGTTACAATGAAGAAAGGCACAAATACGAACCATGTCTCAGAAACTGCAAGCCAGCCGATGTAAACATGTCACACAAGTGCTTATTTCCAATGCATAAATACTGCGACAGCTCATGCAAAGCATGGTGCAGAGATTGGATTAGACGAGGTCTTTGTCATGTATAATATTACCCTGCTCATTAACAATGCATGAATAGTGCCGATGACGTAGATGGGTACTTTACAAGCCACGCAGCCAATGAGCGCCCAAAAAAAAAAAAACGCGTCTACGTCTCTGGCTCAAACGTAACTTTTAAAACAGGATGCACGAATGGTCACAAAAATGACCAATTTCCAATTTATTTTTTTTTACTAATTACTCTTGATCTTGCTAGCAGGAAACTTTGTCAGTATTGATTTATGGCTTTTTTTTATTAATTTCTAGGCTCACATTGTTTTGACGGTGAGGCAACAGTTCTGTGCCGAAGAATCCTCCAACAGATACTTGGTAAGTGACTTTAATTACACTTCCAGTTTTGTCAGCCCCTTTATATTGCACATTCAAGTCCTGTTATGTCTTGAATGATCGACATGGGAAGGGCAGATCAAATCTCTCAAAAACCTGAAGTATGGGCTTAACAATCCTTGCTTCGGATCCTGTCGGGAGGAACAATTATTATTATTATTTATTTATTTTTTTTTTTATCATTAGCCTTGCTAATTCTAAGATACTTGCTAATTTAAAATTGTGTTTTGCAGCTAATGGCAGACAGTGTAAGAACTACAGTCAATAGGTGAGTAAATTTGGTCAACACGCATTCATGCAACCAATCTGATAGTCCCATGTTCCCTTCTACGCTTTGCCCACTGGAGGCTGTCTGTGTTTCTAGTGGCCATAACAGGGGGGTATAGTGAGTTACTCTTGCTAAAACCTGGGTCAGAGGTCCCTTCTCTGTGCCTGGATCCTGTCGCAAGACACATGCGAATAAGAATTAAATGCAGTTGGTTATTCATAGAATCCTCTAACTGTGTTTGTGTATATACACACATACATATACATGCTATATATATTTTTTAAAACAGCTGCTTTTTTTTTCCCCCCCCCCCTCGACAGATTCCGTTGGTATCACCAGTGATGCGACTTGGCACTCCTTTTACTGCCATGTCTGGAGAACACTTGAAATTAGTAGTGGTGTTTGTTGTAAACTGTGTGTATATGTATATACATGTTGTATATTGCTGAAAACGGTAATACGTCACAAAGTTTAAATTGGTCATTTTTGTTACCATTCGTGCATCCTGTTTTAAAAGTTATGTTTGAGCCAGTGACGTAGATGCTGCTGTTGTGTGTGGGTTTTTTTTTTTTTTTTTTTTAAATTTAAATGCAGGGTTTGGTTATGCATTACCAATAAAGATGCTTGCTTGTAGTGTGGGTGTTTTTGTTGTTGTAGTGTTTTTTTTTTTTTTTGAGTAATGACTCCTTATCCTTTAAGGAAATTACTGTTTAGGCTCATCTTGTTTAGCTTGGTCCCATGCCTTTTGTTTCCTTGAAAGAAACCCCCACAAATTTAGACTGACCTTTTTAAATATTTGGAGTTAACAAGCGTTTAGGGCCAGTTTCCCGGTTGGGGAATTTGATTAAGCCAGGATTAGACCTTTGCTAATTTAGGACTTTTAGGAATTTTTAGAAACCTCTCACAAAAATGCATTATCTGTGAGCATTTTAAGACCGAACAATGACGATGTTTAAGAGATCTCTGTGCAAGCTTTTTCCAGTTTAGACCGCTCTTAACATTTAACATTCCCTGTTTGGGAAACTGCCCCTTAGGGTTTGTTGGTTGATGCCAAAGTGTCAACTGACAAACGCCCTTAATCTGGTCTGTCTTAATGCAGATGCTACATTGTATATTGGTGGGCACTTGGTGATAAATTTGTCATGTTAATTTATTTTAGAATAGTATGAACTACATGGGCTCAACAATATAGAACTTAAATCAAGCTTGCTCTTTGAATTTTGTAGGGTTCGGTTGTAACTTACCCCATACAAAAGGATTGTCCATGGACCGCACAAGCCATATTAATTTCAAATGAATCAATTTAGTCTACAGTGGCTATTATTTGAAGGATAACTGAAATGTTTTGTATGCAACAAAAACATCAGGTTTTTTTTTATTTTCTATGGTTGACCATCAGAACTGAACTTGAACCACTGCTGAAATAGATGTAGGTTTCAATGCAGATGTTACAATACCAGGACTCTGAAGTACAGCACATAAGGGGATGTAAACATAATCTACCGCTCCAGAGCTCACTTTTACCACACATGGAGAGTGCCTGTCTTGTACAACACAGAGCTCTGACACATGGCCATTTAGGTCAGTTCTGTTCAGTTCTCTTCTGTTTTGTTTTAAAGCATTCTATTGATTAGTGCTGCAAACTAGTACAAAACAACCACATTTGCTGGTGAATATTTTAAGTTAGTACTGTAGGATTTAACAAGACGTGTATGAGCATAATGCAGAAAACAAGATGGTTGTCATGTTAAATTACATTATTCATGCTCAATTACTTTGATTACAATAGCAACAAATCCATTTAAATGCATGCCTCATTCTGTGATGGCGCAGGTTTTTTAGAATGAGGTATGACGACATCAGAGAAAATGATATTAAGACAGAATTAACTTATATCTGCGTGACTGAATGACTGATTATGTAACATGCAGAGTGCAATTTGTGGGCACAGAAGTGATTAATAGCTCAATTACACAGACTGATTCTTTAGTTCAGACTGGTCCTTTTACCATTTTTATGCATTATAAGTTTCACTGTGATTGAAGGAACAGACAGGAGGAAGAGGAAATTACATTTTAAAGTGAGGGTAATGAAGATGTTACTTAATTTTAAAAAGAGAGTGAACAATGAGTTTTTTTTCACTCTGAGGAAACCACAGGTTTTGCCCAAATGCTTAAGCACAGCATCAAAACCTTTAAGCTCCAGCATGCCTCTGCACAGGAAGACAACTATTCTACTATTCATTCAAGGAGCAGTACTAGTATTTTGGATTTTTTGCCACAGTGACAGGGCTAGTGATGGTCAAATGTAGCTGTTGCAGAATGTTCCAATGGGCTGTTTAAGCGTTTCATGACTGGCAGGTTTTCACTTGTCTGGTGTACTTGTGAATCAATTATAATTGACACATAAACAATTAAGATGTTTGGAAACATTGTACCTCGGTACAAGATGTTTTCAAGTGGCTTGACTGAGTAATGGACCATAATTATGAACTGTTGTGGATTTTGTTCTTCTAAACATTGTGAATGTAGCTTTGCATTCTGAGGGTAACAAAAACCAACTATGTCATGAAATTTAAACCCAAACAAGAACATTGTGATCTATTTTTGGCTTGTACCATGGATAGAGGGATTGAAGAGTTGGGCTATACTCACAGGAATGTGATTGGATGTGAACATAGAGCCAGCCATTCTGGTCCATGTCTGGTTACTTTTTGATGTGACCAGATGTAGTTCAGGGTTAGACATTACAGGCCACATTCAGGCAGAGCTCCGTTTTTTGGCAGAGAGAACTGTTTGTGAGGAAAGGGGTTTCAGGGCTAAACAACTTGGACGTTTTTCAGAGGGGAACGACAAGATGTGTTTGGATAACACAGCAGTGAAAAACTACTACCCTTCATCAAGGGGTGCCACAGCAAGTATATTTATATACAGGTTACTTTGTTTTGGATGCCCCAACATGAGATGTTGGTATGCTTCGTCATCCAGTTTCATCAGAGAGATAAATCAGAAAGACTTTTTTTTACTGGACCAGCTAGACTGAACTAGCATAAACCAGTCAGTACCAGGCATCACATAAACAAACTCTCTCACTGTCCCTAACACAGAAACATACTTCCTCCGATCCCGCTCGCTGTCCTTCTATCTGTCCCTTTGTGTTTCACTCACATGAATGATGATGGCTTTCATCTAGTGCAACCCACAGTTTTACATTTTCTCTGTCAAACGCACACACAATGCCTTTGAAGTCTTCTGGTAAATGGAGAAAAAGCTTTTTGACCTTCTCTAGGTCATTGATGTAACAAAGAGCTGAATTATGTAGGTCCCTTTTACATTTCTCAGGACAAAATAAAAATTCATCTCACTCAGTAGATCGCTGTCAAAAATATACACACGTTTCACCTCATCGTGCTCTAGCAGAGGAATAGGTGTGGACAGATTCCACACTGTTCTTTAAGCTGGCTTTCTCTTTTTAAGACTGAACCAGATTTCTTTTTTTTTCATTTGACTTGCAATGTAAGCAGTGTGACCCTGTGAGCAGAAGGGTATATATTCACACTCAGATGATGAAGGACACAATACTGGCCTTAGAAATACAGTTTGGCACTTTTAAGAAGAAGAAATATCCTCGTATTGTGTGATTTATGTTTATTTGCATGTACAAAATGCACAATAATACCTTGTGGATCTTGGATTCAGCTTAAGCTAACATGCTAAAGCTAACAGCGACAACAGATAAGAGGATATGCATTTTGATATGTAAACAGTAAAAATTACTTTGGAAGCTCCATTCTTTAAAAAAAGACATAAACTAGATGGCAGTGTATTACAGGGACCTCACATTTTTAATTAATTAAATTATTTTAACTTCAACTGAACATAAAATTAAGATTAATTCATATTTTTTACCCCTTCATTAACTATTGTTTTCACTGAAAATATATATTTCTTGAAAATTAAATCTTTAAATTCAAAATCAAAAGTTAACACGGGTTAGTGAATTAATTTCAACACAACAAAAGGAAAATAACATCTTTGTCATAAATACAGCAGAGACACTACAGAGGACATCCTACCCTCTATAATGGTAGACGTTCAAATAACGTATTGGATGATAACATTAAAAAACACTATAGTATTTATATCTTTATATGGCAATAATAGTATGGGCAGTATGTCATTCTGAATGGAGCTAGTGCATATATACTTAGGCCTACCAGGTTTGTGTGACCAAGTCACTTAAAACTAAGGTGAACTAAACTATACGAAACATAAAAAAAAACAAGATTTCGAGGACTTTTATGCCATAAAAAAAACAAAACTGAGACGTTGAGATGTACTTTCAAGTGTCTGGCCTAAAAAGTGAGTGTTGCTGCCAGAACGAAAGGTCCAAATTCAAGGCATTAGTAAGCTCTGTCAATCATGAGTAATGTTGATAGACTCTGTGTATGTTGAGCATGTGGTTTTGATTTTATGTTCTGTACCTTCTCAAAGACACTGATTGTTCAAAGGAGCAGAATGCAGGCAAAACCGCATTTAGTCATAAAAGATTTTGGTCCGGCGTGGGACACTGAGCACTCCAGCACTGTGGATAACCCACAAACACTCTTAGACTTAAACATCCTGTAACAAGGGTGACCATACGTGCCATTTTTTACCAGACTGGGTCAGGATCCAGAATCCTGGCCAGGATTTTAATATTGCTTTGATTTGTACCTCAAGAGCTTTTCGGAACTTGTCATAACATAAGGAACCGGTCATACACTGATGGGTCTGCACATGCAAACCAAGGCCAAACCTATATCCTTATAGAAATCCTGGCCAGGGCACGTCCAGGAAAAATGGCACGTATGGTCACCCTGCTTTGTTTAACTTGCTATTAACATTAAAGCCTCTGATTCTGATTTAAAGTGTTCATAGTTTCTACTTTTGCCAAGTTTTGTGGTAGATTCAGGATTTCAGTGAGCATGAGTGGTTTTTCAATCCATTTCACAGCTTGAACATAAAAATGTCTGCCAGCCTTTAAGAAAATTAATGAGTTTCTTTATGTTATTATGTGTATTTAATCGGTCAGCACTGGCTTTCCGTATAGCCTTGGGTGAAATATTGCAGGTAACAAGTTTAAAAGTAGACCTGAAACTACTTTGCAGTGAGTTAACTGGCTTTAATTGTTCATTAGACCAATAGAGTATAAAACTTTCAAGATGGCCTACAGATGAAGAATCTGACCAACAATGTTTGTGAGGATAAAACAAAATTCACACTATTCATAGCAATGAAGCCTTTTTTCAATGCTCAGTCAGAAATAGATTTTGTGCCTGTTTATTCTGTCGTGGCCAACACTTTTAACTCATTACAATTCTTGAATCTGAACCTTTTTTATGTACACTGTTGTAAAGTGTACCAGACCTTTATGACTGAATAGCCTGAATAACTAAAATTAATCAGGCTAATTTGCTGTGATTAGGCCTTCTGATGTAATTAAAGTCACTACCAGCCCTTGTCTCAAAAAGAGATTATTAGTTTGCAGGGGTTATCTGAGGTGATTTAAAGTTCTGTTGTGGAAATCTAGATCAATGATTGATATTAAATTTGGACCCCCAAATGTAGAACCTCATGGGAAATATGAAATAAAATGATACTATAACACAGGCTGAGCTGAGCTAATTATTTTCAGATTATCTTGATGTGTTCACTAAGGAAGTATTCAATGTGTTTATTAAAATGGAGACATAAAAGGTGGTAGAGGCAAAGTAGTTCAAGTATGCAATAACAAATCAAAACCTGAGTTGTTGCAAAGGGAAGCGTGAAAAATGAGGAGGGGTGATGCATGTCAAGCCAGCGAAACTGAGGTGTGTGTGCATTTCAACCAGAAGACAAAGTGTTCCCAAAGATCCATCTGCTATCCATCTGAACGTGCCCTGCTGTGTCTTACTTTATAAACACACTGTGAATTTGTGTATGCATGAGTTCATGACCGCTGTGACACATCTCAAGCATAAAATTAATGTCAGAGAAAGCAAAAGAGAGTTTCCTTATTCAGGTGTAGTTTCAGAAACAGTGTATTCTATTCTGTTCATGAATGTGGCATGATGCACATGTACATCGTCAGTTATTAAACAACTGTATTATGTATTACATGCCAATCCAGACATGCAGTTGTTCAACCCAGGAAATGTCACATTGCAGTGGTGTTGCAAATGTCATTGCATGTTTTTAAGTGCATGGATAAATGATGTTTAATAAAAGAAAAAGAAAATTAGATCGAGGATAGAGAGGAGTGTGTTATATAGGTGTGTGACATTAAGATTCACTCTCATTCACCCTGAGAGTTAGAGTTGGCTGCCATAGCAACAGTGTAACAAAGGGTTGAGTATGTGCAGGGGCATAGGAGTTCACCCTGACCCTTTCACACTGAGAGAGTCATCGCGTGTGTGTGTCTGTGCACAGGTGCTAATAGAGGAAATGGCAAAGGCTGCATCTGAGTTCATACCAGATCTCAAAATAAAGCTGAAACACGCTTTCCAGGGCTTCACCTGAATGGATAAAGACAAATATTATTTTAGTTTGTAAGCCTGCATTTTTATTTTTCGTTTCAGTGACCTAGAAACAAAAAATAGAGAGACTGACTCTAATGATTATGGTTAATCTAAAATAATTTGCATATGGGATGCAGTGCACATTTTCCCCTGTACAACCAAAAACAAATATCATGACATCATTTATTCTCTCTCAAACCTGAAACTTCTGTGAAGCATTAAAGAAATGAGAAAAATGAGTCGATTTAAGAATTAAAATTGATGAGATATGTCCTGCAAATTTTCTTCACATTATGTAAGTTTTCACCACTAGAGATCGCATTTTCAGCGTTGAAAATTGGGAGATGTCGTTTTCACAAATGATGTTCTATCAGTTTTATCACATAACCACCTGCGCATGACTTGCACAATGAATAATATATATTTGCTTTCCCGTCTATTAAAACACACGTGAGAGCAGAGTCTCTGTCCAGGCCAAGGTCTTTGCAAGAAACACCACTCCGATATTTGTTCTAACTTTATTTCATTGACCGGTCCAATATCTTCTTGCCTCGGTTTGTATGCACCTATGTTTTTTGGGATTGCGGAGAGTGTATTCATAATCTATATGGAAATGCACAATAAATAACTACCCCTTCCGCATTTGTCCATGTGTGTTGCCGTAGTATTCATAGGCGGAAACCGAGGATAGCGCGGATATTGTGTCATTGATAGTCGACAATGAACAGGGACGGTTCATTATTTAAATCTGGAATTTATTTAAATGTATAAATCCTACTGAACTTTTGAGATAGCGTAAGCACACAACTGCATGAAATACATAACACTGTGCAAGTAGTTTTTGGATATTTTATTACAAAAATCTTACATATTGTGCCTTTTAGTAAGATCAGTTTAAATTAGTCGCTCAACGAGTAAATAAGTTAAACATATTAAATTGTTAAACAAATGTTGAACAAATGCATACTCTTCATGCACATTATAAACTTGATCTTCAGAACTAAACATATAACATGACAAAATCATTTTCCTGCCCCTGTGCATTATCTCCAATTTGGGCTCAATATTTGAAGTACATGTAACAAAAAAATAGTAAAACATAAAAAAGTACTTACAAATGTTGATTGGGATCTTTTGGACTCACTAAATCAATGTATAAAATATACTTTTATTTACTATAATCAGCTTCATCATCATGGTTGACCAGCCTTTTACTTGTCATCAGAATGTCTTCTCAGCAAGAGACAAGGTCTTATTGGCCACCACTAGTGCCTATTCAGGCTGTTGTTTACACCTCACAATTTCTATTCAATGATTCATGATTTTCTACCTCACAAATGCAGACTCGTGTTTCACCTGTCAAACACTTGAACAAGTACAAAAACTGTGCTTGCATTACAATAATTCCACTGAAACTCATTATTGTCACATCTGTTTATTTCTTTTTTGCTTGAAAGCTGTCTTTGATTGCATTTTGGACATGGCAGCTGCTTATAAAAGCTTTAACGTGGTCAAGCTGGTCCTGTTCTCCACTTGACTGCCTCTCCTCCCTTCTACTTGTGCTTTTCATAAGACATGGCTTTGGCCTAATTTCTGTCTAAATCATCTGCTCTTGTTCTATCGCTCTCCTCGTCTCTGGCTGCCCCACTTCCTGTAAGCACACTAGCTAATTGTACTATCATTTTTTTAACTAGAATCATTCAAGCATTATTGAATGAACAGTTGTAAGGTCAATTGTTCTTTCAGTCTGTTTGCTTGTCCCACTTTCTGTCGGTTTCTCATTCACAGCAAAGGCTGCTGTACTGGTCAGGCTAATATCCTGATCAACTTTTTCCTTTTCCTCTCGGTCTTCACCTCCTGTGTTGTTTCAGAATAAGAAACTCTGCAACAGGAAAGTACAGTTTCTACGGCTTTAGTTCCTGTCTCATGCACAGCTGAATTGATAAAAGAGGCCAATTTTGATGGCTCACACAGCTAGCTTTAACAACAGTATCTTGAGCATCCCAGTGATGTACATCAGCTCATTTCCTGTTCTCTCACAGCACTGATGTTGTTTAAGCAGTACACCATGTTTTAACAGAGACATCTGATTCAGTTACTCAATTAGACAACACAGTTGCCAAAGCTCTGTACAGCTTTTGTGTTGCCCCAATATTTCCTTAATTTACCCTGGTGCTCACTTCTTTCTCTTAATCATTTTTTATCTTTATATAGTGAATAATCAGCCTATTGTTTTAGAGAAAATGACATATATTTATTTACATATCCAGCAAATGAAAATCCTACCAGCAATAATAAAATTATTAAAACATGTCCATTCACAACTGCATTTTCAGTTCAACGCTAAACCCATAAAAACCATTTGAAATAACACTGTGCAGGTGTAGTTATGATGATAAAGATGAAGTCAAGTGACGTTACTGCAGGGATCCTGTGCACAGAGGTGTGTTTGTAAGGGTTTCACGCATGGCGCAGTCTAACACGACTCTGTTATTCAGCTACGCACGGCACACTTCCGCTGACACACACGTGCAAACACCCATTCAGAGTGACCTTGGCAAACCAGCCAGACATGCACACATTTCAGGCATCTCATCGACGTCAATGCCACTCTCATGCTGAAAAGAAGAAGAGGGCTTGTGAACGCCAGTTGGTTACATCTGAATGATACAAAATGCCTAATGCAAGTTTTCCAACTCATTTGACATTAAATGGCAACTTAAAGTAGTGTAAAAAACTGCTTATTGTACAAAATGGAATGATTTTGTATCACCTGGCAAACTTGATTCATAGCAACAATGTAGTATATATCCTTCAAATACTGAGCTGTATGGACAGATTGTGCTGTGATTGTTTTCATGCACTGTGTGCAAGAAAGAGAGTTTACATTTCCCTAACATTTTTTTTTGTCTGTCTAGTCCACATGTGTAGAAGCCGTTAAGAGTGCAGCGGTCTTAGACATACCGTAAATGATATTGTCTGGTTTGAATGCTTACATAATCTTGAGTCATCCATGACGTCGGAGTCTTCTCCATTAGCACACTGGGTTTTATCCATTCAGCATCCATTACTTTTGCATACAAATCAGTTTAATCTGCAATCAGCGAGTAGTTTGATCCAAACAACAGCTCAGCATGAACCTAACTACCAGTGTTGTTTCTGAGGAACTGCATTGAAGAGATTTATATTAGCCTGACAGATTCTTTGACTTCAGTGTATTATAAAATCCAACTTTTCTTGGAAAAGTAATAACAAAATAACTTGACTGCAGATTATTCTAAGCACCGTAATCATCAGTTATAAGCCAATATAGTGTTTTTATATATCTTATGTGCACCAAGGCTGTATTTATTTGATCAAAAATTCAGTAAAACAGTAATACTGTAAAGAAATGTAATCAATGTGGAATACAGTTGTACTAAATATTTTATGATGCCATGTTTTGATGAATAGAATGAAATGTAAATCTTTTGTAAAATAACAGTCTTTACACTTTACCCTCACTTCTGATTAATTTAATGCATCCTGTATGAACAAACATAGGCTGATTTCTTTAAGGAAATCTTTTCTTTATAGGCTGATACATAAGTCCTCCAATGTTCAGGCTGTAGATTCACATGGTGTTTCCCAGCATGACTTGCTCAGACCACCTGCATCTCTGAACCTTTACCACCCACTGCACAGCCCCTTCTTTTCCTTTCCTGGCATAACGAAAGAAGCTTTTTTTGTTCCCCATTCTACCCAATGGCACTTTTCTTACCTTATGTTTCCTTAAAAAAAAAAAAAAACTCTGAGGTGTGTCACCACATCCCACTGTGTCTGCCTGCAGTCCTTGCCACCCACATAGAAACACATAGAAAGTTAAAGAGAAAGAATAAGACACAATTCATCTTAGAAGGCTCGACAAGCGCAAATGACCTGAGCAGAGAGATAGATGTGGAAAAACACACTCGGTGGGGTTTAATTTGCCTCAGTAGCTGAGGAGAAAACAAAAAGAACCACAGGGAGCAGTTGGGATGTGCCCTGCAATTAAGCAGAATGAAGAAGACAGACTGACTAATGGAAACCCTCTGACATTCAATGTGCCATTAGGTGCTTATGTAGCTGTTGGCCCCTTTCTGTTATCATGTTTGGACATTTGAAGCATGACTGCGATTTCACAAATACCAGTAACTACTGCAATCCCTATTAGAGTGCAGACTACTGCAAACTACTTCTAAATGTGATCACATAATTTGCAAATAATTTATTATTCATTAAAAAAAACAGATTTCTGGCTCATTTATAACATTATTTACTTGATGTTAAAGAGTATCTACTAGCTTAAATGTTTAATTGAGCAAATATAATGAAATATGCAATAACATAATAATTTATCATACTAAAATGTAATAGTTATCATAAACCGTTACACATTTTTTTTAAGAAACTTTAAATCAGCTTTTACATTTTCAATTTTATTTACAGTTTTAGTCATTTTTGTAATGTATAGCTTTAGTTTTATTTCAGCTTTTTATTATTTTATTTTTCAGTTTCAGTGCATACCGTTATTTCGTTTACATTTTACGAAACCTTTGTCATTTTGATTAATTAAAACCAAAATAAGCTTTTGTTTACATAATATATGTTTGTATACTGTGTATAGTATGTATATATAAACGCACGCATGCATATATTTAAAAACTCATATTTTGGATGGGATTAATCATTTGACGGCACAAATATTAATATATATTAATATTAATGTTAATATTAATATTAATATTAATATATATCCCATTGGATCTCAGTCTATGAACCTTTAAGTATTCTTTCACAATAAAAGAACAAATATAAAATAAATTTTTCATCTAGAAAAGATGTTCCCAACAGGAAGGACTAAACAAAACAAAAGAACAGCCAATGTTCCAGAGGCATCACAGTTCATGCACTTTTTGACCGTACACATCTGTTTAACAAAAAGAACACACCGAAAGATATCAATCCTCAGAAAACCCATTTGCGACAAATGAATCATGCATATGCATGATCACGGCAGACATTTTAGCGAACATTTCTTTTTTGTGTGGTTTTAACATACTGTGCCGAGGTTGATTTGTGTCTGGCAGCGGGAGGAGGACTCCTGCGTCTCTGCGGCGTCTCTGCGCTGTCTTTCATGTCTCTGACAAATGGGTTTCCTCTAGACACTCTCTCATGCACGCAGCAGACAGTAATGAGTATTATGCACATGTACTCCAACACACAACCACACAAACACACAAGTCAAAGCCAGTCATGAGGAAGCATGGAAAAACACTTAATGCACAGACATAACACATAAGGATAACATGCGAATAGTTACACCTAGTCTGCAACTTGCTGCAGGTTGATGTGTTGAGACAGAAGTCTTCCCTATCTTATTCGTAACTATATTATGGGTTGCTACCTGGTCTCAAGGCATAAACGTACCTAATTTGTATTTGGTGTAGGACATATCTCCAACACAATATAGCATTAGCTTTTAATAGCAATACATACATGAAGCAACGTAATAAAAACACAGCAATATGTACCTATATCAACGTAATAAAAACGTGCCTTGTATTTTAACACTACTCAGTGGACATAGTATGAATTTATAATAACTTATTCAAAGGTTTTTGTATGAATGAAATGATGCTAAATAATTTTTCATGCTGCCACTATATGAGCTCTCAATGTTATTCCTCCTTCAGCATCACTCTATCCTTCCCTCGCCTCACTCATTCCCTCTTGTTTATGACTCTCCTCATGTCCGTCTCACTCTATTTTACAGCCGGAGCAGTAAATACTGGCTAGACGATCAACTCCTGAGGGCTGAAGCAAATGACAAGGGAATCTGACACAGACCATCAGTCAGAAACCGAGTAGGCTGTTTTATGTGTGTCAGGATGTTAAGTATATCATACATTATTTTCATTTAGATGAAGCAAATGAAGAAAGGTTTAAACACAAAGTGTGTAGAGTGTGTGTGATCATAAGATCATGTGTGAATGTTAGGCCTATTGGCACAACCTTCTGTCTCTGATCATATCTTAATGCATGTCATACAGATAACCTTTGACCGATCCACACAACACTATCATGAACTATTCCAAACACAGCTCTCAGAGTAAAAGTACTTGATGCATATCTTTATTTTTGAGCATATATAATGCCTTAAAAGGAACAAAATCTGTAATCATTTATTTACTAACCCTCGTGTCATTCCAGGTTTCTATAGAAAACAGAAATTTCAGTCATTATGAGTCTTATATTTTCAATTCATCAGCTGATCTGATTCTCAAAAAAAGTCTGCACTGCTACAGTGCACTTTTTTTGCTACACTGCTATCAGTCTTATATTGAATCGGTTAGGGTTTGAACAGACTGAAACTTATCACTGAAAAAAACTTCAGTTTCTCAAACAGAAGGCATGGAATACATTGCATGAGTTGTATGGACCACTTTAATGATCCCTTCATGTTTTTATTTTTTTTGGTGCCCCCATTCATTATAAATGCATAAAAATTGTGGAGCATAGTAAGCCATCAGGGGAATAAATGATGGCAAGATTGTCATTTTTATCATATATAATTTACGAGGTGGCTAAATTTACATTTACATTTA
>JAUYWG010000057.1:9679899-9693462 GCA_034779775.1 Enteromius afrohamiltoni | reverse complement strand
TGCAGTAGTCCAGTCTGGAGATGACCAGGGCCTGAGTCAGGAGTTGTGTAGCTTGCTCTGTAAGAAAGGGCCTGATCATACATACGTAAGAAAGGGCCTAAATCATACATAGTTGCCAATTCGTATGAAATTATAGGAATGACCTACACCTACCACTGACCCTAAACCTATCCATCACTGGGGTTTAGACAAATTGAACGAGTCATTTGAATTTGCATGAATTAGCACAAATTTTCCACATCGTACAAATTGGTATTGAGACTGTGTTGGAAATATAGGTTTAAATACGTCATTACATAAACAGAAAATTTCTTTATGCCTATGTTTTTGTCACAAAAGTTTAACGCTAATATAATATAGTATATATTATTGTTTAAAGGTAGCCTATAAATGGTAATAAATTCATATAATTTTTATTAATTTAAATGGATGAAAAGTGTGAAGACGTAATATTACCCAAGATCTCTTTCAATTTTTTCTATTCTATTCATCCAAAAATCTTAGTAAAAATGTCTCATGATGTCCATATAAATAAATAACTAATAACAATAATGAAATAACATTGTTTTCAGCTGTTTTTGAGAACCAAATCAGAATGATTTCTGAAGAATAAGGCACTGAAAATTGGCTGCTAAAAATTTAACTTTGTCATCACAGGAATAATAATTGTTTTTTACAAGATATTACATTTAAAATGCAGTAGTATTTCACTTTTTTTATTTTTGTTTAGATTTTGTTTTTCATTTTCAAATCATTCAAATGCAGCTTTGGTGAGCTGAAAAACCAAAATATAAACCTTTGAAAAGTAGTATACTTTATGGATGATTGTTAATATATTAGTAGATATATATATATATATATATATACACAAATATATATTACTTATATATACTTCTTAACACCAATAAAAGAAACACAATGACTGTAAAAGAAAGATAAAGATCCTGCTTGTGCCTGCGTGAATGTATATACAGTTCAAGAGGTAATCAAGAAAGAGCAAACAAGTTTGTAAACAATAGAGATTAGTGGCAAGTGTGTTTGATTAATGCTTGTTTATTCCAGCTTAATGCAGAATTTCCTCTGAACAATTATAACCTTTTCTGGTAATTTATGAGTCTCTAAGGGATGAGTGTGTAATTCCCATGCACTTTTTTTTCATCATTTTCTTGGGAAATTCACTTCATCCACTAGCCTCTCACATGTCAGGGCACAAGCTTGTAGTGGAAGCAAACAGGATAATCCTAGCGTTTAACATGTCAGTCTTTCCCTCCCACAATACATGCAAGTAATGGAAAATGCACCACAGATTGAGGATATTGCACATTTCAATATGTTGATATCAGTCAGGCACACTTTTAAATGATTAATTCATCATTAATAGTGTCGTCATACTCAGCCCTTGTGTCATTAGAAATCTGTATGAAGTTTTTCTTCAGTGAAATGTACTAGAAGATATTTGGAGGAATGTGCTACATTGCTCTTACACAATGAATAGGGAGTGAAAAATTAACCTCAAAAAGGACCAAAAAAAAAAAATAATAATTATAATATACTATATTAATGATGCACTTAAGGACCACCACTTTTTCATTTATATATTTCCATGTATATATAAAAAGATCAATTCACTATAATAAAAGAAGTGTAAAATACACTAGACTTAAAAAAAAAAAAAAATAATAATAATAATATTAAAATAAAATATTATAAATAAAATATGATCTGGAATTTATAAATAATCATTCTAACACTATTAATAAAGAGTAAATAAGTACTGTTAAATGCAACAAATTTGACATCGATAACAATAATGTCAATTTCTGTAAATCTAAACCTATTATTATATAATTTTTTACACAGCTTTTCTTTGAAAATTTTCATAGACTCACTTGCAACCTCTGGACCCCAGTTTGAAAAGCTCTGATCTGACTGTAGTCTAAATGCCTAAAGTAATATGACAGAAAAAGTCTTTGAGCGTACTTCTATGGCACTTTTATATCTATTTTGCAGCTTGAAAACACAGCCACCAGCACATTCGTTCAAATTTCTCATATAGCATTTTATGAAATAAGGTTTGGAACAACACGAGGGCAAGTCAGTCAATTATGAGAGACTAATGGCCTTTCACAAACACATAAAGGTGTACGAACAAATATGTAAACATCCTAACACTGAGCGCAGACACGCACACACACACAAACCCTGTATCTTACAAAGTGTGCCACACTTTCTGCTGTGTTGGGACAGATGCTGTAAGACGGTTAGCGCTATTAGCCCAATCCATCTTACGCTTGAGCTCTGTTCAGGTATGTGAGTGCAGTACTGCCCCGCTGAGCTACCAGGACACAATACTGTACAAGCCTGGGGCACATTCCTCACTCTGTGTGTGTGTGTGTGTGTGTGTTTTGTGACCCATTGTGATTCAACCACCATGAGCACCCCCACCCACCCCACTTTGCTCTCCTCAAGTCCTCAACCCGCTGCAGTGTGTTGACATGCAGACAAATGCAAATAGAATAAACATGTTTGAGTGTTTACATCTCAATGAGAAAAAAACAATCTCTCATCCTTTGTCAGAACAGAAGGGGGAAAAGAAGCAGGCGAAAGAATTTCCAATAGCTGTTGAGATGCTAACGGTCCTGTGAGTGAGATAAACAGCGAGGAAGAATAGAGTTATCAATGGATCTTAGCATTCACATAGGAAGTTTTGTGGGAAAAGTAGTTCAGTAGCATGACAAAATGTTTGTTCTGACAGTGATCCCTTATCAAGAACAAAAAGAACTAAAACAACAGCATCTGCAGCTCTACAGCTCTGATGTGCTTATAACGAATTGCTAATGTAATGATATGCTGACATGTAAACAAACAACTGATACGAAACCCTGGCAATTTTGAGATTAAAATAATGATGACTAAAACATATTTAGCTAAAGATTATAATTTAAATAGGATTTAAATCACAATATATAACCTATTTTTAGGTCATTTTAAGAAAAACATGCTATATTTGTGTTTGAGTTTGTGGCAACTCTGACACACATTACTTTAAACATGCAGGTTAAAATGAACCAATGTCGCTAATGTACTTATGGTCTATTACTCAATACTTGATTGTGTCTATTGTGAACAGATTGGACCCCCTTAGAGAGGTTAGGCTATCAGACGGAGAGGAGCCCTCTCCGTGGATCACAATGAAAAGTTTGGAGCCTCTGTGAGCATGTGCTATTGACAGGCCTCTGCTGGATAGCTAAGTTAGCCATAGTAGCATATGTGGCATTCAGCGCCTCCTAGAAAGACCATACTTCCAGGAAATCGTGCATTTGAGGCGTTTAAGTGATTTTAGTTAGATTGAATAAACTCACTGAACCATTTTTGGATTTCTTTTTCTCTCGTTTTCACTTCTCGGCAGACTTTTAGTGCTAATGCAACATAATGAAGAGCAAAGTAAGCTCATTAGGTGCCTAATTGTTGTTCTGCCTGTGTATTTTATCATTCTCCTGCTGCTACTGGGAAATGCTAAAAGGTAGTGTTTCTTCATCAACGTGTGCACACAACATGCATAATACAATTTTTTTTTTTTTTAATTGACATGCCTCCAACTCAGTCAGTCAATAGGATCATTCCGACACGACTTTAACACAGCAACAGAAGAGAGTAAGTAACTTATTTTAAATTTAAATTTATGTACAGAATAAAACTATTAAAAACTGCCTCATGCAAAGCATTCTGGGAACCAGAAATCCTCATCAACCTGTTTCTGTTTTTTTTCTGAGATTACGTTCCAGAAATTCTTTGCATGAGGCTATTTATTTTTTAAGACTTTTTAATGTTCATTTATCTTTGAACAAACTATTGGCCGAAATTACCATAAATTGAAATATACAGTAAGCTACTGGGATTCATTTGCCACTAATACTGTAATTATTACAGGATTTTTTTACAGGGCAGGGATATTTTACAAATATATATACACACATACGCTACAGTTAAAAAAAGCCTGCATATATCTAATAAAAATAAAATCTACAATAAAATAATAATATTAATATTGTCAAATTTCCTTCAGAAATCAGTCTGATATGCTATTTTTTTTTTTTTTTTGCTTAGGGAACACTGCTCACATTTTCTATCTTTATAAATGCTGAAAATTAGTATTTTGTGCTTTGAGCTCTGAAACCTTGACATAGTTTTTCCAGGCTTACATGATGAAGTTCAAAAGTACAACATTTAATTGAAATAAATATATTTTGCAACATTATAAATGTCTTTACTATCACTATTTAATCAGCTGATTTTGTCTTCGCTTTTAATAAAAGCATTAATTTCATTTTGAAAATGAACTTTACTTTTTTAGAAGTTTGCCGCCTTTGCAATAAAGATCGCTTTGCTTAGCTTAATGCATTACCTCTTCGATTCAGACAGAAGCACACATCTTGATTTATCTATTAAAAGCAGACACACATGAAGTGTGGTAATGTGAGGGAGAGTGTGCACAGGCAGGTCCATAATCCATCTAATCAGTCCATTTACTTTCTGAAGAGGACGCCAAATAATTTCAGCACTTCAAACACTTAACCTATATGCAGGACCGCTAAAGCTCTCCATCTCTGTACCATTCACTTCACATTCTCAATAGTATCTCTAAAACCTGTCTGCTCAATCCTCCCCTTGCCCCCCTATGGAGAGGCTGTATTACCTCACTACTGACCCGGCCTCGCACCAGCTCTGTTGTTACCCCTGTGTGAGTGACGCCTCCCTACTCATCTCCTGTCAGCCTGCGCTCTCCTGATGTGGATTCTTCATGTCAAACGTCTGCTACCTTTTCTTTATGTCCGTCTGCCCCATCAGAATGACAGAGAAAAAACATCTGCAGAATTCTTCCAGGAAGAGAACAAAAGTACAAAACAGTGAATCAGCCTTGACAGTTTTATCATGACTTTGGCAGCACAAAAAAGGACATCTGGTATTAAATAACTAGCAACACAGCTGCTTTTACAAAATAAATAATTCAGTTTAATAATGATAAAAAAATAATCCAATCTCTAGACCGTTTCGTATTCCTATTTACAGAAAATTCAGTAGTAGAACATTTCTTGATTACAAACACTAGTATTCCAATTTTTGGGGTCAGCAAGATGTTTTTTGTTGTTGAAAGAATTAATAAATGTATTAATCAAGGAAACATTAAAAAGAATCGAAAGTGACAGTAAACACATTTCTAATGTTGAAAGTCATTTTTAAATAAATACTGATCTTTGGAATTTTCTATTTATTAAACAACCCAGAAAGAAAATCATGTTTTTACGTACCACGTATTTAACAGAAATATCAAGTAGCACAGCTGTTTTCAACATTGGGAATAATAACATTCCTAAGCTGCCAATCAGCATATAAGAATAATTTCTAAAGAATTATGAGACCCTGACGACTGGAATAATGATGCTGAAGATTCAGCTGTCATCAATGAAATAAATTACTTATATATTTTAAAATAGAAAACAGCATTTTAAACTGCAGCAATTTTTCAAGATATTACAGTTTTTACTGTGTCCCTGACCAAATAAATACAGTCTGGCAAGCATATGAGAGTCTCACAAAAAAAAAAATGTACCAACTCACTTACGGGAAAAACTTTTGAACATCAGTGAACAAAAAATGGTCAGGCTCCATGAAGGTTCAATTTGATTATTAACCTGTGCTTCCGTGTTACAAATACAAACAGATACTGAAACATGCACTAGCAAATACGCATGGCCACACGTATTCATGCCCAACTCACACTGCACTAACTAGGTGACAATTAGATGAAAGACCTGATTGGACGTGTCTTTAACAACATGTTAAATAACTTAACATCGCACACTCTCCTCACCTCTGACGAGTGTATTGACGCTTCCTGTTGTGCAGCACCTGGACCTTTTGTTATCAGGCAACATACTAACAGTTAACACAGGCTTATTAGCGTTGACAGTAAGTGGAGAACTGGTGCTGGCATTAGCATTATAGGGAGGACACTACAAGAGTGGGAACTTTTCCACAGACGTGAGAGGAAGCTACTGTAAATCTGTTCAAATTAACAAGTCTTGGAGAAAAAACATGAAAGTTTATACACTAAAAGCAGGCTTAAAAAAACTTGAGCTAAAAGTACTAAAATAGATTTAATTCATTGAGAAGAAAATGTGTAACCCTACAAAAGAAAGACACTTTTTTAGGATGTAACAAAATTTAGATTTCAAATAAGTGCTGTTTTTCTTCAAAGAAACTTGAATATTTGCATAATGGTTTCCACAAAAATATTAAGCAGGGCAGCTATTATCTTCTTTCCTCAACTGGATCTTCTCTTTTCTCAGGACCTGGTTATCATGCTGACACCTAGGCCATATCATTGCACAAAATAGTCTATTGCTTTTTGGCAAAGAGCGATACTAATGTTAGCATCTGACCAAAATGAATACATTTACGCAAGTTTCCTTTTATGTCCATTAAACAGATACCAGACAGTGGCTGTGATGTGGTGAAGAGAGCTGTGAAAGGTGTGTATTTGTGCATGTGAGTGTTAACGGGCCATAGCTTTGCAAGGACCTGTCGAACGCAGACGGATCAGCACAATCAGTTCAGGCCTCCTGTCATCATTCCTCTTATCATATATTCATACCAGCTCGTAATCACGCAAGGCCCGCCGCCAGCATACCTGCATACACTAACGCTTGAGCGTGGACGAAAGATGGATGATGGGGAAGGTGTGTTATCAGATACAAAACAAGCCTTAGAAGATGTTAATTCTGTCATCATTTCCTCCACACCCTCATGTCCTTCAGAACCCGTATGGCTGACTTTCTTTCGTGCAACACAAATTGAGTTATTTATGGCAGATGTTCATGTTGTTCTTTTCACACAGTGAAAGTATGGTGACCACAGCTGTGAGATAAAAGTGAAAAACAACTCAAATTCCTCTCTCAAAGCTCTTGTAAGACTTCAGATGGCTTGGGGAAATAGTAAATGATTAGTATGAACTACTTTCATGACGCTTATGCTGGTTGTACCCCATTTTTTGGGGCTTGTGACAATCTTACATTAGCAAAGAGCAGCAGGAGCATTCTTCAAAGTGTTTCCTTATGCATTCTTCAGAAGAAAGTGGCTTGAGACAGTGCTAGCATTACACTTACACCATTATAGTGTTTATATTTTAAATTAAACTTTTTAATATGTTCGGCTTTAATCATTTTAGTGACTCAAACTAATTAAATCTATTTCAGGTTTATTTAAATTAGTGAACGTGAGTTTTAATAGTTTTATTTAACATTAACAAAACAAGGAAACACAATTACACAATTTTCATTTTTTAGGCAAACTAGTCTTTTAAGTCGGTTTATACACAAAAAAACAGTCAAGGGGATTTAATAGGTAAGAGACAAAAAATATTCATTTCAGGACACAGATAAATGCATGTTCAAAAACAAGGTTAGACCTTTGATCTTCTAAACCTGATTAGACGAAACCCTCCAAACACTACGGCACAATGACATTAAACATGAACATCAAACATGAGGAAGACTTCAGAGAGAAAAGAACTTATGCAATGTGTTAATTACTCTCATGGAGTCTGACATGAATGATTAATGTGCAGAGCACGCAAATACAAACACATCCTATAGTAATAACTTTCTCTGAGTATAGTATACTGTACTTGGATTGGTTTCAACATTCTGTAAGGTGTAGGGGGCAGGGTCAGTGGGTTCTTTGAGACATCAGTAGGCATCCCCCAATGACACACACTCCCCCCCCCCCCCGACTACTATTGAGGGACCAAGACAAGTCAGAACATGACCAAAGCACACCCACACACACTTCAACATCTTACAGTGATGCTCAAACAGGGAAATTGTACATTTTAAAATCTAAATGAAAGGTACTGTTATGTGGAATACACACACGGAAAACAAATTATGTGTACTATGTGTAATACAAAAAAACGTATTGGTGCTTTTTGTCCATATAAAAAAAGTCGGTCCAGGGCTGTTTTGATTTGCGTTCCGTCGATAAAAACAGTTGAAACATACTTTAAAATATATTTTTGTGCTCCACAGGAAAAAGAAAGTCATGTGGCTGATGTGAACTACCCCTTCAATGTTTGCCTTCAGCTGAACACTAAATAGAGATGTTCAGTCCTGACGTCAATTCGTAGGCAAATCTGGAAGGGTGAACTCGACATGGGTTCCCTTAGGTTCCTGAATGTGCTTTTGAAATACTGTTTTGTTGTATTTGTAGTCCTTATGTAACTAAATTGACATTTGAGGTATGACTGCGGGTAGTTTATTTTGTAAACAAAACGTGCAAAGTCTCTTAAATTAGTGAGTAACTACAGACCTTATTGTACTCGAAAATCACTACCTTAAAATTGACTTTGAGATTCCAGAGGGAAGCCCATGCTCAGAAGTACTAATTCTCTTGCAGGTTGCAAAAGAACAGGACCATTAAACGTGTGTCTTCTCTGGCTGAGCACTGGAAGAAGACAGAAAACACTCCCCTGACTAAGCAATCACAGATCCTTTGGCTGTACACTTAGTCTCACAACTGTGTAAACACTTGAGTGAAAATGTCAAACATTTTGAATTGTACTGCTTAATGGCTATAGCCTATATACAGCGAGCAAGCACACTAAGCTCTGATTCATCATAGAAATATGCCGTTTGCAGAATACACCGATTTAGGAAAATACACGAGAAAAAAAAAACTGAAAGCATAACAGAACCAGCGAAATACAATAAATACAATATCTAAATTCTTATGCAATATGGGAAATAAAATATGCAAATGACTAAATATGCAAATGATAAACTTCATTTCATGCAGATAGAAAAACGTTCAGACAATATTACATGCTCGCGGTCTGTAGGAAAAACATTTAGGCCAATGCATAAATCATATCACAAGCCTCTGCATATTCAGTGCTGACTAATGTCCTAATAAATGTTTAATTTCATAGTAATTTAGGATATTATTTATATTTGATCATCTATGCAGAAACGTTTTATTTCTTTCTATGCATTTATTTTACTTCATTTTTGTTTTATTGTCACTGCTTAATACTACATATATGCATTTACCAAATATACTTACTCCATAAAAACAGAATCAGTGAGAGATTTTGTTTTAGAAAAGCTTTTATTTACAATAAAAAAAACACAAATCACAAATACATAATCTGCCAGCATCAAGTATCTAACCAGAGACAAATGAATAAGATATAAAAATGTGTTTAAAATCTTAAAAAATGACACATAGAGCATCATTACAACACCAAACATTCTTAAATTAAAATAAATCCTCAATACTTTTATAATAATAGATTTTTATCAAAATTCTAGATTGCACCAAGTTAAAAAACAATGTAACAATATTTTATACTACGCTCAATTTTCATTCCTCTACTCAATTAAATAGCCATATTTGCTTACCCCAACACAAAATTAAGCATTTGATACACATACTTTTTCCTTAAAACATATCTACATCCCAAATTAAAAATCACTTGTGTGTGTGAAAGAGAGAGAGAGAGAGAGAGAGGAGCAACCATTTATTTATTTACAGGTCCTGAGGCGACTCTGTGGGGGATTGTGATCAATGCCTTTTTCTCGTTGCCCAGGCTAAAGAAAAAAAACGCTTTGCAAGTGGCACATTAAGCGCTTAGAGATCATTTAGACTAGATAACATTCTCATCACACGCGTTTGAAGTCACTCATTTACAACTGACCGATATCAGCAATCACAGCACTCCCATTCCCATTCAATACCTCCAATTTAAATCATTAAAACAACTAAAATAACGTCTAATTTTCCTCACCGACCATAAGGGAAGCCACAGTCACTTTACTCGGGTGAACCCACCTGTCTTTCTCTCTTTTTATGCGGTTATAAACAGCTCGCGCATACAGATGAAGGAGTGGGCGGGGCGAGGCAAAGTGACCGTAGCATGCAGTAGCCAATCAGAGCCGAGCGCCTCTGTGGCTGTATAAATAAACCCGAGCTCCCCTTTCTGCTCAGTAAACCCAAGCACATCCTTAGTGCTCAGTAGAAGGATCAGGAAATATTCTTCCGCTTCATCGTTGAAAGACAACATCTGCCGTTGGCTGACTTAGATTCTGGCATTACTTTTACGGCGTCTGTGGATATTTTGTCCTAATATTTCGTTGTAGGCTCTGGATAGCATCTTTCTTTTGCCAAAATGCGTCTGATCCAGAACATGTCTACTATCGCGGAGTACCCAAGCGCCGAATGCCCGTCCAGCCGGGTCATCAAGATCGCAGTCATCGGTGGCAGCGGAGTGGGCAAAACCGGTACGTTTGTGCACCAATTTTAAAGCTTATATTTCAGCTAATAGTATATTACAGAAGCGTTTTGTATATATGTGTGTTATGACACAGTAATATTCATGTATTCATACCCGTTTCTTGTTTATTCCTGTGCAGCGTTGGTGGTTCGCTTCCTCACGAAGCGGTTTATTGGTGACTACGAGAGAAACGTCGGTAAGTTTCCCCCCCCCCATCTTTCCAAGACGACTGATTTTAGTACACTGAGCATCGTTTAAACGCATTAGTGGTGCTGTCTCCTATGTTAAAGTCTGACTTGTTGCATTACAGGCAACCTGTACAACAGAGAAGTGCAGATAGACGGAGAACAAGTGGCCATTCAAGTTCAAGACACACCTGGAGTTGAAGTAAGTATCCGCGAGTGCATGTCACATTGGTTACTGTTACATACAGAGCATCTTTCCCACGCTGCTTTTTCACGGCTGAGGAGTGTAGAAAGAGCGCATACCTTCGCCTTTGTCTTTTTGCGCGTCTTTTGTGCTTCTCCGGGTTTGTGTTTAACACTTGGGGTTAATTGGCCAGCGGGAAGCCTGCTGTTGCACTCCTACACGGGGGCTACTGCAGTTTGAGGAAAGCCCAATTGTTGCGGAGAATCGGTTACTTCGAACAGTTCGTTTTACAGAACAGGTTAAAATGATTCATTCATATCTAACGCGTGGCATTTACAAAAAGTGTCAATTTAGTGGCATTTTATACCCTTAAAGTGCCGTTTATTATAATTCCACAGATCCCCATTTGATTAAGGTTATAAAACAAGTTTAAAAGCAATGCTAAATGTTTTAAACAAAAGATATAACTCATAATCTCGTACGTTATGATTAAAACTCATTTTTGTGAACCGGTTCGTTAAAAAGATCCGACTCCGAAGAATGATTCGCCGCGGCGCTGTTGGATATTTGTAGCAGCGGTTGTGAGGTTTTGCTGCTTCAGCAGTGCTCAGCGGGTTTAGGGATGTGAATAAGCAGTTCGGAACAGTTACAGTAGACCAGCCCATCTAAATTATCCCTCTGCTTTCAAAATTAGAGAATGGCTTTTAATTCAATTACAGGCCACTTCTTTCAAGATGTCTTTAGTCAGATGTTTTAGTGCCAAGTTTGGCATGCAAGGCTCATTTCCCAAAGCAGGCAGTCGTCCAAAACCACTGAATGCCTTTTCTTTTCAGACCAGGGTGAAAGACTCCCTTAGTCTAGCTGGCTAAATCTCTTAGCCAATAGCAAATTACACTCACAGCATCTTAGTCAGCTTTGCTGTACACTTTATCACCCACAGAGCTCACACTATTCACTAATATAAAATGTGTAACCATAACTAACAAAAGTTTGCATTTTTTCTTTAGGTGAACGCTAATGGGTTGAGCTGCACTGACCAGGTGTCTCGCTCCATTCAGTGGGCAGATGCTGTAGTTATGGTCTATTCCGTTACAGACTGCCGAAGCTTTGACCTCATTGGCAAGCTGCACCAGCTTGTTACCCGCACCCATATGGATAGGTCCTTGCCAATCATCCTGGTGGCCAATAAAGCTGATCTTCTCCACGTAAGGCATGTGGATGCTCAAGAAGGTCCCCTGTTGGCTTCAGCGCTGGGCTGCTCCTTCTACGAGGTGTCTGCCAGCGAGGACTACAGCCAGGTCCACGGTGCCTTCCACAGACTGTGCGTAGATCTGGCCAAGCAGCAGCCTCAGGTCCCCGTCAATGCAGCTTCATCTGCAACAGAGAAGAAAAGATCTCCCCTCATCCCCCGGCCCAAATCCCCCAACATGCAGGACCTGAAGAGGCGCTTCAAACAGGTGCTGTCTGCCAAGGTCCGGACCGTCACATCAGTGTGAAGAGGGTTCGAATACCAGCAGGAAAAAAGTGCAGGATTAAGGGAGAGGAAGCTCTAAGGAGAGGAGAAGGTCTCGCTCCTTCGGAGTTCCTGAGATCCGTTGATGATCAGCAGACCGGTTCCAAACAGAGGCCCCTGAAACTAGACCTCTGATTGTGTCATGGTCGCTGAAAAACAGAGTCCGGCGAAGTCTTACATTTTCACCAGTGCTGGTGGACACTTGTGTTGCTGTCACTTATATCCATGTGGACACAGCAGGATTCTGGGAGACGTGGTCGTAGTTCCTCACAGAGGGATAGTACAAAGACAGAATGGAATAAACAAAAACACTATTATTAACAGTCTGCCTTACCTGTTAAATTGTAATACCCGTTCTCCTGGCAACAGAGACGGTGAAGGCAGCAAAAACAGACTATTTTAAGAATTGCTTTTCTGAAAGGCATGGGAGAGAGAGTTTTTTTTTGTTTCTTCTTGTGGTCAAGGCTTTTACGGTCTGAATGCAGGCATTGTTAAAGGACAAGGCACTCAAGTTAAGCGTATAAAAAGAGAGAGAGAGAGAGAGAGAGAGAGTGTGTGTATCTTTTACAGTCCTTCTCTTGTGTACAAGGCCAGAATGTTTCTCCTGGTTTTGTGTAACTGTGCTTTGTGCCACTTTTCTATAGTGGAGTAGAAGAGATTTTTCTTGTGTAAATGCACTTTAAAAAAAAGCCAAAGGGCTGAAGCTCAGAGTTATTTATTTATGTTATTTGTGATTGAAAATAAAGAGTTGTTTTTACAAAAAATAAATTGCGTCTGAATGTTTAAGCACACTCATTCATTCCGTTCATTTAGCTGCTGAATTTAATTTAATGACGTCTTGAGAGATCAGGTGTATGACATTGTTTCAAATATAGAATACATGTATCATGGTTTACCCAAAAACACTATAGTTTTCAACATCAATGAAGCAGCAAATCAGCATATTACATTTTTGAAGGATCATGTGACACCTGGAGCATTGACGCTGAAAAATCATCTTTGCCATCAAATGATAGTTTAAATGTAATATTCATTTTTTGGATCAAATAAATGCATACTTGAGCATAAGAGACTTATTTTAGTTTAGTTTATGCTTCACTATATATTTTAATGCTGATGTTCCCCACATGGTACCAACACCCTAAATAAACATTTAACAAGTCAAATACACATATATAAGGATTAAGGTGTAAAAAACCCCCTACACTTAGAGAATCATAACTGATTTCAGGTGTTTAAGCACCTTTGTCAGATACCTGCTGGGGTAATAGTGTGTGTGTCACGCCATCGAGCTGTGTGTTGCCTGACACAGCCAATCACGATCAGGCACACACAGCTCCAAGCTCCACTG
>JAUYWG010000057.1:9591608-9651100 GCA_034779775.1 Enteromius afrohamiltoni | reverse complement strand
GTTCGACAGATAAAGTGAATAATATCACGTTAAGCTGTTTCCTTATAATGGACTTCTATGGGGGTGAAAACCCTTAACGTGATATTATTCACTTTATCTGTCGAACATGGGCTCGTTGTTTTGACAGTAGTTAGTGATTATTACAAGGTTTGACAGAAATTTGGGCTTCCCTCGTCAGCGCGCACTTGGAAAGCAAGAGCTTGCGCGGCACTACGCTGAGGTTTGTCCAAGAAGTCGCTCGATTTGTCACTAGTAGCTTTTATGAAAAAAATGTCACAAAGGGGGTCTAAAAAGTCGCTAAATCTAGTGACAAAGCCGATAATTTGGCAACACTGCTTCCTCCATTGTCGAAGATTGCGTGGTTACGTAACGTGCACCGTCACCGCGGACGATAGACCAAAATCTCTAGCGGTTTAAAAATTTTTACCGGTTAATCCTGTCTACCGGTATATCGCCCACCCCTGTTTTGTGTGATTGTATATGCACTGAAAAGCACAATACTGATGTACTCACAGTATCTAAAATTAATAATAGTAATAATAATATGCACTGTTTAAGCAGTGAACAAGTCTTTAAGAAGCATTATCAAATCTTCAAGTTCACATGGTACTATGCTAATTTGGAACTAAAGAAACAGTTCTTATTATTAACGTAAAAATTAGTCCCAAAGCTCAGAACAAGACCTAAGTTAACCCTTGCATGCATCTGAAAGGTCTCGAGATCCAGAACAAAGGATAAAGGCAGGAAATTGATGTTGAGCTCTGAAGCTAAACTGTTATCCAGGAAAGAGGAGAATTCCGGCAGGAACACTTCAACCCTCTTTACTTCTGCTACTCTAATCCTTTAAACCATAACCGCTTGGCCCTGATGCGAGACTCATAATAATCCTTTTAAATCATGGTTGGATGAGAGAGAAAGAGAGAGAACAAGTGAGGGAGACAGAACAAAAAACAAAGAGGAAGAAGAGCAAGAGTTGCAGTATGTGACCTACCACTGTAGTTTATGTGTGCGTAACGTAACAAGTCATGCAGAAAGGAAGTTTCATTTAGAGATCAAAGAGTCTTAGCATTTGTATAATAGATTATTTTCAGCTTTTTTGTTCAAATCCCCCATCTGAACTTTTAAACTGATTAAAAACATGAAAAGATAGCCAAAGAAAAAAGCATTGCTTATATAGGCCCAGTATATTCTACTGTATGAACTAGTACTCAGAGGTCATCCATTTAAGAGTGAGAACTAAACAACACACCAAGACAACAACATAGTTTAGGTATCCACACACACGCAATGCCTGTATGCTTATTTACTATACACATGGATACTGCAGAAAAAAAAGAGCCTAAATGACCACTTACACACATAAAGTATACACTATACACTTACACATTAAGTATATACTTCGGAACATATTGTTCTGAATTTGGGTCAAGATGTGGGACAAGTGTTCCATTCCACTTACATAAGAAAAATACACACAGATGACCTAAGTCTGGACTTAATATTGTTTTTTTTTTTTTATGAAGACTGCACTCAGAAACATCCTAGTGGCTGTGAATATCAGAAGATATTGAAGCACAAACCCATCATAATCATAAAGCTGCAAACAATTACACGGGACAATCGCTAACAGCCCTGTAGGCCCTGAGCTTGACCTACATTGTAGTCTGCACTGTCTAGAGGTATAAAAACAGAGGCATAAATTGAGCTTTGGTGTGTAGCCAAACAGACATACAGTACATACCTCTTGTCAAGCAGAACAAGGTATGTACTTGGTAGTTTGTAAGCCATGTCTTTGCCGAATTTGGAGAGAACCAAAGTGTTTACAAAATAAAACTTTTCTTGATTGGCATGACTGGTTTTTTCAGAGTCAGTTTTCTTGGCATGTCACAGAAAAAAATGCTATGAATAGGAACAGCATCTTTTTGACTGCTGGATTTCATTCCTAAAATTTGATGATGATCATATTAAAACTGTAGAATGAGTTCAAAAATTCTAATTAAATTCAACATGGTGGAGTAGTGTAATGCAGTTGTGTCTAAATTTAACTGCAGACAGACAAAAATTGTATCATTGGACTTTTTTTGTTCTTGCTATTAAACTGCTAGTGTTAGGGAAAGTTGCTTTTAAAGGGTAAGTTCACTCAAAAATATAATTAATTACCAACCCACAAAAATAACAATTTCTTCTCTTGTGTGTCAGTTTCTGCTGTGTGAACCACTGATGTCACATGGACTATTTTAATGATGTCCTTACAACTTTTCTGGGCCTTGAATGACTCAGTTCTGTTGCCATCTATGCAGGGTCATATATCTCTTGGATTTAAAAATATCTTTATTTGTGTTCTTACATGTTTGGAATGACATGAGGGTGAGTAATTAATGACAGAATTTTTTTTATCTTTGGGTGTACTATTACTTTAAACGTAATATATTCAATGCTATGTTTCTCCCTTATGCTGCGTTCACACCAGATGCGAATGAAGCGAATGAAGTTTAAGCGTCCAATTACGTGAGAATAACGCGATTTAATCGCATAAGTCGCGTCTGGTCTGAACGTACCATTAGAGGGATAGTTCACCCAAAAATGAAAACGATCCAGTCTTTTACTCACCTTTGAAGCATCCTTGGTGTATCTGACTTTCTTCTTTAAGATGAATCCAGTAGGAGTTAAAATAAAAATTGTCCAGACCCTCCAAGCCTTTGCATAGGTTTTAAATGGGTGACAGCCGTTACACTTCAGAAGACGTGAAATAATGTGTTTGTATTTGTAATAAAACATCCCTGACATGGCTCTGGGAGTGAATAAAGTCCTCCTGTAGTAATTCCATGTGTTTTGGTACAATATATATCCATTTTTAAAACTTAATAAGCATTTTTCTCTCACGTCTGTTGTATGTGAAAACCGGAAGCTGGCCTGGCGCACATGTGATGCATATATCTGTCAGGACTGTTACGGTTTCCGCAAACGTGGTTGTTTTTCACCCCCGGAGAGGTGCGAGGGATGTTTTATTATGCGCACATTATTTAACGCCTTCAAAAGTGTAATGGCTATTACCCATTTAAAGGCTTGGAGGCGTTTGGACATTTTTTTTTTATTAGAAAGTCACAAACACCAAGGATACTTCAAAGGTGAGTAAAGGACAGGATCATTTTCATTTTTGGCGGAACTATCCCTTTTAAAAGTAACTTTTGTGTTAACACTGCCAAACTGTGTTGAAATTGGTTTTGTTGAGTTTGGCATGAGCCAAGGAGACTTAACTATACTTCTAGGCCAGATGTTGCACGATAACAAAAAGCCAAATTGTATCATATGATGGGAGAAAATAAAGATGGTCAGATATATGTTCAGACTTCTTTAAACTAGACCATATATTAGGAGTGCCTTGACTTCTATAAACAAGAAAACGAACACAACTGATGCCTACGCACATTGAGTTCTTGGCCCAAATAATATACAATCTCTGTCTTGAAAACATAAACGCACACTAAACAAGCAGTCTAATTGGTTCCAACGTGCTGCTAGATTGCCTTGGCAGCCAGTTCTCCACAGGCTTCAGATGGTTTGTTTCCTCCATGCAGAGTTGCGTGCGATGTGAATGTGTGATTTCAGCAGTTTGTATTCTTTCAAGGTGATCACGTTTGATAGGAAGTATAGATTGAAGGCAGTACAAAGTATTTTTAGCAATGAGCCACAATTAAGGCAGCTCACGCTACAGAGCTACAACACAAACTACACACACGCACACACACAGAACCACAAACCAGCTTTCCATCTCTATGTGTGACTAAAGCAGAAGGCATGAGCTCTAACAAAATCCATTTCGCTGTTCTCATTAAATAAAGATGCTCAGCATGTGCCATCAGTCCTCTACAAGCAGGAGGCTGTGTGTGTGTGTCTCACAGAGAATTACAGAGTGGCAATGACATTAGTAAAGGACTTTAAAGGCACAAACCATTTATGCTGCTAGCTTGAACAACACAGAGGTTGTGGATTTGATTTCCTGCAATGCATGAATTGATCAAATGTTGAAATCAATGATATCAGTCGCTTGGGACAAAAAGCCTGAAAAATACATGAATACTGTAAAATCTACCAGTTTTTACACTGTATGGAAGAATGTGGAATAAAAGAGAGAGAGAGAAAAAAAAAAAATATATATAGATATATGATAAATGATAACTTAAATAGAATATGGGTTGAAAATAAGTTTAAACATTAAAAATAAAAAAATACATTGAAATTAAATCTTATAGAAAAAAATGATTTAAAGAATAAAAAATAAATTGAAAAACTGAAAAAAGTCAAATATCAAAATATAAAAAAAATATATGCATATTATCATATATATATATATATATATATATATATATATATGTATATATAAATAAATAAGATCAAAAAATAAAACGGGCATCACAGGGCTGTAAATGTTCACAAAGACAAAAGAAATCTCTTAGGAAATGAGTACATCTACAACTTTAATTATCATCAAAATGGAACAACGCATCAGGAATATAAATGTCACATTTTTCAGAAATTGCATGAGTTGTCTCCATTGACATGTAAGAAAAAGTGGGTCATGTAGTCTCCAGAATAAATTAATAGTCCTCTGTGATTTTTCCACACACTGGTGAAAGGGCAAGGATCACTAATGATTAGAAACACGTCTATATAACAGATATAATTCTGCACAGGACCCGTGAAGCTGGAAATTAGCAATTCATGAAGCTCTGCTTACAGAGATGTCATTTCAAACCAAGCAGCTTTCTGAGGGTCAGAGCAGAGAATTCACCACAGGTTTGACTCATAGTAGTATCATTTTGATGGCATTATTCATGTATACACATTTTAGACAGGCAAATGAAGACGCTGTAGCTCCATAGTGTGTATACGTGCTTATACACTGCATATGTTTAGCATAACAAATGCAAAAGCTAAAGATTGGTGATGGTGTCACAGTGGACATGTAGTGTTCTTGAGATAAATGCAGCACAATGTCTAGTCTTTATTCCACAGCACAAATATACCTTGAAAGCACTTGACAGAAAAACTATTGTTTTCTGTTGATTCCACCTGCGGTGCCGAGTAAGACATTTATTGCACTTGAGAAAAATCTTCGGTGAAAAATCTTTTCGGTGATGGTGCCACAGGGCACGGGAGGCTTGACATTTAGTGCACTTAAGATAAAAGCTTGATTATGATGCCACTGTGCACGTGTACCTAAATGTTTAGTGTGCTTGAGAAAAAAGACGATGCCACAAGGCACGTGTAGCTATAAATGTAGTGTACTTGAGGAGAATGCTGCAGAGTGTTTGGTGTCGATTTCCCTGCACACGTGTAGACATTTTATGTACTGTACTTGAGGTACAAGCCATTTGTTGTTGGGTAATTCGATTGGTAGATGGAAAGTTTACTTCATGCAAAAGCCACACATTGCTTGGATATGACGCCATAGGTCTGTATTATGGTACTTGACCTAAGTTCTACAGATCTTCTCCACTGTGTTCCACTGCACGTGTGTACTGCAGCCAGATATTCAGTGTACTTCAGTTACAACCCACACACACGAATAGGTAAAAATGTGCTGTATGTTAATAATGCAACACGCATTATAAAAGTGTTCAATATGACCTGTGTGCTAAATTCCAAGTTCTATGAATTCATGTTTCATTCATTACTTTTTTACTCTGTACTTTCTACTTTATTATATGGTGGTACATGCACTTTTTCAAGCTGATTGGACTGAAATGTGTGTTGGTAGTGTGTGTCGGTGTGGCATCCCACCAACAGTGGACACTCCCACAATATTTGATTGACAGCGGTGTGTCACACAGACTAAGCTGGTGTCTTACCTCAGACCCGCCGTCATCAGACCGAGACACAGAGACAAGCAAGACTCCTAAGAGATTGCAAGTAGGGATAACTGCAAGCTGGAGCAATAGGCGTGCCGAAAGGTAAGAGGCGTGTCAAAAGGTTTCTCATTGGTGAAAGGAGCTTCTGCGTTGGCCAATCAGCGGCAATCCTATTTATAGGTAATTACCTTTAGTTTAGTGTGGAAGAACATGGCGGCGGTAAGGCCTGGTGTGGTTATTCAATATAAATCATTTTTCTTTATTTTCGTCATTTAATTGTCTGTTTAACAACTAAATAAATGTTTATTTATTGTAATTGTGTCTGTTTACTGAATTATGATATATTTATATAATATACTAAATTTAAGAACCATGTTTGTCCTTATCATGCAATGTGTTTTTAGTTTTCATGCACTTTTGGTAAAATTACAGAAAAACAACTGTAACAAATTCTGTAACTGGTCTTGTTTAACCAATACAAAGTTAATAGTATTCCAAAAATATTAAAATTACATTAAACATTTTATGAACAGCTTGTGGTACTATATACTTTTAAATAATTGTCATTTGATTTTGATTATGGGTTTAATACAGTTTTAGAAATCTAGAAGGAATATGTTATAATAATGTTATTTTTCTCTAACTGTACAACAATAAAGCTTTTTGTATTGCAGAAAGGATTAAGTTTAGACATGAAAACCATCCAATAGGTATAACAATTCATTTCATTGTTATTTTCCGGTCTGAGCTATAAACAGTATACCTTCTAGCCACAACCATGACTAAAATGCACGAGGATCACGTCAGTAACCGTGGCAACACAGTAGAATATTTCGGAATATTAACGGAATATCTGTTATATCGATATTTAACAGGAAAAGAATGGGATTTTAATGTAGAGGATTATGTTGGTTGCATTACTTTAAGGCATTAGAAAGAACAATAGCATTTAATATTAGCCTTTGTGTGAAACGGGCAACTTGTTCAACCAATTATAAAGACCTTTTGGCACGCCCCAACCTTTCGACATGCCCATTACTCCGATCTGCAGCTACCCCGTCTCAGCGATTGAGGTGTTTTGTTGTTGAAGGTATTAATGAACATAGCAGCAGTCATTTACCCCCGACATCTGAGTGACTGATGATGCAGAGGATTAACATTACGTTTGGTTCTGAAGGGAAACGCCCCCTTGATCAACTGAAATGAGTTTATATTCGCGCATATCATTAATGATCCAGCCTCACCTACAGAAGCAGTGAGTATGATGTATTTTAATGAATCTTTGCAAATCGCCTTTCATAATAATGTGCTAATTAGCAAGTTTTACTATGAATACAGCTAAAAACAGATCCTCTGAGAGTGCCTCGGAAAAGAGGGGCGGGGTCAGCGGAGCTCGTGAAGATTTAAAGGGGAAGTACACAGAACAGAGTGATCTTTAAAGAGCTGCTTACTACAGGGTAAAATGAGCGTTTTTTACATTTTAAAGACATTTTAAAGCAATCTATATTACAAACTTTCCATTAAGATCCTAAAGAGTCATAATAGCTCACGGAAAATTGCCTTTGTATGACCCCTTTAACAATTCAGTAAATGTAACGTTAGAAAACCAAGCTCCTCCCATATCTCTCTCAGTCCCCAGACCTCAACCCAATTGAAAACCTGTGGGGTGAGCTGAAAAGGAGAGTGCATAAGAGAGGACCCAGGACTCTGAACGATCTAAGATGAATGGTTAAAGATCCCTCTCTCTGTGTTCTCCAATCTTATGAAATTTTATAGGAGGAGATATAGGCTTCTTAACAAAAAGGGCTTGTACGAAATATTAACATCAGGGGTGCTGATAATTGCGGCACACAGGATTTCTTGAAAAAAATAATTTCTTAACGAGGAATTCTTTTTTAAATATTTAATTTGGATTTTTGAATAAAGGTACTTCAATAAAAGGTTGTATTTTTGCACTGTGATTCTACTTTAAAAAAGAGAGAATGTACAGTATTAGAAGCCTAAGAACACATCTTAACCAAGGGTGCCAATAATAGTGGAGGGTACTGTATTTACTCTTACACTTACGTATGGCAGTACATCCTGGTTTGAACATTTGGACTCATATACCGCATGTACTGTATGACAGAAAGCTATATTTGCTGAAACTGAACAAGGGTGTGTCTGCTCTAAAAGAAAGTCATGCAGGTCAACTTTAATCAAAACAATAAGAGTTTTATTTTTAAGTATGTGGGTGCGGTAATATACACTGGACAATAGGGCTGGGCGTCAGCTGTTTTTAAAAGGAATGCCAGCTTACACACAGAGCCGTAGATCACTGAGAAGCTGCGCCATTGAGTCACCCGCGTAGCTTGTCAGTGATCTACGGCTCTGTTCATAAACTGGCGCTGCATTTAAAAGCAGCTGACGAAGATTTAGCACTAATCAAAGAACCGGCTTTACTGACGAGATGCTCATAATATATCGCTCGATATATATCACCCATTCCTACTGGACTACATCAGACAAGTTTCTTACATAACCTGGAGACACACAGACACACACAAACTGACATATCTCCCATAGACAGATCACAGCAACTTGCCGTTGTGGTATGTTTAAAATTCATATAACTGTCTTTAAACACAGACAGACAAAATTAATTCCTCAGCTATGAGAGTTTCCACTATAGACTACAGCTCGGAGCAATAACATCATTCTGTTATCTTAAAGGGCCTGCAGGTCAGTGACACTTCAACAGAATTATAATGAGCTGTTTGCTAGCGTGCGGAAGAGCAATTAATACACAAGCAAATTCATTGGAAATTACGATTCAAGAAAGCTGTTGCAATATTCAGGGTAAACCCACTCATCTTACAGTCATGTAAACAGTTAGCGTATCTGTTTAGATAAAGTGAGCGTGTGGCATATGTATGAGTTAATTATATTACATTAACAAAGATTGGACCCGCTGTAGCCCATTCTGTGTACATATTTATCTTTCCTACAGCTGCTTAGCTGCCAATGGGATGAGTGGCGATTATTTACACTGATATCTAGCCCCATACAACACAATAAATATTAATCAGAGCCACACACAAACTTTTTTTTTTTGATTAGAGGCCTGGTAAAACCTATTTTAGTTGAGGTTGAAATACACAGAAAGCCCAGAGTAAAAAAAAAAAATTCAGTTTATATCACAAACTTAAGAACATTATGATTGATATAGTCAAAATGGTTCATTTTTGACCAAATAAAAAGACTATGTGAAGTATTTGAACACTATTTGAGCTGTTTTTTCCTCATGAGTTACAAGAACTTGAGGTTTTATATTATAATGTCCTGCTGCGCTATCGCCCCCTATAGGAGAAAATACTAAATAACATAGACCCTAAATAGAGCTAGTACATTAAGTCTCCAAACAAAAAGGATCTTAGCATCCTTAGTTTATTCATGCTGCGCAGCACATGCAGGGAAAATATACATTATTAATATATCAGTAACATTGTTTTTATAGGGAATTGCTTGTTGCATGTTATTAATCCGGGTGACATTTGTCTAACATGTTCGTGCACATTTCACAGTCCTAGTATCTGTAACTTGAAAAGTTCTCATCTCTGCCTTTTCTCATTTTTCCTTATAGTAAATGAATGGGTGACTATGGACAACGGTAGGCCTATTATGCACGTTTCTTTACAAACCCAGAAAAAGAATAGAAAAAAGAAAAACTTAAATTAAAATTAAAAGACATTGGCCTGTGTCAGAGCTGATAGATTTGGAAATATCCAGATGTATGGGCAAATAAAAATTATGTGAATAAAAGGTACTGCGATTGATTGATTGATCTGTTGAAGTCTGTAGAGCATCCACTATAATAATCAATAAAACACTGTCCTCTGGCGTCAGCCTTCAGAAATACAACTAGTGTCCTGCATATTCAACTCCATAAAGACAAGATAACACCAGAATATTTAGTTCGATTTTTAAAATGTATTTATTAGTTACTCTATCTTTATGTATATTTTATACATAAAAAAAATGGGTGCTCAGAGCCCAATACGCAATTTGGCCAGGATGCTGAGGTCACACCTCGACTCTTTTCGAAAGGCATCTTGCGATTTCTAATGACCACAGAGAGTCAGACCGTCTCAACCGATCTTTGACAATATAGCATCCCCGTCACTGCACTGGGATGTTAGGACCCACACAGACCACAGGATGAGCACCCCCTGCTGGCCACACTAACACTTCCTCTTCCAGCAGAAACCTAGTTTTGACCAGGCTCAACCCTGCTTAGCTTCAGTGAATAACCTTGGGCTGCAGGGTGATATAGCTGCCGGCATATATATGCAACAATGAATAAATTCACACCAAAATGTAAATAAATGCTGTACTTGTAGGATTATAGGATGAATATTTGTATAAATATAAAGGAAATTAATTAGCAATTGACATCTTTTGTTACTTTTTGTCTCTTTAGGGTGAGCGTTGCAATACATATTAATATCTGCAAAGGCATGAGAAGAACTTGAGTCTTCTTAAGTGAAGTTTCCTGTGCAGCGATTCGGTATCAAGAATGAAGAGGTAACTGCTGTGTGTTTGTGTGCACTGCATAAATGTGTGTGTGTGTGTGTGTGTGTGTTTTGGGGAAAATGCTCCTTATCCCTCCGGGTTAAATGACACCTGGCATTCCCATTACAACCCTGAAAAACAAACACATGGTTCTGGTGCACAACTAGCATGTCTCCACACGTGCACGCGCACACATAGACGCACTATAAGAGTGAGAGTCAGAGAAATGGGTGTTGAATTCCACAATGAACATACTGTGTGTCCACTGAGACCATCCCTGAAAGACATGTTTATGACATCCTGTCTTGTTTCACCCTGTTTCATAACTTGAGCGCTCTCCTTTTCTGTGTGCATTCAGCACTGACTACATTTCCACTTCAATCCTATATCTTTGTAAAAACGCACAAAAACATGCACCAAGCGAACATGAACCAGAAATGCTTTGGTGTGTATGTTTATTTGTTCCTTTTTTGTAAATTGAAATGAAATGTGATAAATTATTTTTGCTGTATGGGGCAAAAGCTGTATGCATTGTGTTGCCGCAGAAAAATAAAGTTTAACATTCGCTCCCCCCTGCTGGTCAAAACTGGTAGTTTCAGTACCTTTGAAATAAAACGTATGAATCATACATAGGGCTGTCTACTGTATGAACATGCAACAGTAAAACTAACACTTGAACATCTAGAATTACTTTGAACTCCAAACCTAAAGGGACTGTAAATTTAAGTGACTAAGTCATGCACAAATAAATGCATGAACATGCAATAAAGTACACAAATAAAAGTATATGAGAACACCAACTTAACATTCAAGGGCAGTGTGGTGTAGTGACTCCATGGGAATGTGTCCATGAGGTTTTATTAAACCACAAGGGGTCACTGTGGCTCCAAGAAGCTTCACTCTGTCCACCCCCACAATAACATATATATAAGTCAGCGGTACACACCCACCCACCCTCACACTCACACACACATTCACCCTGTAGTAAAACTTGGCTGTTTTATTTAATTTTCCTCCGGGAGATTAGCGTCAGTCCCTCTTCGTCCAAGTTCCCTCTCAAGAAAAAAACACTATGCAGCCCAGATGTGCCTCTCTAGACGCATGCCCTCTCCTCCTCGATTTCCTCCATCCCTCCATTTCCTCCTCCGATTTCCTCCTTTCTTCCCGTCATCTCTCACTTGCAAACTGGTTTCTTCTCATCATGAGAAAGGTCCCATGAAACACTGGGAAATCCTGAGAAAATGCTCTGTTGTGCTATTTCTCAATACTTTCTGTCTTGATTTCAACACAAACACACTCGGGTACATTGTTCTCACACTTTGAGATACATGTTGGTGTTTATTTAACTGAAGAAAGTGTGAGAAACGACACATCTGACGTCTGTGGAGAGAATCGACTAAAACGATTAAATGATAGTTCTGCTTTTGCTTTTATTTTAGCACCCAGTACTGAAAAATGAAATAATGAGCATCAAGTAATGCACGAAATAGCACAATTTGCATGACACAGTACTCATTTTGCAAGTTTACTGAGGCTGTGCTGTACAATATTGGTTGATAAAGATTGCAACAGTGCCTGGAAGTAAGATATTTTTCCCTTTAGTCTCTGTTAAACAGCAACCAGCTACCAAATCAACATCCCAAACTCTGAAGCCAAAAAACAAACAAAAAAAAGTAAAAAGTATCCGAAATGCAGACAACGAGACAAAATACATTGTGTGCAGATTAAAAGAGAAAAACTACAATCCCACAAAGCATTGCAACTGACAGAAATATAAACTGCTTCATGCAGTGGGAATGGGTGAGTGCTGAAAAGCTCCTTTTCTATGTAGTATCATGGGTAATGTAGTTTTCCACCAGCAATTTTACTGTTAATCATAATTATTTATTATTATAAAATTCTTATATATATTTAAAATCTATAATAAATATAAGGTTCAATTTTTATATTATGTGCACTGACGTCTTCAGCAAAAGCATATACTATGAATTACATCCTCGTATCTCTTTCCTTGTGGAGTAAGTGTTTGAGATTTTTCCTTCCAAAACTAATTGTTGCACTCTATATTTAACTGTACATGCAAATTTTAACATCGAGATCACCATTTTCTTTAACTAATGCTGACTTTAAATAATTGTACAATATAGCCATACAAGAATGAATGTAAATTTCTGTCATATAGGTGATTTTAGTTTAAGTGCTTTTTTATTATTATGATTTATTTAGACAAAGCTGAACACAATTTTAATGTTGTTCGTTTTTTGCTATTGCGTGAATTTAAATTTTGGCTTACCGGTCTCAGCCAAAACTTTAATATAAATGCATTCTCAATGGAGATGTTACATACAGTACATTCTCTTACTAAAGATCAGTTTATATTCATTTGAAGTATTTCTGGCTCTTGTTCTGTATCATTGAACTAAACCCTTATCCAAAATAGCCTAAACTTGTCAAGCAGATGAAAACACTCCGTCTGAGATATAAAACCCACCAAACACAGCTGAAGATCTAAAGCACAGAATCATTTTGTTTCAAGAATAACGGCAAAAGAGAATAAGAGAATGTTAGTTTGGAGTTTAATGACTGAAAACAAAGTATGAAACTTGAGTTGGCACACACTGCTGACCTATTTCAAGACATCACAGCAGCACACGTCAGTAAAGTGAGTGTACGTGTTTAATCAGACATGATGTACTAATTAGACGATGAGGGCGGTGAAATGAGTGTGTGTAATGTGATCTGAGGCTGAAACCTCTGGCTCGGCTCGCAGCGTAATGCTCATGAGTGAAACTTGAACCGCACTTGAGTTTTCATAAGAGATATGTGTGCATATGAATGTGCATGCTACGATGACCTCTGCTAGCTCAAATGATATATGAACAAGAGCAAGGGCTCGGCGTGTTTGTGTTTACTTAGTTTAGGGGACAAAATTGTCTCCAGAAGTGAGCTGAAGCTGACAAAACCTCCACAGGAAAAAGTATTCATGCATAGATTAAAGAAATATATTTCGTTTTTATGTATAGGGTTGTATAAAATGTATATTAGTATAATAAACTAATGTTGTATAAAATAAAATAAATATGCATTCCTGATTTAGATAAGTGTGTGTGTGTGTGTGTGTGTGTGTGTGGGTTCTGGAGTAAGATGTGAAGTGTATTTAGTGAGCTGTCATCAGTGCTTCTCAGGGCTGTTCTGTAGGATGAGACTCTGGCATGACTTACAGTTATTTCACCAATGATCCAGCATGAAATTCTGCTTTGCTGCCAAACTAAACCACACACAAACCCTCAGTCCACATGAGATGGACCCTTGAGGCTGAGTGTTAGTGAGTGTGTGAATATATTACCATATGGATCAGTCATATTGATTACCAAAACCAAATGAACACATAGAACCATATTAGTATTTAAAAGGCAGCATGAACTCATATACACTTTTAACTTAATTCAGAATTTCCATGAGAATGTATCCACAGAGATGTCACGTGATCAAGAAAATTAGACAACGATCTCATTGATTCATATTTTATTCCAACGGCGTAGCATTGTTCATGTTAAGAGAACAGAAACATTTAGAAGTGCAGAAATGTATTACATTTTACCCCTTATTCATCGAGAATAATGAGTGTACTTAATAGGACACAAAAAAGTCAAAACATAATATAGTTGCAAAGTGTAATTTTTGATTTCAAACTTTACACTTTACAATAAGGTGTCATTTGTTAGCATTAGTTAATCATGTATTAACTAACATGGACAAACATTGAACACTACATTTATTACACTATTTATTAAACTTTGTTAATGTTAAGTTAACATCAAATCAGCATGTAATTGACTTCTGGAGGATCATGTGACACTGAAGACTGGGATAAAGATGCTGACAATTTAGCTTTGCATCATAAGAATAAATGACAACACATTAAAACTAGTGCTGTCAAATGATTAATTGTGATCGAATTTCTATTAACTGCATCCAAAAGTTTTTGTTTACATAATATTTGTGTGATTTGTATATTTATTACGTGCCAGTATATTTAAATATACACACATGCATGTATATATTTCAGAAAAATAGGTTATGTTTATACATATATTTATTTATAAGTTAATAGATTATACAAATATAACGTAAATACATATAAATATTTTCAAAATATAAGCTGTATGTGGGTTTATTTATATATACACAATAAATATACAAAGAAAACATGACTATTTTATTTCAAGATAAATTTTTTGACAGCACTAATTAAAACGTTAATGTTTGAATACAATGAAAACATTAAAATAGAAAACATAAAATAAAAATTATAATACTATAGTATTGTTTTTGATCAAATAAATGCATACTTAGTGAGCAAAAGATTTTTCAAAAACACAAAATAATCTTACAGATTCTACTAAACTTTTGGTAGTGTAGAAAAAAAAACGGATAGCCAAAAAAAAGAAAAGAAAAGAAAATAGCTTGTAACTAGAACATGAACTTATCGATATAATTTTATTGTATTTTGCAGCAGTCTGAGTGTTCAACACTTTTTATCATCCTCTACATTTATTGCACTTTAGTGCACAGTCTCACAGACTCCACTTCACCCTTGAATTACTGGATCTCACCTCAGGTAAGTGTGTCTCTCATAAACACTATTCTCTCCACACATTCAGACTGAGTGAGAGAGGCCGCTTGGAGACCTACAAACGGGTGAAATACCATTTCCTGTTGAAAATTATTTACTGCACAAAACGTCTGCGAATGCACAACAATCCCCATCATTTCAGTCTCTGCACAAAATATTGGGGAAAGAATTCTAAAAAGTCAAAAAGCGAACTAATCGGCTTCTTTTATTTACATTTTTTTCATAAATATGGCATCTGTAATCAGCATTCCAACACACTCCATGAGTTATTACAGAAACAAAAGTATTGAATTGAGCCTCATACAAGTGTTTATCAAATCAATGGAGAGTTTTACGAGGAGAGCTAGTGGTAAATCTTTATGTTGAGGGAGACACACATTCCACAGGAGGGAAATAGAAAGATGGAAAGAGCAGATGAAAATAAAAGGGCAACCACAAGATCTATTTTCTTAGGAAAATGTGTGAAAATGCCTCGGTGAGCGTCAGCAGCATAGAGCAGATGAATCAACGAGCCTCAGCGAGAGTCATTAGTTCATGAGCTCGGGGAGGACAGAGACCCACGAGGCCTGATTGATGAAAAGACGAGATTAAACTTTGATCTTTCCTCCGTGTGTGAATGTGTTTGAGAGAATCGAAGAAACATAATGAGCATGTATGTTCATGGTTATGTGAATCGAATGATACAGGCCTCAATGTTGCATAATATTAACAGCCAAATACAATGCACACAAATGTTTCTGTCACCATTTACTCACCCTCAAGTTACTCTTTCTATTTTAATGTATTCTTTAAAGTTATTTAAAATTAATTTAACTTTAAAATAACAACAATTACCCAAGTCTTCAGTGTCAAACGATCCTTCAGAAATCACTCTAATATGCTGATGAAAGATTTCTTATTATCAGAGTGTTTTGACCAGTTGCATAACTTCTAATGAAAGATATGTATTAAATGATTAGTATTTTACTAGTGTTCCCAGACTTTTGGACCCTAAAGTGGCTAAAAATCACTCACACACATGTTTGTTGTGCAGTATTATACTTTTAAATAAACTTCATTTATCATTTTTTAACTATTTATTTCCCTTGTGAGGATCGAACAAAAGTAAAAAATATCAGGTTTTACTATCCTTGTGGGGACATTTAATCCTTAACTATAGCAAAACAAACACACACACACACACCCACCCTGGGAAAGTGTTTCTACTGACAGTACTAGACAATAGAGGACAGTGTCCCAGACTCTGCGCAGCCAGAGAGATTCTGGATAGAGATCTGGACAGCGGATGTGTCTTCTAGATTGTGTTTGTGAGCTGAGCTGATGGAAACACACAGCTACTTGTATTTATTTACTACTTGTACAACTACTTGTGAGAGAGAACGTCCACACAGCTGACTATAAAGTTTAATTATTGTTAGATTGTAGACTACAGTTCATTTTTTAAAAGATATTATTACTTTAGACTGATTAAAAGTATCAATGAAGACATTTAGAACTCTTACACAATATCAAGCAGCTGCAACTCCAAATAAATTCTTCCTATATTGTAGAAACATTGTGTTCACACATTATAACTGAGCAAGAAAACCACAAAGATTAACTGACAGAACATCACGGAAAGGCAAACTCAGCAGCATGAACTTAATTTATTAATATGCAATGCAATATGCAATAATTGATTATCAAATGCCACTACATTTATATTCTCAAATTACACATTGATGCATTTAACTCATAAACAACAATGCGGCTTTTATGTTTTATGTCACACTGTAAATATTGGTTTCCCACTATTTTAGATTGTTCTACAGCAGATGGTGCAAGCATTTACAGTAAAAGGAAAATGTCTTGAGTCTTCTGTATTTTGCCTGTACTCACACCTGAGTCGCAGATAAAAAACACAACTGTGAATCTCTGTAAGTGTGGACAGAAAAATGTAAAAATAGAAACTACAAGCAAGTGTGTGTGCGTTTGTTCTGGACATTTAGCTCAGAGTTCAATGGTCCAATAGGAAAAGAGAAAAATGGATGGAGAGCTCAAAAGAGCTGTAGAGAAGCAGAAAAGCAGTAGATGAGTGTGTGAGAAACAGAGAGAGATAGGAGAAAGCAGAACCGGAGTAAATGAGAAGCATATTTTGCAGGCTGAGGAGGCAGAGAGGATGAGGTGGATGTATAGCTGGATTAGGGAGCTCTAAGAATGCAGAGGAAATTAAAATAGGAGCTCAAAATAGAGCAAAATAAAGCTCACAGGTTTCAGGCTGGATATTTTAGTCTATCCTATGGAGCAGAGGTCAAAGGGCTCACCTATATGAGATGTCTGTGATGATGGGAGAATATGGTGGAAAGGAGAGGCTTAAAGCTTTGGAGGAGTTCAATTATCAATGAACTTGTGGTTTCTAAGGCGTTCTGGGTGATTGCTTTCGTAATGTTCTGGCCCTTGCCTTAGAAAACACCAAAAATCCAGACAAAAATCAATTAATACTGTACAAATAATTTAATTGACCTGGTTATGGACGTGCACAACTGGAAGTGCAGGCTTGCCACAAATGTCTCACAGATATGCTCTAAAAGACATCTAGAAGAAAGAGTAGTCTGTATGTATGTGGAGGCATACATACTATCAGAGCTGAAGTGGTGAACTCACACACATGGCCCTTGATGGAAAGCAGTTCTGTGCATCAAAGGGTGAAGATGACCTTGTGTGTGTGTGCGTGTGTGTGTGTCAGAAGCATGAAGAAGGCAAGGCAGTGGACCACATTTTGCTCAAGATAAGAATGAAAGATATTGTGAGCAAGAGAGGAAGCTAGGGAAAGATAGAGAGATGGAGAACACCAGAATGAGGCACAACAGGCCTCTAACATAGATATGAAACATTGTTAAATTCCCACAGAAATCAAAGATATATCAGTTATATAATAAATGAGAGGAGCATGTTTCTCCATTCTCCATACCCATTACCTACGGGAAGTTCACACATTTTGAAAATACTTCCTTTAGCGGAAATTCTGAGGAGATAAAATAACAAATAAGCCAGAAAATGGACAAATCATCACTTGATTATTATAATTACAAAATCATAAATGATAAAAAAAAATTGTTTGTACTGTTTATTTCCTATATTATTCATTTAAAATCATTCGGAGCACCTAAAAATGTATTTTGAAGCTTTTTTGATAGTATAGTGCGGTACAGACTTTTACCTTAAATGAAAATTAATATCAGCTCGACTGTATTAACACTGGTGCATCCCTACACCATTACAACAGAAGATGGTTGAGATCTTCCACATCCTAAATAATTCAACAGGACATCAAAAGAGCATCAGAGGGTTAAAGAAAAGCTAAATAGATTCCCCAGGGTACCATCAATATATCTCTGCTGGACAATGTGATGTATGTAGCGAACTCAATAACACCATTATTAGTCAACCATTATCAACAAAATACTATTCAACCGCTGATAACTAATCATTAACCATCAATACACAACTACGCAGTCATCAAGAACTCAAACAGTTAAAGAATATAAGACAAGAAGGATCAAGAGAAAGGAAGAAAGAGCTGATGGTATAGAAGAACCTGAGGGAATGTAAAAAGAGAGGGGGGTATCAGCCCCTGCAGAGAAACAAAGACAGGGAGAGAAAGAAGGAGATAGCAGAAAGACTTGAGAAAGGAAAGACAGGGTTAGTGTGGTGGAGTGAAGAGCTGAATATAGGGGCCGTTCCCCCTGGCTCAGGACTTGATTAACACCAGACCTCCAAACAGGAAATGACCCGGCCAACGTCGAGCAACGGGAGGCCTTCCATCTGGAGCCCAGCACTGCGCAAGACTCGAACATACACATCTGAACGACCAGAACAAAAGAGCGATAAAAACCAACACAGATTTCACCGAAACCAAAAATGATGAAGAAAGCTCACCATTTTCACTGCTAATTCCTCTCATTACAGCAGTATAAAAACGCCTGCCACGCATAATCAATTCAATCCCACAAGCACAGAGACAATGTAAACAGTATAATGCGAGTAGGCGGATTGTTGTTTCTGCTGTTATTCAGTGATTTTAGTAGAAAAGAAAACCAATACAAAAACCAAACCAAAACAACACAAAAATGCTATATTTTGAAGACTGAAAGCACAATTGCTGACATGCAGAGAGATGGAGAAAGGATGGGAGGGGAAAAAAAAGGCTGCATCTTTGCAGTGACCCAGACAGAGACAGACATGCACAAGCGTGCGTTAAGGGCAAGCAGAACAGACCCCGAGAGAGGACGAACGGCGCTAGAGAGAGTGTGTGAGTGTGAGTGAGTAATCTCGACCGTTCCCAAAGGAGTGATATGACCAGAAAGAATGTGGACGTGTGTTTGGCTGCATGTAAGACGGCAAGGACTGTCCCCTCGCTTGTGTTTGTCTGTCGAGTACGAGTGACCCCTGCAGCTATGATTACTACTTAAAGCCTCTTTATGAGCTGCAGGGTTTCCTGTCACAAATAAGTGCTAACTGCATTTATTAGACTTTTACTTCCTTCGTGAACATACAGTATACACAAACACACACACACACACACGTACACAGTGTTAAACCGTTCCCGAAATATCCTGAAGGCAAATTGTGATTGGATGATACGAGTGGTGAAATCCTCCAATCAGTAAGCTTGTCTGGTTTTGCTTCCTTTCCTGGAGCTTAAGAGTGTTTCATTTCCTTTAATTAAAGAAGAAGATTTTTAATTTCCCTTAAATAAAATCATGGCTGCTAATTTCCTCTGTAGAAACCAGTTTGTACAAACCACTACTGTGTTTACACGCACGCTCTCTCTCTAATACAGAGATGATTTATTTGGCTAGTATAGTATACAGCTATAGTAACCACAAACAGTATTACTTGAAAGAGATTCTCAAATTAAACTGCAATGAACAATTACTCAATGAAACGAAATCAAACGAAACAAACAAAATTAGATGGAAAACCAAACTTCGGTCCATTCCATATTCGTTTTCAAACTAAAAAACGGAAAACGAAAAAAAATAATAATTTTTTTTCATTTGTTCCAACAAAACATTTCTGTTTTTCCGTTCAGGGACAGAAAACGAGTAAACAACTTGATTGTTCGGTCTCTACACGTGGGCGGAGTAAACGCCCCTCTCCGCTGATTGGTCAGCCAAACATTAACACATAATAAGAGTCCTCCGCCTCTACAAGTTTATTATTTCTACTACATTTGATATCTTTCTCTTCATCAAACAGTCATACGGTAGAGCGTATAGACAGAGTTTTCTCTTGTGTTTGAATAAATTCTGTAACCTACGCGTGAAATATTAGTTCATCTCATAAATATTAATTTACTTGCACTCACAAATACTAGCCTAGATCTGTAGCACATCACCTAATTTATTATAACCACCTATTAAAATCTGAGTGGCAAACTGCATGATGCACTGCCATTTAATGTGTGTGTGTGTGTGTGTGTGTACGCACTATGAGGCCACAGTAACAGGAAGACACCCTCTCATATCCCTAATCTGCAGAGAGACCTCCCAACACGATCACTGCTGGTTCCCACAAAGATATTGAAAAAATTATCTTAATTTTTTTGTCCATGTGAATGTGTTAGTACAGATGCAACTGTACTAGTGTGTGTTTTTGGTTTTAACATGTGTATTTGTGAAGGATGAAACACTCTTGGGCTGAAAGGATGAAGTGGGATTTCATTTCTTCCCTGTATGTATGTGCAGTTAAACCACTGTGAAAGAGAGATTATATGCATATGTTCATGTGCTGGGACACACATTCAGGTCATGCATGTCACATCTACTGTTCATGTACTGTCCATGTGTGTAAACAGTTGAGCATGGACATTGTACAGTATGCGTTTACTTCTGCAGGTTTACTTCTTTGTGTTATTATGAATTATACATGTGTGTATTCATAAGTGTGTTAATAATTCTGATGGCAGATACAGTACTTTTTTTCTCTGCATCCTCATAACACACAGATAAAACTGGCACATATACGTATAGAGGATCATTCATAATACTGAAAGATGAATGAATAATATTGAAAATTGTCCAACACAAAAGCTAAAGCTTTGGGCAGATACTGATATTACCTTAATTCTGTGACTTGCTAAAGATCATAAGATAACTGCTAAAAAAAGATAATTTTAACAGGTATTCATTATTAATTCATTCATTCATCTCCTTCAGCAGTGTTAGCAGTGGCACTAACATTCGAGACACCTGTTCACAATCCAAAGAGTTCTGAATGGATAAACTCACCGAAACAAAATGAAACATCCTGTATCACTTGGAAATACCTACATGGGCTGCAACCACTTCTTTTTTGCCGACTTTAAACCTTGACGTGGCCAGCAGACATTAATATCGTTCAATATCATAAATCATAAACCATAACAAAGAACAGACTCTTTTCTATTACTCTTCCCTGTTCAAAGCACCGAGCCATTTTTAAATCAAGTCTGTGATTCATGTGCTATCCATCAGCTCCTAATTCAGACAATACTGCTCTATAAACAGTTTTATTTATTGATGGGGCTCGTCCAGTTCTATAAACAGACACAGTAGCAAACTGTATTTTCAGAAAGTCAACGCCTCCGTCAATAACATCACTTTTCACACGAAACCATCTGAGGTCATCCAGTTACACTTGCCTTTTTTGCTCAACAGGGATCCTCTTTATCCAATAATATTTCTTGTTTCATAGCAGTAGTGATAGTTCAGGTACCACATGTGGATTTGGCTGTGGATAACTCTGCTAAAGAACTTGTTTCCTATGATGTAAGACCGAAATGGAATCCTTTTCCTAGATAAACAGACTTGTGTTTTAATGAAAAGCAGAGACTAACACCCACTCGCACACATACATAGGTTGCTGACAACAATTAGAGCCAGATTTAGAGACACATTCTCATTCACATTCTACAGGAGTGAGAACACTCCTCTGTCTGGTTTTCTAGTCATCCTCTGGTGAATTCATCCCTCTCTCATCTCTGATCTGCTCCTCAACCTCTCTCAGTCTGGAGGAACTTTACAGCCTCACCTCTGCCTCTCCACCCGCTGCTCTGTGAAGCCACAAGGCTTCAGTGATGACAGCGCTGAACTCCAACGACATCATAATAACATGGCGCAGGCAGCAAACACCCCTGCACTGCTGTACATCAAACTCACAGAAGAAACAAAGTAGAGACTGCCATCTCAAGCAAGATATGTAATTAAACAGATGAATAGATAGATAAGCAGACAATTATTATGGTGAATCAGGTCTTAATTTATTCATTAAGTCTCTGCACAGCCTTTTTTTTTTTTTAAGCAATAATGAAAACAACAATTTTAATTCAATTCTATTCAACACAATTTAATTTGTTGCAATACGATGCTTTTATTTTTTTGGGTTCAGACAGAAAGCAAATGATGAATTAACTTAAGTGTCTTCTGACTTCTAATGCCTCAAGGCGTGTTGCATAAAAAAATATTTTACGAAATAGGTCAGGCTTATATATTAGTCTGACTCATTGACAGATGATTTGTTTCCATGAAGCAAATTTAACACAGATCAAGCTCAGTCAATGTGGCAACTTATGCTGGGAAACTAACCTGGTCCAGAGCAGGCTAACCTTCAGTCAAAGTGTTCCTCTGACACAGACCAATAGGAACGCACTGACATAAACCCACTGATTCTCTACATACAATTACAGTCGTGCAGCCTTTCTCTCTGGTTATATGACAGCTACAGCTTTTATAGTTAGCAGAACAGACAGCAGGGCATTTTATGCAGATGCACCGACATCTTTGTTGACCCTGGAACAACATTGTGATTAACCAATCAGATTTGACCATTTTAATTTTTTGTGACGTTGAGGCTTACAGTCAGGGTTTGCTGCTTGTACATCAGTGTAATAGCTAGAAAGATAGGTCCACTCTCAGAAACAAGGTACAAAAGCTATACTTTTGTACACCAAAATAGACTCTTTAGGTTCGAAGACCTAGAGGGCATAACATCGGTAGAACTGCAGCGCCAATATTTAATCTGTTTCACAGCCACAGTTTTGGCAATTTGCAATGCATATTAAGCCCCTGCAGCAAAACAGCATGACAAAACTTTAAAAACACTTAAAGAGCCTTAATATATTTAAAACAGTAATATTAAAATAAAAAATACAGTAATCTCTTTATTAAAGATGGGTAGTTTACATATAAAAGCAAATGAGGCCATTCCTCATAACAGTTTTCTATGGGAAACCACTAAATGTGAAACGTTTTACGTTGCATTTATATCTGGGTTCATCTGCTTGCCTGTATGTAATCAATATACATAATCAATACATCAATTTACTGAATTTCACCTTTTAATATCATATCGCAATCATGATGTCAGCCTGTGCGATTACATAACAGCAAATGTTGCGATTATATTAAATAAACAAATGCATTAGTGGACGTAACAAGACATTAATTCTTGCGCTCACGCCAGACGTGAATGAAGCGTTAAAGCGTGAGTGATTTATATGTTAAGTCAATGCAAAGACGCAGTTAGACATCCTGCAGCGCGAATTAAGCGCAGCGGTTACATTGCACGCACAAACAGCGTGTATGCAGAGCAGGAGCAGCGCGCGCCGATTGTGCTTTCATACTGGCAGCATGGCTTGCACTGCAGCAGGCTACAGACAAGCCTCTTTCTGTCGTATTTTCCAGCGTTCTTCTCTGAACACTGTGCGCCATGTGCTTTGATTTATGTCATTTGATGACCGTCTATATTAATGCTTACACAATAAACTTCAGCAAAGTTTTCAATATGTGTATATGAAAAAATAGCAGAGCCTGTCAGGAAAAATGATGTCTGACCCTTCTCACATTTTGTATAAGAAATATTACATTCTGCCAGGCAAAAGAAGACTTGCATGCAGATGCTAGATTGAATAGGTTATACCTATTTAATAGGTATATTATTGAATAGGGTATATGATCCAAGACAAATTTTGGAAAGAATTCCAACAATAAAGTGTATTTGGATTGAATTATTGAACTTGAAAACTAATCTTAAAGCTAAGAAATGCTTCTAGTTTTATTCATTTAATAGACATTTGATGTTTGGGCAAAAACTTATAAATGTGCATTTTATTTTTAGCAAAGAGGGATTTGAGAAAATGATTGGCACACTGGACAAGAGATACCAAAATAAATATAATAAGTATATGTTACATCCTCCTTCAATATATTGGTACAACATGTACAAATTTTAAATGGGTAATCGTTTTATTTATCTGTACTTTTGACTTTTTTATTTTAAAGGTAATTTAATGTAATTTAATTCAGTGATGCAAAGATGTTACCGTTATTTAATTTTGTACATTTTAGTTTTAATAAAAAAAAAATATTGTTCATTTCTAGTTGTTGCTAGATTGCAATGTATACTGTATCTCAGTTGAGAAATACAGATTTCAGCATTGTTAGTAATCTGTGTGTGCATTTTCCTTTATAACAAGCAAGTTGAGTCATTCCACTAGTTTATCGTATCGCAAATCCCAATTTTGACCTTAATAATCGCAACGTCTTCCCAAATCGTGCAGCCCTAGTGTTTTACTACATTACTACTTAATGCGTAAAAATAACTGGCGGTTATTTGCCTGCCAGGTGGGAATTCCTACAAGAGTGTGACGTCATGTGAAAACTATCAATAGAATGATAGATTAACAGCAGTGTAGTGCAGGCAGTGTGACAGAATGACACAGAAAATGTTCTAGAACCATAGACAGGATAGAACAGACAGACAGATAGATAAAAAGAGAATATGACAGAGTGATAGAAGAATAGACAGACGGACAGAATGGGCAGCTGATGTTGGTAAACAGATAATGAGAGACAGCTGTGTAGGTTACACCGGCACTTACAGCATCAGCCCGTCTGTAATTGTGACACTCTGTAATCCTCCTCCCCTGAGGAAGCAAATGCGTCTTTGAGTGTGTTTTTAACTTATCTCACCCCTGTATGTGTATGTTTGCTCAGACAGGCTTCTCTGCTGTGTATTTATGTTGGGGTGTACGTCCTGTTATTCAGCCTCTCTGAGTTTGAGAGAATACGTTCAAGTGCGAATGGGAGAGTTTCATTATGACTGTGTGTGTTTCTTTCTCAGTTGATTTTCTGAGGAATTAAAATGAGAGTTTGAGCAGAGTTCCCATGCTGACCGGGACTGAGTTCATGTGTGTGCGGGTGTAAGTGGCTCATTCCCATAGCGACCAGGTTTTAAGTCAATCCTGCTTTCCATTCTGACCAATTTAATTGAGCCGAATGTCACAATCAATTTATATTTCACAGAACACTTGCACGGCACTGGTACGAGAACACCAGCCACAGCTGCACGTTCCTTCATTGTTAAATAATTTGATTGTTACACTGATGATAAAAACATATGGCAGAAGTTTCATCACATGTGTGTCCAGGCAATGTTCATACGCTCAGAAACTCCATTAAAAACTACAAATAACTGTCAATGAGCGGTCACACATTTGCCTGGACACACCTGGTGTGCATTGGCACTGTAATTGGCAGTCCTGTGTTTATATGAAAGAGTCATACGCTTTTAAAGACAGAGAGAGGGAACGAGGGGCCCCTCAGCCGAGCAGAGCAGGAAGTTGGCAAGAGCCAAAGCATTCTTCATTAATGCAAGAGAAGAACAGAAAGACAAGAATGAACAAGCAAGGAGAAGAACGTTAATATTCATTCTAATACATTTATTTTTCACTTTTAATATATAAATTACTGTTACAGAAGCAAAGCATTTTTCTTTCATGCGAGATAAGAAAAAAAAAAAAACATTGATAAATTTGTATAATTGTTAAATATAACACAAATGTAAAAAATAATAAATTATATATAATTATATAAATAATCAAAATGAACAAAAACTAAATTATAAATTTTTTATTATTTATGTATTTTAATAAATGCATTTTGTATAATTTTTTTATTAGACGTTATTAAAATATTATTGCTAAATTATTATTATTACATAGGTGTTGGGATGACAGCAGACTACTACATAATACTATATAATAGTGCTCAAATTATTAATAATGATTAATTGCATCCAACATAAATGTTTTTTACACTGTACCCTGTATATTCATTGTGTATATACTGCATATACAATGGGTGCGAAAAGTATTCAGACCCCCTTAAGTTTTTCACTCTTTGTTATATTGCAACCATTTGATAAAATCATTTAAGTTCATTTTCTTCCTCATTAATGTACACACAGCACCCCATATTGACAGAAAAACACAGAATTGTAGACATTTAAGCAGATTTATTAAAAAAGAAAAATTCAGACCCTTTGCTCAGTATTTAGTAGAATCACCCTTTTGATCGAATACAGCCATGAGTCTTTTTGGGAAAGATGCAATAAGTTTTTCACACCTGGATTTGAGGATCCTTTGCCCTTTCTCCTTGCTGATCCTCTCCAGGTTTGTCAGGTTGGATGGTAAATGTTGGTGGACAGATGTTTTTAGGTCTCTGCAGAGATGCTCAATAGGGTTTAAGTCAGGGCTCTGGCTGGGCCATTCAAGAACATTCACAGAGTTGTTGTGAAGCAACTCCTTCGTTATTTTATCTGTGTGCTTAGGGTCGTTGTCTTGTTGGAAGGTAAATCTTTGGCCCAGTCTGAGGTTCTGAGCACTCTGGAGGAGGTTTTCATCCAGGATATCCCTGTACTTGGACGCGTTCATCTTTTCCTCAACTGCAACCAGTCGCTTCATCCGTGCAGCTGAAAAACACCCCCACAGCATGATGCTGCCTCCACCATCCTTTACAGTTGGGACTGTATTGGACAGGTGATGAGCAGTGCCTGGTTTTCTCCACACTTCTATCTTGGTCTCATCAGACCAGAGAATCTTATGCATCTCTGGAGCTCAGCCACAGTGATCTTTGGGTTCTTCTTTACCGCTCTTACCAAGGCTCTTCTCCCCCGATAGCTCAGTTAGGCCAAACGGCAAGCTCTAGGAAGGGTTCTAGTCGCCCCAAACATCTTCCATTTAAGGATTATGGAGGCCACTGTGCTCTTAGGAACCTTAAGCGCAGCATACATTTTTTTCTGGCCTTGCCACAATTCTGTCTCTGAGCTCTTCAGGCAGTTCCTTTGACCTCATGATGCTCATTGGCTCTGACATGCATTGTGAGCTGTAAGGTCTTATATAGACACGTGTGTGGCTTTCCTAATCAAGTTCAGTCAGTATAATCAAACACAGCTGGACTCAAATGAAGGTGTAGAACCATCTCAAGGATGATCAGAAGAAATGGACAGCACCAGAGTTAAATATATGAGTGTCACAGAAAAGGGTCTGAATACTTAGGACCATGTGATATTTCAGTTTTTCAGTTTTTTCATAAATCTGCGAAAATGTCAACAATTCTGTGTTTTTCTGTCAATATGGGGTGCTGTGTGGCTGTGTGTACATTAATGAGGGAATAAAATGAACTATGTGATACGATTTTAGCAAATGGCTGGAATATAACGAAGAGTGAAAAATTTAAGGGAGTCTGAATACTTTCCCACTGTATATAAATACACACACATACATGTATTATGCTTATATATGAAATATTTTATATGATACATATAATATGAATATATAAATGTTTTAAAAATGTATACTCTATGTCCATATATATATATATATATATATATACACACATATACAGTATACACAAAATATATATGCACAATACACACATATATATTATGTAAACTAAAACATTTCTTTTGGATAAGATTAATTACGATGAATCATTTGACAGCACTACTAGTACCATGTCTTTATTTCTTAATATACCTTTCAGCTCATATATACTCAAGTTACAACATATTTTCCAACAATCGCAATGCCGCATGATGCCAGCTTGTTCCTCTCTGAACACCACAGGTACGGAAATATTCATAAAACTTAAAAACCCTGATTCAAACCACACTGACTCACACACACACACAGATTTAAAACGACACAGTAAAGTTGGAGGACCACACGGCAGTCTGACCACTGCAGCAAAGCATCTATTACATGTTTTCGAAGGCCGCACTGATGGCGACTCTCTCAGGGTGTGTCCTCCAGCCTAATAGGCACTTTGAATTTGACTTTAGTAAAACATCAAATCATCGCAGGAGTAAAACAACCTTATATACACACACTTACACAAAAACAGAGCAGAGCCCTCAAGGATGGAAAAGTTGAACTTGTAGTCATATTTCAAAAGATTCACGGCACACACACTCTTTTAAGAAACCTCCATGTAACCTTGAATACACAACATTATGTAGGCAGCAAGCACAAATGACTAAGAAACTAAAGCCTCGGGAATGAATTGGTTTAAAGTGCAGCGAGTGTACAGAGTTCATTCCTGCCGTTACAAATCAGGCTGAATCAGGTTTACAGGCTCTCATATGGGCCACAGATTCAGATGGCTTCCATCAGCTGTCACCAAACCGAGAATGAGAGCGTTTAAAAAAATGGAAAGGGGAACATTTGAGGAAAAACGCTTAAATCAAATATATGAATCTTTTACTTTGGAAGAGGATTCCACCCTAAAAACGAGCAGTGCTGTTAGCCTGTGCGTGTGACTGATGGAGTGTGAGGGTGGTGAGAGCGTATTCCTGAGGACAAAAGGAGACAGAAGGCAGAGGTGTTTCCCTCCATTCATCTTAAGTCCATCACTTAACCATCTCCATCCATTTCATATAATCCTGACTTCTCTTTGACCCAGTTCTCATTCATCTTTTCTGTCACTCTCGCTCCAAAGTAACACGCACTACTGTAAACATTGGACAACAACCTGACATGTTGTGTTCTAAAACCTTCTGAGCCACCTACAGAGGGAGGATTTTAAGGCATCATGTCCAAAGGATGTACTATCCATGTTTATGTATGTGTGTGTCATGAGACATACAGTGATTTCAACTTATAGCGGTTTGTGGGAATGGCAGTGTCCCATTCCAGATGAGCAGTGCTGTTCTTGTTCCACTGATGTATGTAGTTGTGGAGTGTAGAGGTCAGAGCAGCTGTGTAGTGGTTGTTTTAATGTTGTTAAAATGTTTCGGCTCTAGTGTGCTACACTGAGATTGGGCTTGACAGCTTCATAAAAATTCACTCAGTGATGTGGAAACTCAATGACAATAATGTGACAGTATATCATTAGTAAACAACCCTTCCCATCAACCCACAAATGACTGACTTAGAGTTGCCTCTACATATTACAAGGGTCCTGGGATCACGTTGAACTACTGTAGCATTCCACCGCTTACCTGTGATCTCCTGCAGAAGAGGGCTTAATGAAGTCTGTCGCGTGAGCCGGAGTGTCAGTGCGCCAATCAACTCATTTTCCACCTTCTCAACGCGTTTATCCTCATCAGCACCTGGGCATGCTTCCTGGGCCATAGAATACACATAGACCAGCAGCACCAGAAGATCATCCACACTCAGCTCACTAGAGTCAGAACCTGTTCCAGACTCACTGGACTTTATGAGGGGAAGAAGTTGTTTCAGAACCTCTGCCAGGTCCGAATCCCCCAAGGCCTGCAGAGCAAAGACAAGACATTCATCAGCACTTATTATGACTATTAAAAATGTAGCATCGCATCTATCAAACTACAGCTGTGACATTTATCCAGCAGGAATTACAAAGTCCTGCTATAGTTATTTCCATGACATTATCAATCATTATGTCAAAGACCTCCACCACAGTCTTTTCCACTTCTGCGTATGTTAAATTCTTTATAAAATCAGGTCTGAAGGGAGCAATTATTCGTTCTGACCATGAACTAATACCTAATTCGTTTACGGAGCAAATTTGTTGGACGAGATCCGCAAAAAATATATTTTAAAGCTGAAGTTGTTTTGAATATTTTTTCATATAACAGCTTAATATGAAACAGTAAGTTTAGGTACACCATTTGTAGATTGATTCCTCTGAAAACAAAAAAGTGTGGTTCTATGAAATCTTTTTTGTCCAACCATTAAAGGCACAATATGTAAGATTTCTGAAACAAAATATCCAAAACTACTTGCACAGTGTTATGCATTTCATGCAGTTGTGTGCTTACGCTATCTCAAAAGTTCTGTAGGATTTATACATTTAAATAAATTCCAGATTTAAATAATGAACCGTCCCTGTTCATTGTCGACTATCAATGACACAATATCCGCGCTATTCTCGGTTTCCGCCTATGAATACTACGGCAACACACAAATGGACAAATGCGGAAGTGGTAGTTATTTATTGTGCATTTCCATATCATTGATCATGATTAAACTCTTAACAATTCAAAAAAATGTATATGTACACAAACTGAGGCAAGAACATTTTGGAACAGCGAAATAAAACAAGAACAAATATCGGCCTCAAACTGGACGCAGACTCCACTCTCACATGTGCTTTAATAGGCTAAGCAAAAATATTTTATTATTCATTGTGCAAAAAATAGTCACGTTAGGGTTGGGCGATAAATATCCAACAATATATTATGCGCATCTCGTCAGTAAAGCCGGTTGAAATTTACTGCTAATCAAAGAACCAGCTTTACTGATTAGATGCACACAGTATATTGTTCAATATATATCGCCCAGTCCAAAGTCATGTACAGGTGGTTAGGTGATTAAACAGATATAAATAAGCTTTTTATCGGTGAACATGATTTGTGAAAATGACATTCCATGCTCTGTCATTGCATCATCCGCATTCGTCTCTGTTATTGTTTTGAAAATGCGACCTCTAGAGGCAAAAAAACAATCAATAGTAACACTTAATAATTACATAATTAATAGAAACACTTAAAGCCATTATGTACAGTATAATGCATTATAAAAGTTGTTTTAATGCATTTTTAATTACATTGTTAAATTAATTGTTACATTATACATTTTAAATTTGGTTATACTTATTACAAAAATATATAATTGTATTTAAATGCACATTATGAGTAAAGTGTCATCCAGTTATATTATATGTATATTTATTTTAAGTATAATTATTTTAATTTAATGCATTATGCCATCAATTCCATAACCTGCATTCAGTAGTTGAAAGCCATTATAAGTTGCCCTACATAGGGAACCTGTGAAGTGCAGATGACCCTGAAAAGTTTCCACAACTGATATCTCTGTTATGCCATCTGTCTAAAGGAGGTGATATCAGAACAAATTCAACTCACTCAGCTCACTGAAAAGGCTGCTCAGTTTATGTCAGGACAGACTGTTGAGATACACATCAGCGTGTATTTGTGTGTGTCTGAGAGAGACTGCGTGCTTGTGTGTATTAGAAACCTGCAAAATCTAATAACCTTGAGGATGGATTTCATTGCAATGAAAATGTGTCCCTATTGAGCTCAGCAGAGCTGTTCTGCCCAACACAAACACTGTTTCTCTCTCAGGAGAGAGCTGAACTGGCCTTGCTTCAGAATCTCATATCTGAAAAATACGAAATCCTCCCTTTGAGCCTGGGAGTACAATGACAACCAAACAATACATTCCAAGGCACTGAAACATGGCGTCTTAGCCCACTAGGCCCCCGCATCCTTCCCTCTGAACATGAGCGGCCCACCTGAATCATCTTCCGAGGTAATCATTATCAGTTAGAAGTGAATGAATGGAGTGTGTTGTAGGTTACTCTCACACTTAAATGTAAATCCACACCGTTACCTGCTTTAGTGGACGAGATTCCTCATGGCATACAGAATCAGTATCTCTGATCAGATTAGATTCACATATTTAAAATGTCCTTTTTTAAAATCCCATGTCTTTGAGAAGTTTTGGACTGTTTTATGGGGGGAACTCAAAGAAGCGAAGGAAGTCAAACCCCAGAGGGCTAATTCAGATCTGTACACCATGTAACCTCCCAGCCAGACCGCCAGAATGTGAGGGACTCACTCTTTCTCCATTGGACATAATCATTCTAAATCAGGCCTGGACATGCAGGAAGGACATTGACTGGAATCGGATAGAGTCACACCTGTGATGCATCAATACATGAATGAAAAGATATGCATTTAAAAAGAAACAGCTCTAAGAGGGGAACCATTGTGAATCTAAAACTTTCTTTTAGGAAAAGGACATTAATAACATATGTATATATATGTATGTATATACAGTATATATATACATATATATATATACACATACATAAATCATCACGTAAATGGAGAATGTGCCAAATGGCAGAGCACTTCGTCAACATTGCAATCAGTAATTCTGTTAAGAAGAGCGCCACTTCCAGTCTTGTTCTTGTTTCTGAATCAAAGCCCATGTCTGACAATGAGCGCAAATCAAGAGAAAGAAGACAAACTCCCTCAAAGGCACGTGACTCACACCAGCCTGTACCACAAAACACATTTTTATCCTTTGACATTGTGAAATCGAAACCATGCGAAACCCTTAGCCCAAATATTTGTGAACCAGAGCTTAGGCGTTTTCTTTTCCATTTCATTTATTGGTGAAAGAAAGATGAGAGACAGAGATGGAGGGGGGACAGGGAGAAAGAGAGCATTAAAAAGAGAATTCTTTTATGATGTTGTCACTGCATCATGGTAGTACAAATTCTTTGATTGGTAATTGACCGTAACATCATCTGACCTCACAAACGCTCCAATGCATTCTCCCAGTATGACTCTGTGCTAGAAAGGAGGAAATGTGCAAGGGCTTTCATGCACCTATTTGATTTTTGACTACCTCACTTGGTAGTCAAGGCAAGCTAGGACACAACCAGAGGAAGAAGTATTATTCATACACTTCTGTAGTCCAGACTTCTACTTCTACAGATACAACCAAACTAAATTCAGAACCATATATCACAGTTATACAGTAGTCAACATTTGAAGTGGATCAAAAGGTTTCAACCTTTCGCCCTAAAACCTAAAACCAAAGAGCATTCTTGTCTTAAGACAACTTTGATAAACTTATGTGATCCACTTCAAATGTTGACTACTGTATAACAATCCAAATGTTACATGATCTGTATAGTAAATTGCATATATATATATATAATAAATAATACAAATTTATTGAATGTACATGTAGTGGAGACTTGTTAAAAGAACAGTCAATGGTGACCAAAGCAGGCTGGTTGCACACTTTCTTCAAAATATCTTTCTTTGTGTTCAGCAGAACAAAGAAATACATACAGGTTTGGGACTTCCTGAGGGTGAGTAAATGATGACAGAATTTTCATTTTTGGGTGAACTATTTAAGCAGTTCTGCTAAATGAACCCAAACTCTTCCACATTGACCTTGGGCCAGTGGGATTCTTATTGTTTAGCCTTAAACACCTTAGTAATTTTTCACATTAGTATTAGACGGGATAATACGGGGTAAATATTTTGTTTAGCTTGTTTAAAAGATATCTGGGAGATGTTTTAAAAGATTTAGTAGAACATTTGTCACTTGAATGAATGAGCAAACAGTATATATTTAAACTTAGTGTGTCTAAGCGTGTATGGTGTGTTTTAAAAGTTCTTCTTCTACGTCCAGGGCCCTAATGGTCTGTGTTTGTGTTCTTTATAGCACCTGACATCTGCATGAGGGTCATGTTCACCTAATTGGGCTGTTCAGTAAAATGACCTGCTGAGACACAAGCACAAGCATGTGAACACACACAGGAGAAAAATGCACAGATTTTAAATTTACAGCTGTTGACGTAGTGATCTGAAACGTTATTTCCCCCTAGTAGTGTCCAGGGGCTTTCCTTAGACAGAGTATAAGAAATTTGAAAAACTAAACTCTCAGTCCTCAGGGAACCATTTTCTCTCTCCACCCAATCCTAACATTAGAAGCTCTCAGATTAATCAATTCATGAAGTACGCAAACAAATCTGAAAACCAAATGAGATCTTGGCTGAAGGAAGAACTTGGCCACAAAAACATGGGTTTGGTAACATGTGGCTTCCAAAAAAACTTGGATCCTACTCCAGTTGTAGTTATGCATTGAAATCAAAATGCCAATTACTTTCAACACCACTTAAGAACTAAAAGATCATTGTAAAATTGATTGCTGGTTGCTGAAAATGTACATAAACCGAGCATATTTAACCCACAAACATAAGTCTGAGATCTAGTTTTGTTAAGAAACAAAATATTTCCTGGTTCTAAGCAAAAGTAAGTAGTTATCTCTTTATTGCAGTACTCAAGTACAATAACCAACAGGACAAATATCTGACTATGTTTACCTCACAAAAAGCATTTTAAAAAGCTTGTGGGTCAAGACATAATACATGCAGAACTCAATACATTATAACAGTAAAACATACTATTTTAATATTAACTTGATACTGAGGTGCCAATACTTTTGATTTAAGAAATGTACTGTGTTCTTAAGGCAGCATGCTAAATGCTAAGCATACTGGCGTATCTTTATAACGTTAAATAAAGTAAACCTTAAAATAACATCAAATACTGTCACTCCTTAACTCGCTTTTCCTGTCTTAATAAACCCAAAACCAAATTAACCAAAACAAGAAGTTTAAGCAATAAAATGTGGTGTGGTAATTCTATAAAATTGCGGCTACAGTAGCTTTGCTAAAGTGTAGTATATATATATATATATATATATATATATATAAACTGTTAGTGTGCAGAGCAAGGTTTTGGCTTGTTTTCTGGAAGAGGCCTGTGTGGTTGAAACAATTATTAGGAGAGCAGGCGCCTGCCCAAGCATTACTGCTACCATTAACTACAATTAGCTAACGGAGGCCTATTGTAACTACATGCTACAATAAAAATGAGCAATTACTGATAAGCAGGGGTTACAGCTCAAGCTCAAGACGTATCACCATACTGTCACCATTAAGCATGATATTCATTCAACATAATTCTGTTCACTGAACTGTTTAAGTTTGGTAAACAATGTAAACAAGAATAAAATCTGCATTATTCAAGTGATTTCACTGGTCTGAGCGGTAATCATTCTAGCCCTGAAGATTAACAGATTTCTGAGGGGAAATGGACCATTATAGATTCGAGGGTAAAAGCCCGTTCACTTTTTCGGAGGCCTTGGTTCCAGAAGTATTTTTCTCATGCAGAGTTTTGAAAGAAGTAACTGTATATTCATAAGTTATAAGCTATGAGCCAAACCAACTAGCAATGAGGTGAATCAAAACATTCCAATTTTTGATTTGAAGCAAAAAAGCATTTAAAAAAGGTACAAAACTGTGAGCCTAATGGCTGTAAAGCAAGAAACTATTGTCACGATTCTCTGTTTGGCGGAAAATTCTTTACAGTCTATAGAATCATGAGTAATGTACAGAAATTTACTGTAGATTTTGTTCAAAATCTATTCCCCTATAAAAAAAAAAAATGAATGGGAGTTTTACTTCCAGAAGCCGACTGTTTCATTTTCAAGAAATTATAATGTGTGTGTGATGTAAACACTCCAAATTGCACAACATTCCTAAAATGAAAGAAAAAAGCTCTCAATAAGCCAATAATTGAAATGACCGTGCAGTTTCGCCCCGCCCTTTGTCTCTTATCCAATCACAAGAATCTGCCAGACCATGCCTGTAATGGCTTGCTGTATCTGACAGGAAATGAAGTCCAGATGGGCCTCTAGAGGGAGCTGACCCTGCTGTGTGTGTGTTAGAGAGAGTGTGTATCCTAGTTTGGCACTAACCAAAACCAGGTGCCTCTCTCCACACAATGGAGCCCTTCTATGGCCCTCAGGGCAGCAGGGACTCTGGGGTAAGATAGTGGGAGACGGGACCTTTTATGGGGAGGGGGCACTGTTGTTGTGGGCACACCACTGGAGGAATATTGTTGATGTGTGTATGTTTGATGCCTGAAGCCTTTTATAAGAAGGGCTGTAAAAACAGAGCACCCTAAGAATACTGTACCCCTCGCTGTCAGGAGGTCGCAAACCAGCCTAAAATAAGGTCTGCATATAAAAACATGATGTCAGTATGTGAGGAAAGACTGGACTCCACTAAAATAGACCAGGAGCAAAAGCTCATTCAAACTACTATTAAAATTAAGTGATAAAAGTTATAAATTCACAGTATTCATTCTTAAAATGAAAAAAAAAGTACAATTCTTTAATGATGTACAGTATTCTCGCTCATGTTGTTTCAAACTTGTGATGTTTCTTCAATTTAAGACAATGGAGAAATATAAGGAACGTTCTTGGTTTTATTTTTAATGCAATCACAGTGAATGGATAAAAGTATCATAAATGAAAAACGAAACAAGAAGAAAATCAAATTTAAGCATTGTACATGGATTATAAGCTATTAACTCAAAACCACTATTACACTGAGTCAGTACGTTTTTGAAAAACCAAATCAATCGGATTCGCAAATGAATGAAAATGAGTTTTGTGAACTGAAAACATGAATCATGTAACAGAAATGATTTAACATAATGAAACATACATCACTTTGTTTCAGGAATGTATCAAGAAGAATTGACAAAACTTTCCGTGAATAATGAATTCAATCCCTACACAAAGTTACTGTATTACTTTAAAACACTTAGAATATAGTTAATGAGTCATATGAACTATTTTTATGATTTCTTTATAGTTTTAAATTACATCTCCAGTCCCCATTGAATATGTATATAATAACATATACGTAGTATAAATGCAACAAGCAAGTCTTTACATTTTCCCTAATACAAGTCATAAATGAGTGAATGAGGACAGGACTTTAGATGAGCTATACCTTTAAAACACAGAAACACACACACACACAAATTAAATATTGTAATCCATCAGTTTGCAATAAGACAGAAACCAGAGGAAAGTCCTGAAAAATCAGTCATCCATTTAGTCTGCAGAGTACATTTAGAGAAAGAGGTGGAAAGAGGAGTGTAAACAATCAGATGGCAGTTAATTTTCTTGAACACATAACAAAGGCGAACATATAATTCGCTAGGACAGAAATACACTCAATAAGAATGTCACAGGTCACAGGTCCACCATAGCAGGTCATTAGAGTTAAAAGTACAAAACTTTTAAAGACAAACCACAAAATAAAACAATTAAAAATCCCTCAAACTATTACGTGCAAGAAAGACCAAACAAAGACGTGTGCTGTCGAGAATGGCTACTCAACCTCAACATTACAGAATCTTGATGGTATGTGGACCATTGTTTGATCGCGTCACAACCCCATCCATGTCTCTAATGTTAATGTCGGGGCTCTTGAAAGAGACCAGGACTCTACTAGAACAACAAAAAAAGTTGGTTTTGGACTAATTGTCCAGTTTCTCAGAGAAAGAGCTTCCATCTCTTAATTAACAGGATAATACACCAAGCTGGAGGCAGATCCTAGATCTGATGTGGTTTATGACCACAGAGCCTGGTCTTATTCTGTGAAGGCAGTGCTTATGTGTGGTAGGTGAACATGCAGAGCGGCTGAGGGAAATGCAGTGAGGTGCAGACCGTCTGGGAGTACAGCACTGATTTCATCAATCAGGCTGAAAATGGCCTCCTTATACCTGATCAAAGCAGTTTCATTCAGCGCACGGAGAACAAATCTCTGGAGTTTATGGAGATGAAACCCAGTCCACACTTGCCAGTCCAGCTGCAAGTCAGTGTGTGCAAAAAAAAAAAAAACTTATCAGCTTTGGGGAAAAAAGGCATATTTAATATGCCTGACATATACTGTAAACTTCAAAATAAATAAATAAATGAATAAAAATATATTAATGAATGTTAACTATTCATCAAGGAATACTGTAGAAAGCAAGAATATTAAGCCACACAACTGTTAAAAATGTTGCATCAGTTGTGTTGTGTTTGGTTGTAATGGATGACACTGGGACCCAATAAGATTCAGAGAAAGACTACAACAGATGGACGAGTAGACGGGACGAATATTAAATGAAGAAAATATGAAGAGGCAGGTGCTAATGCAAAAACAGAAAGATAATAAAAATATTTGCAAAAGAAGAATGTAGGGAAATGAATAGAGTGAGGCGTAGGCGGTTTATGCGGACCGAGAGATAACTGCACAGTTAATGAGATGCTCTTGAAGGTAATGCTAGATAATACAGCTGATGGATGTTCTCTTAAAGGTAAATGGTCTGGCCTGCATCAGGGAAGTTTATGTAAGAACATCCTCATGAATCTTCTCTTTTAAACATGAGCCGCCCTCCGCTGTGTGAGTGTATGCGCGTTGTAAGTGCAGCACAAGCCATGTCACCTTTATACACCAACACAGAAAACTCAACCTTAGCAATGATAAATAAATAAACAAATATATAATTTGCGTTTCAAAACCTAGAGAGCCATTCAAACACACTCATGATGCTCATAAATGTTGTCAATAAAACACCAAGCAGGATGGATTCTAACATCATACTTATTTGAATTGACTGTTAGTATTAATCAAGTACAATTAAACCGTTTGTGAGGCATTTCATACATTTTTTTTTGTCACTTACGAAGTTGCCTTTCGCTTAGCACATCTGCTTATGCAGACAGCAGACAACGGGGCAGCTCGCTATACTTTGGACCACAGCCATAGTCCTTTACCTCAAAAACAAACAATGTGCCAAGTCCTGTCTGTTTGACAGGTCCAGCGGTTTCGAACAAGGCCAGACTGATCTGATCTGATAAAAACAGACCGGAGCAGCTGTGGTTTCAACGTGTTTTCTGCCGTTGGATGAGAACAATGCAGTATGTAAAATAATCAACGCAGCGTAATGTTGTTTTTGCTGCAGTATGCAAAGACACTTGTGCTTTCCTTCTCTCTCTTACGCAGTGAACAACAAAGAAATAAAGTCAGAACAGACCAGTGTATTCCCCCATTCTCTTCCCTGTAATTGAATTGTTACGCTAACGGTATCATTTAGTTCAGACAGTGTTTACAGACGCACACACACACAATGGCGTAGAGACAGGCCACATTCCCCGCAGTGTCACCACTGACCATTAGATAGCCGCTGTGACACGACTCCAAAACCACATCCAAACAAACACACACACACACCTACTCCTATCACCGGATTTACAGTACAAATAAAATGCTAAATATTCAGTAAATTCAGTGAATAAAATATATTCATAATATAATTTTATTATGCAAATACTGTTTTCTGATGCCTGTTTCCTCCAAAGTCTTATTTAATTCTTTTAGAATTTTTACTTCAATCAAGGTCTTGTAATTGCAACTGTATACGACTTAATTGTAAGGTTTTTCTTTATAATTGCTAATTAAATTGCAATTATTTTAAACCTTATCTAAATTACCTCTAGAGCTGATTAAGACTGAGGCAGAAATGGGATTCTGTTACATAATACTTCAAAAAAAACCTTCTGAATTTATTTAAGACAATATCTAACCTCCAAAAAAAAAAAAAAACTAAACATGATCTATTTAGAGTTTTACATATATCGAATGTAATTTGAGTGTGTTGTATTTGCATGAAAGTGCAACGTATAATTGTGTTATTCATGTGGGCAGAAATTACTTTAAAGAAGTCGGACAAACACAGACACACACAAGCCCAACCATAGACTTTGACCTAATAATTAATGTCAGATTGAAACACCAAAACACACCTAACAAAACATTACTCTTGAAAACACACACACAAGTTTGCGACGTGAGGGGTTAACTTCATCATCTGATTCTAGTTTGTGTCTCTAACACACAGTCAGAGGGTTGAGTTCAGTGTGTGTGTGCGCGCATAATGAGGTTTCAAAATAAGAGTTTTATACTATTGAGCGTTACATGCCAATGAATTATGCTCCTCCAGTGAAGACATTTAAAGGTAAAGAAAAAAACCCATACAAAATTGTATTAAATTACATATGTGGTAATTAAAAGAATATGTTGAAGACATTTTGCACAAGTGAACTGGCTTTGGAAGAGCTAATACTTACGGTCTGTAGGTGGCAGCGACATACCATTTAGCTAAAGTTCATTCAGAAGTGTGTGTGTTTCTGAGCATGTACTCTTGTGTTTTGCATGTTTTTTTTTTTGCTTAATAAAATGCTCACTGTGGAGGATAAAACTTTGAAATATGTGTCTCTTTTTCAGCATCTGTTTACCGCTTCTTGGCCCACCTCGACAAACTAACCGGTCCAAACATTTACATTCATTCCATTCAGGTATAAACAGGAAATGTCAAATTACTCTGTAAACACACACACACACACACTCACATCAATGTTTTATCGAGGGAATCTCCTATAGAAGTGAGTCAAACACAGTTTATGCTTCGAAACATAATTCTGACTTCCTGCTAATCTATCTTTAGGGCAAGAAGGAAAACAAGCACCTTTATGAATAAGACATTACTCAGTGGAGAGTACTACGATCAGAGAGATTTCTCATACTGTACACCCTCCTGGGGTAGGGAAATTTGGTAATTTGTTCCCGGCAACCACAGCTGGATGATGAGTCACTGCAGAATCGGACAATTTTACGATCACTTCATATTTAACGCTGTTATCATAACGCTGTGTGGTTCAAACTGACCAGGGAGGAAGAAGAGACTAAAAGAAGGACAAACGAAGAAATGCACACTCTCTCCGTCACACATACGCATAAACAAAACAACAAACTGCTGAAACGCTGTATATCATATGGCTTAGTTAGCTAAACAAGTGCAGACATCTTCTGCTATCATTTAGAAAGAGAGAGAACAGCTGAAAACAGAAGCCAAAATCAGCATGTCGTGGTTAATCAGTCTGTCTGTTTTCATTCTCTCTGCTTTCTCTTCATCTCCCACACATTCACAGAATGAGATCCGGCATCTAAACAATCTGAATTCTCACAGCGACAAGACGAGACCAAATTTGGTTAGAGAGGAGATCAATACGTGAGAATATGCGCAGCTCTGCAATATTCCTTGGGCTTTTTATGTTCTTCATTTGAACGGACAGGAAGATTGACATGAATGACAAGCTGCTTGCAATAAACATATAAATATAAGAAAAGCTGTAAAAACTACAGGTATGCTTAAAAAAATGACCAAAACAAAAAAATATATAATAATTTAAAATTAGGCTGTCAAATGATTACATTTTTTAATCAAATTAATCAGGATTTTCAGTGGATTAATCAGGATTAATCACTATTTGCAACTACACCTGAATTTAGATCAAGAACAACCCACTGTTACTTTAATTCAGCGTAAGCGGCGCAGCAAAAATAGACTCGGTGCCGAAACCATCACGCGCGACACTGGTGCTTCTGCTCTACTCATAGCGTGTAAGACGAATTGCAGCAACCATGTCGTGTGCACTGTCAGTTCCAATGGCTGTCGTTTTGCCCCCACTTACGTGCAACAGACAGGAACTGTTCTTTACAAGCCTCCGCAAAATGACGCTCCTCAGTTTTGAATACAGCCAGCGTAAAAGACTTCAGTTCCCACGTGTCACTGATGCAATGTGCAGTTACTCCGAGGTAATTGTTGCCCCACTTTCCTCACAAATAATTTGTCACACTGCGCACGTGTGAAATGCGTTAAAAAAATGTACGTAATTAACGACAAAAAATAATTAACGCTGTTAATGTGTTATTTTTGACAGCCCTATTTAAAATATGAATAAAAACTACAGTAGTACCTCAATACTTGGTAATAAAATTATTATATTATATTATTATAGTATTTTGTTGCATAGGCTATGTATGTGTCGGGCGGGGCTACCAAAATAGGGGCGAGAACCTTTTGGAGGTAGGGGCGTGTTTGTTTTGGTGATTTCAAATATCAACATTAGCTTCCAAAAATTGCTTACCCTGCCTTTAAAATTTCTGAAAATGTTTTAGAAAAAACTATTTTACACACATTTCAACAAATCGTGATAAGATTTGATCAAATTTTAAAAAGATTTAAAAGATTTTCTATTTATACTAACCTGAATATTTGCTTACACTCTTGTATGTCTGTGTTGGGATGAAACCCTGTGTGCCGGTGCTGATTAGAGTGAGTGAGATGTGTTTTCAGTACTGGTGAAGGACAGAAGGGCTATACAGAGTGTGCTCTCTTTCCATCTGCTCCGTTTGTGCAGAGTCAGCAGGGGCGTTTGATTGACACACGGAGCTGCTGCGGTGAGCACGAATCCAGCATTCCATGGAAGCGGACTCGAAGGAACCAAGCTGTTCCGCTAAGATGTACAGTAAATAATACAATAACACTATGATTAAGTTGATCATTCATCATTCTGTTATATCAGCGGCGTCCAGCACAGGCACAGACTTCGCCCACTTTAAACATGATGCAAGGTAAGCTAGGGGAGGGGCGACTGAGAAAGTGATGTCCTGATGGGCTGAAAGTGTACCAGTCAAGACATCAGGACAATGCTGCACTTAAAACTAAATCAACAGAGCTGCACACAAACCAACATTCCCACGAGACAAAAAAACAACAGATCAGCGAATAACAGCTCAAAGTACATCATTTATTACAAACAATGTTGTTTTCATTTCCTTATCAACCACTTTCTAACCCGTTATTTGTCTCTCTAGCTGTTTTTTCTTTCACTCTGACCTTCATATTTCTGGCTGTTATATCTTCCTTAAAATTCCTCTTCCTCATCCAAACAACTAACATTAGTTCATTCAGACCTCTAGCCAAAATATTCCCGTAACCTCATCTCCCGCCTCTCCTTCTTAATAACATAGAATTCCAGTTATTTTGAAGGGCTCCATATGATCATGAAATCACTGCGAAGATTTAAGATCACCAGATTTGTTCTAAAAAAAAAAACATACATGCAAAAAGTAGGTCCCGCAACACACATTAGTATCTGCTCTGTCTCATGCCCTGATTAAATGTTCAAACCAATAAAAGCTATTTAAAATCAACTACAGGGTGCAGAAAACAGTGTTTACCTGGATGCTGTACTTCATTAACTTTATGCTTTTTGTGTGTGTTTGTATGTGTCTGTGTCCATTGCATACTATAATTACATGCTAATACACACACTCACACACTGTAACAATTACTAACAGTCATTATCACAGCAAAGCAAATTACCAGAACAAACTCTCAGATTGGCTAAAAGAGTGAGTAAGTCTTTGTATTTGTCTCCCACACACACACGCATCACTTCAGGACACTTACGGGAAGAGTCAAGACAGTCACTCGTAAGAATTTATGAGGATGAGAACAACTTACATTAAGGGCAGAAGAATGAGATTTTATCCCACTGAGCACTGAAATATTTGGATAACAGTGCATATGAATATTAGGGGGAAAAATCAAACAGACTTTTAAAACTGTCAAAGGAAAAGAACAAGCAAACAAACGTATAGTGTACTGAAAAATAAAAGTACTGACAAATGAACAGAGAAAATAAAAGGCTCAAGGAACAAAATAACAATAAATAATGAAACAAATAAATAGAAAAAACACATGACATAATAAAATACTGTCCTAACTAAACACAACAAGCAATTTGGGTTTCCAGAGTAGACACAGTCTCGCATAGCCAGACCTTCAGACTGACGGCTGAGGGTCTGGAATTCATAGCAGCTTTCTTTGGTCAAGGCCCGCCCACAAGGCCGTTTGACAGGCATGTCAAACAACCAATCACAGTTCGTTTTGTTCAGCGTCATGTTTCGAGGCGTGGAAATGTCCCCACAACAACAGAACAGCGTGTAACAAGTCACTCGCGGTAAACATCAGTTTGAAGCATCTCTCTCCACTTTTTAACACTCACAAGCAATCCTGGAGAATCGAACACCATACTGAATCGACCAGCTGCGGTGTCAGCGTCTGTTGTTTCAGGTTTGCCAGCAAACGCAGCTGATATCCCCTCCTCAGTTAGGTACTTCACTTGATCTTCCATAATAGATGGGGGGGACACTAGTAAAATTGGATCGCATACTTTTGAGAATCCAACGTTTAACTGATCTTAATAAATGCTTATTGTCACTCCGATAAAATCCGATAAAATTCAACCAATCATTTGATGGCTTTGACATTTCTGAAGGGTTTCCGGTTTAGTTTAGCCTACGTTCCATGGGCGTGACGTCTGAGGCCAAGACTACAGTAGACATGACAGAATCAATCAAACATCACAGCCAATCGAAGCGTGTGTGGGCGGGGTCTTTGTGGAAGTGCACTGCTCTCGCAACGAAATTGATACATTTATAGCTAATTCATAAATAGTAAACCTTTTTAACGTTAAATGTACATGCTGAGTGACTGATAACATCTCTGTTATAGAATACACATTTGTACGTTCGACAGTAAGTTCACAGTTTTAACAATTTTTATTTCCAAGATCAGTAAACTGTCTGCTGTTGCTTACAGTACAGCTATAATGTCACGTAACATGATATTTAAACTTATATTGGACATGTTTGAACAAAGCATATGAGATTATCTTCTGTCGCATAGTTAAAAAGTCTAAAATTTTCGTGTCACCGTCGTTGACAGAAACTAACATGGAAAATATACCTTTTATTGTGAAACTGAATAAATAAATATGAACAAAAAGAAAGAAATAATAATGATAAAAAAACATAGAAACCCATTGAAAATAATTACATTTGTAAAATGTAAAATTGCCAAATGAACAGACAAATTGAGTGAACAAAATGTGTACGCAAATAAACAACTAAACAGAGAATGAACATACAAAAGTGTATATAAAATACTTAAAGAACAAAAGAAACAATACTCATTTAAGAAAAGAAAACAAAGAAGAAGAAGAAACTGAAAGAAACTACTAAAAAGCAAAAATGGAACTAACGAAAGAAAGCAAGTAAGAAAGAAAGAAAGGAAAAGATGTGGGCTGAATGTGAAGAGTGTATGTTAGGCCCATTGTCCCCTCCTCAAACAGCTTCATAATTAGCGGTTGCGTGCTGGCCTCGTTTGGGTTACTTTCATTCCTCCTCCACCCCCCCCTCTTTTCTATGGAAAACGACAACACATGCAAACACACATGGTGCTACTCATCTGTTCTCTCCTAAACGAGCGAGAATGAGAACTCAAGTCCTCTCAGCCTCATGTGTGGGATAATACACATCTGAAGTTACATTCTTCCCTCTGAATTTATCTTTCCCTCAGTCCCATCTTCCCTATCCGGTCGTCACAAATCTCACGGGCGGAAAAGGCACTTGGCTACGTCAGATATCAAAACCACACGTAGAATCAAATTTGTGCTTAGCCATGGAGCTACGCCACACAAATGCAAGGCAAATTGATGTCAGAGAAGTGGAGCATGTGGTGCTTTAGACCCGTGCTCAGTGCTGACACATAGGCCTGCCTCAAATCCATGTTTATGACTGAAAACATCTCAAAATGGCACTCTGAGTCTAACTCTGAGAGACAGACACCACACGCTCTAACCACACAGGAAGAGCAAGAGTGTCTCTAATTATGGAGGTCAATTAGATAATAGATAAGTGGGAAGGAGGAAGGAGGGTATGCTGCATACGAGAGATAGAGGGATGAGATTCAAGGACAGAGGAAGAGAGACATTTATTTGTTTTTGGCATGTGAAATCATATTTTAGTTTGTTCTTTTTGTAATTTTATCTTTATTGTACTAAATTAAATTTAATTTCCAGTAGCATAGTGGGGTTTTTTTTAGAAGCATTTTTTTAAGATTGTTAGTCATAAACATACATTAAAAAGCTAATCATGTGTAAATGTCATCTCTAAACATGAAAATAACACTAGAATTGACAAATCTGGTGTTGACAGAATTTTAGACAGAAAATGGCAGATTTTACATTATCTGAATAAATAATAAATAATAATAACTGAATAAATGAACAAACGAATAAATAAATACATTTATTTATTTTAAACAATAAACGCAATAGTCAAGACATTTATAATGATAGAAATTTATATCAAAGAATCCTAAAAACATTTTTTTTTTTTTACAATGACAATAATAAGTAAAGTTTCTTGAGCATCAGATTTAGCATATTTTTACTTCTGAAAGATTATGTGACACTGAAGACTGGAGTAACGGCTGCTGAAAATTCAGCTTTGCCATTACAGGATTAAATTACATTTTTTAAAACATATTGTAATAAAAAGAAGCTATGTCAAATTGTAATAATATTTCAAAATGTTACTGCTTTTACTGTGCTTTTTAAATGTATTGAAGATGGATGTATGACGTCTTTCAAAAACATTCTTACCATTCATACAATAAAAAAAAACAAAGAAAACAATATATATGTATAAATGTGACTTGACTTAAATTACAAAAATTAAATAATAATAATAATAAAAGAAAAGAGAACATTACCATTAATAGAAGAAAATAAAATAAAGCTAAACTAAAACTACAATGGTCAATATAAACATAATGAGCAGCTTTTTTACTGTATGATCGGTATGATTGTGAATAACATTTAATATACATTTGATACATATTTCTGCATTCTGTTCATAGCATGCAGTTAAACTAAACATACAGCTTTATTCAGGCCCATGTAACAGTAAAAAGGTCAGAGAGTAAGAAAGACAGAGAGACAGCACAGAATAAGAAATTAATCTCAGCTTTTAGGAGGAGTACATCAGGCAAACATGACTTTGACAGCACTTCTCTGCTCTCTAACAAAAAGTGATGTTTTGAGGGACGCTGCGCAGAGGCTCAGCGCACACCAGCAGCGGAGAGAAGACATTTTAATACTACATCAGCACAGAGCCTGAGGCCTCTCCACCTCCTCTGTGTCAATCACTGTTTATGCGTGTGGGTGGAGATGAAGATGATTGGAAGGAGTGAAGCCGATGGCTAGTGCCAAAACCTTTAGGTCAGATGAGTTAGATTTTCTCTCTGCTTCAAACGAACGCGGTCCAAATGTAAGTGTAAACTAAAGCTGAAATGAAAGAGAAACAACATGAAAGTGGCGTGCATTCCCCAGCACTCATGTTTCTCCACAAACCACGTCAAGCTGAAATCCAGACACCATTAATGTTAATCAAAATGCACAAACACACAACATAAGCAGCACTGCTGGTGCAGCCAAACTGGAAAAGATGCAGAGAAACGTGGAAAGAAACAATTAACTAAAAGTGAAAATTCTGTCATTGTTTAGTCTTCCTACAGTAGGATTTATTTTGTCCTTTGATGCACAACATTTATTGAGAATATGCATGATGCTAGATGTCAATGACACTGCGACATGACGAGGTTTAATATTCACATATACAGTATGACATTAACTGAACTGTAACGTTCCAGTTTTTATATAACACATTATATACTTACACTAAATTGTTTAACATTTTGTGATCAGTAAAATATTTGTTTGAAACAAAGGATGCTTTTATTAGATTAAAAATGCAGTAAAAAGAGTAGAAATTATTAGAATGTAAAATTATGGTATTATATTATAATATATTTTAAAATGCAATTTAATTTATTCCTGTAATGGTAAAGCTGATTTTTCAGCAGCAGTTATTAAAGTCTTTTGATCTTTCAGAAATCGGTATACTATGATGATTGGTATGTCTCTTGTTATTCTGAGATTTGCAGCTCCGCAAATGATATTGCATATAATATTTTTGTGCAAACAAGACAATATTTTTTCAGGATTCTTTGGTTTTCATGCTTTCAAGCTGACAGTTTAACAAAGATTTCAAATGTAAAGATTTTACGTAGACTTTAAATGTAAAGATAAAATTAAAAAATAAATAAATAAAATAAAAGCAAAGCGCAAGATGTGGTGCTTACAGTTTATTTTAATGTCCAATTCTTATTATTAATCCATTAATTACAACCTTTGCCTTAATGAACTTTCAATTTGCTGCTTATTAACAGTTAGTAAGTCATTAGGGATTGGCAGGATTAAGGATGTAAAATATGGTGCAGAATATGTGCTTCTTAAGTACTAATAAACAGCCAATGCTGCTAATAAGCAAACAGAACTGTTCCCAATCCTAAAGTGATACCAGTTTAATTTACATTTTGATCTGCCCTTCAGCGTAATCATATAGGTTCTTAACAATATTAATATATGACTGTATGAAATAAAGCATTGTAACTTTATGGTTCCCTTCAAATATCCATGTTCCATGAATAAAAATAAATAAATAAATTCAGGTTTGGAGCAACATGAGGGTGAGTAAATAATGACAGAATATTCATTTTGGGTGAACTATTCCCTGCAAGACCCAAATACACAAAACAACAAACAACTTGAGACATCTGGACCCCTGGAGCTGTTTCATTTAGCTGGTCTCTGACTTAAAGCTTCAGTACCATGAAACTAATCGGAATTCATTACATTACTCAACCGCTGCAGGGCCAATCAGAGTGCAGAATGAACTACAACCGCTGAGGAGAAAATTCCCAGGATGCTCAGGATTCTGGCTAAGCTATGCGATGAAAAAACTGAACCTGTGTCTCATTGACCATGACTGACCCTGGACAACCCATTACCACGACACAACACTCCAGTATCTCTCACACACACAGCCTACGGCTTGAGAGGAACGTGGAGGCAGGACAAAGGAAGACTGTGTTTGAAGGGGATATATTATTGAAGGTGGATGTCACAATTTGAATCTGGGAATAATTAAAAATATGTGTAAGGTTGTGTGGCTTGACCAAACTATTCGTGACTAAGCTTCAATGCAAAACCGAAATCGTTCACCAGAATCATAGGGACGCTACGTGCGGCTTTATTCATCATCAGAGAAATTGAACATTCGAGCTGTGGAAGTTGAGACCAGCTCTATATGAGAGCTCTCTGTCGCCGCTGGCTAACGGCACTCAGCTCGATGAAAGCACTGCATTGTGGGGGATTTCCAAAAGTCAGCAGTGTCTGACAGGAGCTCCAGAGTACACTTACTTCAGCTCGATGCCAGTTTGTCTGCAGACGCACACACAAAGGTGAAAAGACACAGACCACCTTGACATATTCAGACACACAGACGTTGTGGCGGTACAGATTGACACACTCACACGGCTGTCAGTGACTCTGCCTGCAAAACCAAAACACTAACCTGATTCACCATTCAGCACCTTTTCACACCTCAGCCAAAAATTCATTTACCGTATACAGACATACTGTATGTCTGATCCTTATACTACACCTCAATGCTGCATTCAGTAAGACTACTGAGATTATGCATTTCACATAAAGGCTTCACAGACGTTATCAAAAGTTATTTCAGTAATCATGTATGTTGGCGTTCCATAAACTAATATACACCTGAATTATGGCCATTCGAGGCTGTTTTACATGTGTATGAGGAAAAACTGTTCTGATCAAGTTTGGTTTGGTATCTAGTGGGAGGCATTTCATTTTTAAATCAATGAGCTGTGAGCCCCAGAGAGCTGTCAGCACATTCGCTGCAGAGATGCTGGACTCTCTCATACAGCTGGATGCAGTCAGACAGCCATCGAGTGCTAAGAAACAGTGACAGACTGATGCTGAACAGGCCATCATATACGTATGTGTGACCCTGGATCACAAAATCAGTAATAAGCATCAATGTTTTGAAATTGGGATTTATACATCCTTTACAGACTGAATACATTTTTCAATTGATGCATGGTTTGGACAATAATTGGCCAAGATACAACCATCTAAAAATCTGGATTCTGATGGTGCAAAAACTTGAGAAAATCACATTTAAAGTTGTCCAAATTAAGTTATAATCAACTAATCAATATTTAAGTTTTAATAAATATTTATTACTAAATATATTTATGGAACATGATCTTTACTTAATATATAATCGTTTTTGGCATGAAAGACTGATGAAAATGCAGCTTTGCCATCACAGGAATAAATTCCATTTTAAAATATACATTTAAATAGAAAATAATAATAATTTTATAATAATATACATTTTCATAATATTTAAAAATATTATATTAAAATTAAAGACTGAGACTAATAACATGAATGTATTATTATTATTAATTTTCTTTATAAAAAAAAAAAAAGAAGAAAAGACCATGACCTTTAGGTGACCAACATCTGAAGGTATTTTCTCGATTTTTTCCTTTGATCGCTGATTTATCTGATCCATACAGACTGTTTCAAACACTTTCTTCGGTCAGCTGTGTTGTATTAGCAGGCACATGAAGCTTTTAAACAAACAGCAGATATACAAACACACACAAAAAGACTGCCATATATGTGCTGGTCATATGCAAAGGCACTGAGAAACAAATCCATGCAGGATGTTACTTCACAAACACAGCTGTGAGAGGAGGTCAGGTGTGTGAGGAGGACGTATACCACGCGTGAGTGTGCGTCCTGAGCGTTTGTGAGGGTTAGCTGAAATTAGTGTGTGGTCAGTTGATATATGTTCTGCGTGTATATATGTGAGTGTGGGCGTTTACATTGGAGGGGGAGTGCGAGAGATACCGGAACTTCCTGTGAGGAGTAAACGGGTTGTGTCTTGTTTCCGGCAGTAATCTGTTCGCCCTAAACACAGGAAGGCAGACAGGCTAAATAAGTCATATCACACACACTAAAGCAGCGCTGGACTCCAGCCAGAACTCTTTTCTCCTGTCAGAGTCTTATAAGATGTGCTCTATCAATCAAACCCTTGAATGCAAACACTGTTTGTATATTATGAGGCACTGTCATCCTAGATGATCAATCAATAGCTGCCTCACTGCTTTCTACAGTACACTAAAAAAATTATGAGACTGTATTAATGACTGTCCATTATAGATGTGTGTAGCAGGACGTAGAAAAGAAAGCTGTAAGGAAAAAAAACCCACAAATTATAATACTTATGATGAAATCTGGGAGCTGTCTGATCCTACACAGACAGCAACGCAACTAACTCGCTCAAGGCCCAGAAAGGTAGAAAGGAAATTGTAAAAATAGTCCATGAAATATCAGTGGATGAAGTTACGAGAACGCCTGACGTCACATGACAACGCCAATAGTGCAGATACAGCACATCCAGCATCATATACTTAAAACCAACTTTATTAATGGTCAAGAAGAAAGTTCTTCATCAAATGTAGTATATACTCTGACAGTATGACGGACACAGCATGTAGACAGATAAGACAAGAGAGATGAGAGGAAATAAGATAAGGAAATCAACAGATGAACGATCAAAGCAGCAGAGAGATGAAACGATTCAAATTAAAACATTAGAGTGACAGATTTACAAAGAAAGCTAGAGAGAATGTAACTCTTGCAAGCTGGGACCGGCTCCAGGCCACATGTGGAGGGGCGGATGAAGGGGTCTACAGAGATGTTTTTTAGGGACTGTCAGACACGGCAGCAGGAAAAACAAGGGAATTTGGACACCGGGTCAAAAATGAGTATGTTCGCGCCCGAGCTCACGTTGATGCACATTCATACTGGAATAACAGCACGCGGTTTACTCCCACACCGATCACGCATGTGTATGGGGGAGGCAAAACAAGCTTGTTGTGCTAGTGAGGTCAGAAAGCCCTGAAACTGTCCAGAAAGCATCTTTGCGTGTGTGTTATTATCCAGGACGAAGCACTGGGCTCCAGGCAGAGGGGAGCGGGTTGACCTGAGGGTGGGTTACGGGTTCAGAGGTCAAAGGTGAAGCGCCATAACTTTGTCTGTGTGCGTGTTAATGACGGCCTGGAGCCACTTATGCAGTTTAACAGCATGCGTAAATGTGCATTATCCATCTCTTTTCAACAACAAAAAGAGACACAGAAAAGATGTGTTCAGCTCTTGATGTGTCAGTATGGAGAACCAGTTTGGTCTGAGGATGCAACGTTATGAGAAATTTAATGAGAAACAACAGCGCCCAAAATTAATAGGAAGACATTTAAATTTAATGACAAAAATCAAACAAAAACAAAAAAATTATCAAACAAAAAGTAATACAATTTTCATTACACATTTTTACTTTTCAGTTTAAATTCCTTAATTATTATTTTCAAAAACTTCATGACTTTGCTGATCACATTATGAGACTTTAATTTGGTGGACATCTTTTCAAATATTAAAAATATTTTAACAAAATACTTCTTATTTTCAAAAATTTTAATATATTGTTTTTATTTATGAATCGAGCTGAACCAATAACATTTATGTCATTAAAACATTTTCTTTTTATTCTGTTGGTGGAATGACTGAAATCTTGTCTGACTGTTTGCAATTTGAACAAATAACTGGCTATACATTAACAGTATATGTAAAAAACAAACAACAAAAACATGTTTTTTAAAATAAATAAAATCCTGAATTGTTTTATGCATCACAAAATCGTGTATTACAGTTTATTTTCAATTACCTACTGACATAAAAAAAAAATCACTCATGCAATCTTAAAACAGCTGATATGCACAGTTGCATTTGTGGCTGCAGAATCTCTACCAGCTGATGTATTTTAACATGGATAGCATATTGTCATACCACCCAGTCCTAAGCTACATGTTGAGGATGACCAGAAGCAGAAGATTTAGAAAAGAAAGAAAGAGATCAGAGCTGAGGCTTTTGTAGGGTTCTGATAAGTAAACAGGATTCAATCTGAGCTGAAGCAGAATGAATCCCTGATAGTGTGTGGGGTGGAGGAAGTCAAAGGTCACAGGTCCACTACTTTGGTATTAAGAGCACATTTACCACACAATTAATCAAATCTTCAGTCAACCGCTAACACCACTGCCCTTTGAAGGACCTCAAATCATCTGAAAACATCTTACACAACATACATACAGATAACACAAGCATCCCTATTACTATAACTCACACTTATGGGCCATTTACATCCATCTCAGGTAATCTGATCACAAGTGGTCACGCAAGACAGACTGTTGTTTACAGTTGCTAGTAACATGCGCCTCTTGTGATCAGATTTCCAGGGGTCTCTGATTTTGTTACGACATACATCACTTGTCAGCATGCCTGTGTGTTGTAAAGCAGCGCTGAGTAATAGATCGCCACTCACAATATCCATAACAAACATTTGAGTAATTTTGCAATATTTAGCTTACATTTAGATGATCGAGTGCATGCTGCGTTTCTGTATGAATGAGAGCTTCATCATTCAAATACACGTGATGACAAATTCTCAAGGAATAGTATATATATATATATATATATATATATATATATATAGTGATAAATACTACCAGTGAAAGGCGTCGAAAAATATTTTTAGCTAATATTTTTGGAAATGTCGTGTCTTGCATGATTCAAATTTTTTTACTTGTTTTTTTTTTTTTTTTTTTTTTTTTAATTACAACTCCAATAACTCCACTGCTTCTTTACCTAAAAACATGATGGACACCATAATTGGGAGTGTTTTGAAGAAAGAAAAATGACATCTCTGTATGCTGGGCTGTGAGGTAACGGGAATGGGTGAAAGAGAGCACTCGTTGACAGCTCTCCTTGACCACAACACCCTCTACAGCAAACACACTCTCACATACACACATTCCCCTGCCAGGGCTGCACACCAGCCGTACTAGACTCAAGGGCCTGATGCCCACCTTTCCTCAGCTTTGTGTCAGCTTATTAGCTCTAAGCTGTTCTTAGTGGGAACCATCTCAGTGGGAAAGGAGAAGCCAAAGAAACCCAACCTGTCAAAACTCACAGCCATAGTAAACAAATCAGTGCATTACTGTCGTTAACTACAGCCAAGGCCAATGCTTTAGCATAGACGGTCTCCTGACAATTCCAGTTTGTTAATTCTCCACCGAACGCAAGATGGATGAGCAACACTGAAATAAAAAAAAAAATAAACACTAATAAATATGTACCATTAGGTACCTTCAAACTAAAATAAATCCGATGTGGTTACCAAAGGAATAAAGCTTAGATAAACTGTATTGACATCAACCATTATGAGTACCCAGGTATCAATAAAAATGATTAAAACCATGCTAAAATATATTAATCGTTTGTTTACAGTATCACGCTATTAGCTTAGCAACAGGATAAAATGTAAAATGTTGATATAAAAAGTTACTCTTATAACTTATATTTGTGTATTAGAGTATCATGCTGCTGTATATGCAACAACATCAAACTTTAAACTCTAAATTCTGTTATTGCTGCCAGTTTAGAGTGCTCCAAATCTGTCACTTATGAGCTTTATTGTTGGAATCATGCTGTCTGTGCAGGCAGTAGACAGCTGGGAACAGAGGTACAGACTCAGTGCAGCGGGGTAAGGCCTGGTCGGATGGGTGCCTTTATTAACACTATGCTGCTTTTCCACAGAGAGGCAACCATAGACCTAAAGAATGAGCCTGAGTCTCATGCCAGTATTTTCAATAAAACAATTTCATTCTCCGGTTTCAGAAATCCAGCATGCGAATATCAGAGGAAAAACATCAAATGGAAAATAAATTGAAATATAATAAACAAGGGGAGAGAGGAAGAAAAAGAACTCATTTTATTTATTACCTCAGGAAAATCAGAGATCCTGTTACAGGCCATGTTTAGAGTGCAAACAGAAACTAGCATAATTTTCTCAAGGCTGAATGCTGATATTTGCCACAGAGAACCATTATAATTACAGAATATTGCGCGCACACACACACACACACACGACGATCATGTTCATTGAGCACTCCAAAAACTTGAAGAGACAAACTTCCATTCAACACTTAATAAAAAAGCATTTTTATGACTCTACAAGTTTCATAGCTTACAAAAGGCTGTATTTATTTGGTGAAAAAACTTAATCTTTTGTACCATGTTAAATTTAATCTCCTTTCTAAACTATTTCAATTTATTTACACAGAAACCTGACAGTTTCCCTAAAAAAAACTTTGATTTCAAATTAATTTGCTCATGTCATTCCAAACTTGTATAGATTACATTATTTTTTAACATTCTCAGAAGAAAGGAGTCTCCAATGATTTTCCGACTGAAAATAAGTTTTTTGGAGAACTACCCGTTGCAGAGATGGAGCATGTATTAGGTAGAGCAGTTCTTTTTATATAGCTTGGTTGCACACAAGTGATTAGCATTATGTTTTACATGTTAGTAAACACCTTTTCCTTCTTTTCCCCCCAGAGCGATGATGATCACTGGAGAGCTGAAGGTTTATAAGCTTGTGTGCTGATTGCTATTTAGCTGTTTGGCGGTTTGGCTGATGCGACTGGTCTGGCCTGCTTTAGCTTGATGTTTTTCCTGATTTGTTTTAATGAGTTCCTATGGGCTGAGCTTTCCCGCTGATCTCTTTACAGCCACAGGAACCAGAAACTCCATCAAAAACAGTCTGTGAAAACTAATAACGGACTAGTCAGAGGATATTAGTCTGGAACAAACTTTGCATGTTCTAGAGCGGTTAAGATATTTTGATAAGTTCAACCCTCTAATAAGACCTTTTTTTTTTAACCTCTCTAAATACCTTATTTTGCTTTTTCTCCTCTCTTGGCTTGCTGTCTTTCTACATTTCCTATTAAGGTCTCTGTCCTTTCTCTCTACCCACGTCTCCCTCTCTCCCTGTCCTCTACATATTTGACCCTTGACCTGTGATGTGATGCACACGCGTGTAACCGCTCCAGTCGGGCCTCAGTGAAAGCATTTCCTTTTCACTTTTGCAACCTCAGAGAGCTAAACACCCACTGGAGTACTCAGATCCAAGCCATCTCACAACTCTACTGATGCTTAAAAGAATCTCTGTTTTTCCCCAAAGTCAAACACAGGGTGTTTACTGAGAGCTGTAGCCAGTTAGGCTGTTTACTTACTCGCTCACGGCACCTGCAAACACCAGAGTAAAGTACTAACAGCATGGACACAACCACCAAGCTAAAAGTAACAAGTATACATTAAGTGAAGTTGAAATATTACATAAAAAAGATATACATAGCATCTGATATTCTGATAATCAAACTGTCACAAAATATCCCTACTTTGCCACTAACGTTTCTAAGAACAAAGACAAACTGCTGGTTTGATGACAGATGGGTGGATTTTAGTAGATTTCGTTGGATAGAGGGGTGGGTGGATGGATTTTAGTTGGTTTAGTTAGATGGAGGAGTGGATTTTATTTGTTTTAGCTGAAAATATTTTTTAGTTGGTTTAGGTGGATAGAGTAGTTGATATCAGTTATCTAGAGGTACAAAGTGAAATCTATCAAATAAATAACCAAATAAATTAACCAACCATAAATATCTAGGAAAAAAATGAATTTATTGATTATTCAGCATCCAGTATTAATGGAGCTGGATTCGTCAGAGTGTACAACTGGTTTAAAATGATTTCCAGTTATATTCTAAAATTCAAGATGCTGTTTCAGGAAATGCTGATTGTCCTTTAAAGCCATGAACACTCAAACAGTACAAGGCAAAGAGAAAGACACTTAATATTTGACTCTCATAATGAAGTTATGGAACATACTGCATTCAGAATTCTATAGCCTATTTTTGACAGATCAGTGAGCTGTGTGACTGGCTAACCTGCAGGAGGAGTCTCTCAAAAGCGAGGCAAGCATCCCAGCGTGGGAGGGCGGGATGACGGAGAGCTTGAGCAGCAGCCAGTCCTAGCTGTAGGACCCCACTGTGACTTTCCAGAGCCCTCCAACTGTCCCGAAACAACTGCGCATATGAACAAAGCTGTTCGGCTGTAACCCGGCCTGAGAAAAAGGGAGAAAAACATATGCATCTTATTTAAGCTGTCTTGATTCAACATTTACAAAAAACAATATTCAGTCATTCTGAATTCAGTGTTTACCTTCAATTGTATTTTTGCTGTCAAACAAAACATCAAACACTGTTTGAACTCCAGAAAAAAACATACTTCTGTCCCCATCAATGCAAATCCATTGACAACACACACATTTACTGACCACACATACACACCCAAACAAGTCATCCTGTAGAACAGTCTCTTCAATGTGTTATTAACTCACAAATACTCAGGATACTACAGCAAACCATAATATTATTACTAGGAAATAACTCACCATAACTCAGTGTACATGTTCACGTTTATTTGCAAATGTATATGTATGTTTAGTTGGAACGATATAAATAAAAACTATAATGTAGTACTAAGTAAAACCATGTTTACTATGTGAGTATTTATGATGCCCTAATTGTTTGTTCAAACTGGTTTACAACTAAAGCACAAAAAAATTCTCAGGAAACTCTGGGAATGCTTTAGCCTGAAAAAAAAATAAGGAAATCTGTGAATCGTTAAACCAGTTCAAATAAACCGATTCACTGTAATTATTTGAACTTGATGCCATTCAAATTTGGTGAGTTTTGCTTAAACAGAATAATACTTAGACACATTGTAGAAGGTAGGGGAGAGAATTTCTACCTACGTAAAATGACCACTGTCAGCCCACACCGCTGTTCAAACACACCACCAAACCACAACACACAGGTTTCGGTGTGTTGAGACGTGTTTGGAAGAATGATGGATCTAAATGGCAGACTGCTTGGTAACCTCATGCATGAGATACAAGCCAAAAATATTGGCTTGCAATCGTGCAAGTGTATGCACGATTTAGACTGATGTATCTCTCACTCAATGTGTTTGTATGTGGTCAGTCTCTACTAGTCTCGTTTATTACATTGGCGTGTTTCAGCCAAAAACATGCAAAAAAAAAAAAACATCCTCAATGACCCTGGAAAGGGAGCTTGGAAAGACAGGGAAAGAGGGAAAGAGAGGGATTTCATGCAGCAAAGCACTGTACTCCATCTTGGCCCTTTTAGCTGATAAATATAACTTAGCGTTTAAGTGAACACACTGTTCCATATATAATTTGTTTGATCCAACAGAAAAAAAAATGATAAACATCTGTACAATTTCTGTACAATCACATCATGTAATTCATGCTCAAATGTCTGAAGACAAAAGATTCAAACACAGAAAAATAAGGAGGTGGGTGTAGGCATTTTCAAGACCGTGAGGAGGTCTGAGGGACACAGAAAGTCTGAGGGTGAGGGGGGAGTTCACATTAACTCATAGAGCCACATTGCTATGTTGTTGCTATAAACCAGCACCAGATGTGGGAGTATATCCTGCGCACCAATGCAGCAATGTTTGCTTTAGTCCAGCCAAATGCACATTCACACACAAAAGAGACAGAAAGAGCACAAACAGAATAAAAGTTGGCTTGAAAATAACTAGAGCAAGCCACGCACCAACAGCAAAAATCAGGCAGACATCCAGAAGGCAGTTGCGCGATATAAGATTGAGATTGAATCATTGGCGGGCTGAGCACAGAGCTCTCCTGAAGGTCATTTTCTTAAGATGACAGATTCACAAGATGATTCTAACCCCATTACAGCCAAAATTGCGCAAACATACAATTCACTGGTATGCCTCTTGAGAAACCCTGTGCATTTTATTTAAAAAAAAAAAAGGAAATCACAAAGGTTAGTAAGACATCAGGGAGTAGAATTAGGACACCCACACCATACCTGTACAGCTTTCTTCAGATAAGTCAAATTCTAGGTGGAGGTGTGGGGGAAAAAATATCGCCAAAACTGCAGTAAAATCTGGAGATGGTTTATGGTTTATTGGTCTAGAACCTTTTCCAACTACTGCAAACTAATTGGCTAAAAATCACTTTAGGGCAGAGAGCAGATGCATGAAAACTGTTTGACAACTGGCAAAATGAAAAGGTAATTCTAAAAGGCACAACCGCTAACCCCATAAACCTTTTTTCTCAATCATGAACACTTAGCCAGCTCATTTGTATGCAACGAATCAGGGGAAATATAGTCCTCTGATGTCCATGGCCATATTCTGGGTTATGGAAAATGGCTGCACTGTCTAGAAAGACCAGTTGATTTTTTCCAGTTCATAAAATAATGTTAAGAAAAAGGATTTTGTTCCAGAAATATCCAAAGACTGGAAAAGGGCTATTATAGATTGAGTCAGCTTTAGAAAGCTTCAGCAAAATACCCAAGAATCACTCAACATAATTTGTCGGGCACAGCTTCATCAGGAAGAGAGAGCAGACCCGAAACTGAAAGAGAAATAAGAGACGCGGAGCACTAACCATCATATGCCAATGAAACACGGGCTGAATGTACATTAACACACACAGTGAAGCAGTGACCCACAGTATGTATCTGCAGACAAGCACATACAGGGAAAAAAGGCCGGCAGAGTTCACATACATGCACAAATAAAGACCACCAGAGTACATACTCATATTTTCGGAATAATGCATTTGATGCTACAAGATGAACCAAAACAAAATCTTTAACAGCTGTGACTGCATTGCAAAAAAATACTCTGTCTGTGTGTGTGTGTGTGTGTGTGTGTGTAACTTGTTCTGTTTGATACGTAGTATGATTGTTCTGGCACCATAAAAGTTCTGGCTTGAAGATCAGGAAATAACTGTGATCCAGAGAGAAAGATTGGCTGATGTTTTTGTACTGTAACAGTGCAAGTTCTTTGGAAGAATAGCCCTGTGCGTTGTAGAATCAGAACTGTTTAGCAATATAAACCCATATTGGCATGATATTCTCTTGCTCTCTTAAACACGACAGCCCCGAATTAGCATTAACAGTTGTGTACGTTGTCACACTAACCAGAAGGTCAACCGCTTTATAGAATTTGACAGTTAAATTTGCAAACAAAAACACAGGAACAGCAAAAAGGGGAGAATATAAAA
>JAUYWG010000057.1:9560520-9571137 GCA_034779775.1 Enteromius afrohamiltoni | reverse complement strand
TTCAGACAGAAGTTTGGACGATTTTAGTTATACCCTCTATGTCATTGTGTCATGTTTTCTCATGTCATACAGAGATACTAATGACATGTTAAATAATGACGCGTCTAATGAATTGTTATAATGATACTTAATGATTTGTTTGTAATTTAATCTGTAGGTCATTTGGTTCCAGTTCTATCAGTTTGAACATAAAGACTTCAGGTAATGAAGATGTTCAGTATATTAGGTCACAACATGTTCCAATTCTTTGTGCAGTCCCATTTCTGCATTATTTGTTTATATGTAAAATGATGACCCTTTTGATATTTTCTGCAGCTTGGTGGGCAAAAAGTAAATAGTCTTATTTCCAGGTCTTGTGAATATTGTAATATTCTCACGCTGAGCTCCTCCACCATTACCAACGTTTAATTGTCAAAATAGTTGCGCCTCTTGTTAGATTGCACATAAACACCATAAATGTCATTCCACATTTAAAAATTAATTACAATTCTTATTAAACTTTTAAATTCCAAACCTTGCACATTTTCCAGAATATATGTCATAATAAACATATTCTAAATGTTATGTTTCTTAAATCACCACCACGAAATTTAAGCCTGACTGCACTGTGCTGCTAAGAATCCCTTTAGGACATTTCTCTGGGTTTGGTTTGATCTGTGTGTGGGAATCCAGCCCCTAAAGTCTTATCTTCTGTGAGTCAGGCTCCAAGTCTAGAGGTCTGGATCTGGATGCTGAAGGCAATGTCCTGCAGGTGGACGTGGAGTCCTTTGAGGAGAAGCCATGGAGGAAGCCAGGTGCAGTTGATTGCGTTTAGATGTGTGTGTTTGTTAGTATACCTCAGATTCAAATGTACCTTTTTCGACATGTGTTGTGTATAAACGCAGGTGCGGATCTGTCTGACTACTTTAACTATGGTTTTAATGAAGAAACCTGGAAGACATACTGTGACAAACAAAGACGACTACGCTTGAGTCTGGAGATCCTTAGCCTGGGGTCATCAAACAAAATAATGGTACATTTACTTACCTTACTTCTATCATGATGGCTCATACTAAGATGTTGATAATGAGGTGTGACATGACATTTGCTGTGGTTTTAGAATTGCTTGCTCTGTTCCAAAGCCCAGCGAGTTACCAGATGCCTACGTAGACAGCTGGCTTCTAATGGAGATTCTTAACTTTCATGGAACCTCATAACTTTTGCAAAAGTTAATCATAGTTTTATTATGGTAAAAGTGTAGTAACCATATTAATTACCATTTGTATAACCATGTGTAGCTAATCAATGGTTAATTTGTTGTTACTATTGTTATTTGGTTTTATTTGTAAAATAACGACGCCCTCAACCCAGAAACTAATAAGAAAATATGAGTTTATCACTCATAATTACAACTTCGGTAACTCAACAATAATTTTTTTGACATGGATATGTTGAACATTGCAGTTCTTTTAGACAGTTTGGCATCAGCATGTTGCTAATCTAATAGCACAATGATTAGTTGCAGTATATATTTACAGTATATAAACCTTTATAGCAAACACATTTTAATTAGAATTTTATATTATTTTTCGACCATTTCCTTTGCCTCATCTGCTAGATGATTGAGCAGTGCCTTCACCACATTTAAAACTGTGCCATAGAATTCAGCTAAAACAATGTATCCTAGGAGGAGATAATTTTTTTTTTACCTGTTGGAACAAAGTTTAATTTGGAAGTGCCTATGGCAACTTAAAATGCTGTTTCTGTAGGCGTCTCGTGAAGTTTAGGAACATGTGTGTAGAATAAATGTGTGTACATTTAAATATCTCTTGTCTCTCTCTCCAGGTTCATCAGAATTCTAGTAGCGATATGTCAGAACACTCATCCAGGTACATCAACCCTTTATCAAACACACCATGAGCCGATGAAACACACATTACACACAATGTACTTCTTGAAACAACGTAAGGGAGAATATATTAACAGAATTTTAGAATTTTGGTAAGCTGCCACTTTAAAACCCTTTAGTTATCCAACATTTGAATCTAAAATATATTTGGCTTGAGTCCTAAAACCTTTTAAAATCGAATTTACAGTGTCGTCCTTCCAAACTCATTCCGTGCACTGATGCATATTGTAAGCAGTCATTTAAATTGATCTTAAAGGCAAACCAATGAAGCATCTTATGTGTTGTCAGAGAAGACCAGTCAGCCTTTGTATACAATGTCTAGCAAGTTCTCAAAGAGTCAGTGGAGTGACTATATTTTCCCATTTCCATTGCTGATTTTTGTTGTTTTGTTTTTAAATCATCTCGTGCAGTTGAATTGTTAGGCGTAAGGGCAGGGTAGCACTCTTAATGGCCACTTATTTACTGTGCGTGCCAGCCATGTTCCCAGTAACAGCATCATTACCTGATAATGGCTTTCTGCTGTTGTCCCAAATGCTCCATACTCATATTATCATCCCTTTTTATGCCGTTTTTCATTTTTTCCATTTTTTTCCACTTGATTTCTATCAGCTTATGTTTTTTGTTCTCCCCTGAAGAAAACATCCTGACTGTTGAAACCTCCTAATATTTCACTTTTACTTTTCTATGAGACACAACACAAATACACACACCGTGGTTCAGTCTCGGTGGTCCAGACTGCCTTTGGTCCTGGGTAGGAGTTAGCGGGGGTGATTTTTAATCAGCCGATCCTTGAACTTCTTCTCGATCAGTTGAAGGTTATGCCTCGCTCAGGGGGACGTGTATGAACCGGAGCATTCAAGGGTAAAGCAACAGTCCGGCTTTCATTATTACACATACACGCACAGACAGGGTGCAGGAGTCAGTCACAGTACACCCATTTAAACACAGAGCGTGATGTGGCATTTTCGAAATCAAATGGGCCTTAAAAGAGATTGACATTCGATCTTGTTCAGCCCTATTAAAATGCAGTGTTTTGGCCGAAAAAACTGAGTTCACATGAGTTAATGTGCATACTCTGGTACAACTTGACTGCATGCTCCATAAATGGGAGTTAAAGGGAGCATGACCGAATGCTTATCATTTATCTTATTGTGAATGATGCATCTACTGTATGTATATTTGACTCTATAAAAAAGTTTCGAAATCTAGTTTAATATAGAAATTTAGTTTGATGGTTCATACAGTGATTGTTTATAATATTGTATTGGACTCCACTAATAATAATTAAAAAAAAATGTTTAAGTGTATACCAGTTGTAATGAGAGAAAAGTACTAAATGCACCTTTAAATGAATAGTACACCAAATAAATTAATTGTTTACTTACCTTCATGTCATTTCAAACCGGCACAGCAATATGAAAGAAGATATTTAGCGAATTCGTTTTTCTCCAGTCCATGCTAAAACTGTTACCAGCATTCTCAAAATATCTTTTGTGTGTGTCTATGATGACAGAATTTTTAGTTTTAGTTTTATAACTATCATTTTAAATGAAGAAATGTGCCTAAAATGTTTACTGCATGACGTACATTGCTAAGATTAAAAATACAGACTACATGCAATGAGATCAGACTGCAGAGCTAGCTGGCGTGTTAATTTGGCTGTGTTACTTAGGCTGCTGAATGCTTGCTTTTCCTGCAGCATGCATAATGTTTAATGCAGTATTAATGTTCTGTTCTATCTGATTAATTTTTAGTGACTGGAATAGGCTATTGCCTAGTTCATTTGTGCATTACTGAGAGTATTTGTAGCCTTGTTTCAGGGGACTTGAAGATTTATGAATGGTGACGACTACCACACATTCTCGCAAGTGTGTAACTGCTGTGTGTACATGAGCTAAAAATATTGTTGAGCACATCAGAGGAGATTTCCCAGATCAGCAGGAAAATAGCATTGACTGAGATTGCTTGCGACTGTGTGTGTGTGCCAAGTGTCCTATAGCGCAAAAAAAGAACCAGGATCTTTTGTGTTCAGCTTGCAGTGTGCAGCGCACATTTCATGCTCCTCACTCACACATATGGACACAACATAATGATCTGACTTTGATTTATGTGGGTGTGAATGCAGGAAGTTGAGTGGCTCGATCAATGTTATCGGAGGACAAGCAGGGACCATCAGTCGAGTGGAAGGCAGAAGACGTCACAGCGCAGATGAAAATAACATCCAGGTGTGTTTTTGCAAGCTTGATGGACACAAAGAGTAAATCACTATAAATAAAGCACTGATCTCGTATACGTGTGTGGTTTTAGGTCGTGTCAGAGCAGTCTTCGGATACAGAGCTGTCTTCCCCAAAGCTGTTGCCCTTCTTTCCTCCCAATATCCCACCTCCACCTTTCCCTCCTCCTTCCATCGGCACCACACCACCCCTCATACCACCACCACCCGGTATGTGCTGTACACTCATGCACACTCACTTCTTTCAGCATAGTGTAGTGACGTAGTAGCATGTGAATGTTACGACATTGCAGGTTTTTCTTCAGCTTGTCCTTGAGCAAAATTTTAGCTTCTAATATTTCCAAAATCAAGCCGAACACATCAGACAATGTCACGGTGCAGCATATTAACCAGCTTATTAAATGTAAATCAGATTATTCTCATAACCAGTGGGGTCAATCTTCATAATACTATTAATAAGATTAAATTAAGGATTTTAATGTTATGTTTCTGAATATTGCCATGAATTTGTATTGATGAATCATGAATTATAGTATAATACACTTCTGCTCAAATATTTGGCATCTGTAAAGAACAAACAAACAAACAAACAAAAAATACTTTAATTCTTAAGGGGTACATTAAATTGATCAAAAGTGACATTTATAATACTACAAAATATTTATATAAAAAATTAGGTTCTTTTAAAATTGTTAAAAACTATTTGTTTAAAAATATTTTCATGCATTATCATATCACATAAATAAATTGCATTTTAAAATATATTAAAAATAACATGAATATTTAAATGCATTTACATATGTACAGTTAGGGATAGGGTTATATATTTGTATAATTTATATTATATACAAATACGTTTAAAAAACATTTTTCAAAACGCATATACACACGCATATATTCTGTAAACAAAAACTTTTATTTTGGATCCGATTAATTCATCATCAAACCTTTATTTAACTAGGAAAGTCACATTGAGGTTAAAACCTCTTTTACAAGTGAGACCTAGTCAAGACAGGGTCCGATAGCAGAATTAAACCGATAACAAGCCACAAACAACCATCAATCATCAATAAATACAACAAAATACCATAGCATGAACACGTAGGTATTACCCAATACCATATATAATACTATACACAAAAACAACATAAATAAAATCATGCTAATAATGGATTAAATGGAAGTAATATAACCAAGCAATAACCAACTCTTTTTTTCTATGTTTAAAATTATTTAAAGAGATGACAGCTTGTAGTTTAAGCTTAGTCTGCACATCATTCCAGGACCAGGGACCAAAGTAGAGCAGGCTTAGCTTTCCAGCCTCTGTTCTAATAAACTCTAACCAATTCAATGACCTGAGATTGTAAATATTTTGAGATGGTATAAATTTCCCACATAGATTTGAGTTTTTACTGTGTTTTTTTTTTTTTTTTTTTTATCAAATAAAGTCATGACTGTTTCACGAGCACGGTCGCATCTCCGTCGTTTGAAATAAAACAGCATAGGGTGTTCCAATAATTGCATTGGCACCCATTGACTAATTTACTATTTTATTATGCTTTATTTGATCTTTCAATCACTGCGGGTTCCCTCTTACGTCATGCTCCAGGGCTCCCTTAGCCCTTTATGCACGTACGCACATTTCAAAAACAGCATTTACAATAGAATATTTAAATAGAATAGAAGATAAAGATAGTAATTCAGATAGTTGGTTTGCTTCTTGTGTCCAAGAGCATATTTATTAAAGCCTATATATCTTACTAACAAGAAACTATGCTTCTAGTCACAGGTCCAAAACTGTGGTTCTAACCATGTACGTTTGTGATGTTGACTGTGAACATTCATTTGAACTATGCTTTTGTGAAACACCAAATCGTTAACGACGGAACTTAAGATCCTAAATATCCTAAACACTTGCCTTATCAGTCCACTTAAAAGGTATTTTTGCCTGGTATGGTATAGCAAACAGAACTAAAATCTGCCTCTATCGCCCCACAAAGTAGTTTGTTAATGTGTTTTCTGTCTTAAAATATTGTATACTAGAGCTGTGAAATGCTGTGTGTGCTTGGGGTTCGAGGTTAGAGTTCAAGTGCTAAACCAGATGAGCTGCCAGCAGCTGTGCGTGTTTCATTTGACAGTGACTAAATATTGAGCGTGCATGTGTCTCTGTAGGAGTCTGACAACATATGCGCTTGAGCTGGTGTGTCTGTATCCAGGTGTGTGTAATTCTCTCCAGGTTTTCCTTTGCAACGCAGGCCTGTTGGCTGTCAGTTCGCCTAACTTCCTGCTCATATGCTGCTCCTCCACACTTTCGACAGGAAGTCTATAGTTGAGCTCTCTTAACTCTACTCCTCTTCTGCTTCAAAGCCCCATCAGAAATCGCTTTCTGCCAAATCCTGCCACCCCTCCTCCGGCCCTCTAAGACCTCTCACCGACAGCTTCACCCATCATGCCGTTTTTCAGAACCCACTCATCCTTTTTAATATAGTCAAATTATTAAACTTCCTGGTCAGGCCCAGCCTTTGAAGTTCAGCTTTTAATCCAAAACGGGCTATTTTGGTTTTATCGTAGAAGCCCACCTCCCCATCTTTAAGTTATAGGCCTCTTTGACTCGCTCCCCCTGCGGATATCGGTGTCCCGTTATGGGCACGCTGTTCCTTTTGTGTTGTTAATGTGCTGCGTGTGGCTAAAAATAGCTCAGGGCAGGAAGAAAGAAAAAGTGCCATGCCAGCAGAATCGTGGCACTGGAAATTTGCTGAATGACCCAGCTGTGCTGAAAGAGAGAGGGGTGGGGGGGAGATGGAGAGAGCCAGTTGTTAGGAGAGGAATGTTTTGATTAAATGGGGTTGTGGAGGAGAAAAAGCTTTTTCATTCAAATCATCATTTTAATGACAGATTTGTTAGTAAAGGATTTGTATTTTACATTTTTGTACTGATAGTCTAAATATTTCTGTATAAAAAGAGTCCAGTGATCCAGTTTGATTTTTTTAGAGGACATTAATGGCTGTAAACATTCATAAGGAACTTTTACACAATATATCTTTTCAACTAAAGGTCCAGCTGCCCAAAAAACTTCTAAAATATGAAAAACAAGAGCTAAAAAGACTTGTGAAATACTTCATAATATGTTAACTCAAAAACGGAAAGAAATGTAAATAATTTGTTTGTTCATTGTGAATTATTATTGACACTCTACTAATCTTTCTTAATGCAATAACATATAAAAATGCGCAGTACTTTCACAGCATTTCTTTATCTAGATTTATACATTTATTTTGCATTTTAGGAAGAAGTCTTTTATACTCGCCAAGGCTGCATTCATTTCACCAAACGCCTAATATTGGGAAATATTATTGCAAGTTAAAATAACTCTTCAATTGAATACATTTTACAATGTAATATTTTTTTCTGTTATGGCAAAACTGAATTTTCAACAGTCTTCAGCATCACATCATCCTGTAGAAATTCTAATATTCAGATTTTCTAATTAAGAATGATCAGTTCTTTGATTAATAGAAACTGGATGCCAAAATGGCATAGAATCAGTGTTTGGAGCATCTGTGAATATGCACTAGAAACAGATCTGTTACCTTACTGAACTATTTTAGAGCTTGCAGATCTGACATAAATTAGCATAGCATCCACAGGCAGACTGAAAAAAAAGTAGTTTAGGGCATAGTTCACAGAGTACGTACTTTCTTCGATGACTCTGAAGTTTCAAGGACAACACAGATGATTTGCGAGGCTCTGTGTGAGTGGATGCATGCGTTGGAGGGGACGCTGCATTTTTGCCTCGTTCTGTGTTAGCCGTAGCTGCGTGACTTCTGTGTTCCTCAAATTACTGTTTTTCTTCAGCCCTTTTTTCCAGTCATTTTTGTTGTTGTTGAAAACTGTCTTTTGGAGCTGGCTCCCATCAGGGGTTCATGGAAAAACAAAAGGGGGATGGTGCCCAGATGTGCGTGTATGTTTGTGAGTCTGTGGCTGAGTGTGATCAAAGCAGATAAGTGTGCCTCAGCCATGTGATGGAGAATGTGCTTTTTGGGGTGCTGTGAAGGCCCATTTGTTTCACGCACGAGTTTAAGGGAGGGTGTCACGGTTAGCAGGGCAGTAAAAGTTGCAGTCCAACTGTGTTTGTTGAATTCTGTCTGGATGTGTCATAAACAGTGTTGAGCCATTTGAAGTCACAACATCTGGACATACGCACGCAGACACAAACATACATTTTTATACAATAAATGAAATCATATGAAGACAGTTGAAAACATTTGTACTGCATATACCCGTATGATTTTAATATCAGTTTTGATTTCACCATATAATTATTTGCATAATATCTGTTTATGCCTTGCATTTTAGGTTTCCCATTACCTCCCGGTGCTCCTCCTCCTAGGATGCCACCATTAGATAGGTAAGTGTTCATGTTTTTTTTTTGTTTTTTGTTTAACTGACTGATTGTTAAGAATTATAGCACAGTTTGTGTGTGAGGTATGGATCATGTGTGTAGGTTGGAGTCATATAGAAACTGGAGAGCGAGACAGAGACAGAGGAGATGTAGCAGACAGAGAGAGAAAGAACATAGCAAGACACTATACATGCAAAAGGAGGAGAAAAAGAAAGGCCGAGAAAGACAGGGAGAGAGAAAGAGGTAGAATTTGTCAAAGAAGCTTAATAATGTTACATTGTTGTGAAATACCTATGTCTCGGAAAACTTGAGTACCAGCCAATGATTGAGTGTTCATCCATATACTTTTGAGATACAGCATAAGAACTTTCAGCCTTGCCATCACAGAAATAAGTTACATTTTAAAAATATACTATATGTATAATCCCTATATAATCCGCTATTATAATTAAAAAATATATTATTTGAGATCAGTAAATATTTTTAAAGTAATACTGTAAAATTACAATTACTATTATATATAGTATTTTTAAAATGTAACTTATTTCTGTGATGGCAACGCTGAATTTTTAACAGCTTTTATTTGAGTCTTCAGTGTCACGTGATCCTTCAGATATCATAATACAATGCTGATTTGGTGTTCAAGAAACACTTCTTATTATTATCAATGTTGAAAACAGTTGCACTGCTCAATATTTTTGTGGAAACCATGATGCTTTTCCAGCATTCTTTCAATATTTCTTTTAATAATAATATTCTTCTAATACTGTAAATGTTGTGACTTTTAATCTGTTTAATGTATCCACACTGAATAAAAGTATTAATTCCTTTCCAAAATAAAAACTTTTGAACAGCAGTTCATATTTCACAACTTGAATGGAAAGATATAGTCATTTATATGACCTCATTACCATCTATTCAAAATTGTCTTCAGAAAGCAAGCTGCGAGCCAAAAACAACGTTTTTTTGGTTGAATAGCATAATGTTTAATTGGGACACATATTTACTGCATTACCTAATTAGCATAATTAATGAAACATGTGCTTAAACATTCTAAACAGCACATGCAAAATAAATGATTCTACCAGTGGGCACATTAGTTTCTTATTGCAGACAGCAATGTTATAAATTGTCTCTACCAAAAGGAAACATCGCATAAATCCTGAAGAAAAAAAGATTGAAACAAGAAAGTTATGCAAGTTTCAAAGTGATGGGACTCAAATATTCAGTGTCCCTCATGACAGAGATGATTGACTCTTCCTAAAGCTGTGATTGGCAGCCTTCATGGAGTTTATGGGACAGTAAAACTAGGCTGCAGCTACAAAAGCTGTATCGCTCTGTCAGAGTCGTTACTTCTGTCTCTATTCCTGCCTGCAGTATGTAGGGCAGCTCATCAAAGTTTCACCCCAGACTTAGAAGAAGAGAAATCAAGACAAAAGCACTAAACTCCCATCTGCTTCAGTTAATCCACTGTGACTGTCTTTCTTCTATACACACACAGAATTACTTATTCAGTTTGATCCGGCTCTTTTAGCTCATCCTTGTGCTTGGAAGCTATCAAAAGTGTGTTTAAGGTGGTTAAGTGTGTGTGTGTGTGTGTTTGTACATGTACTTATTTGCTTCTCAGCTGTCTGACGCTATAACTTATCTTCTTAGGGCTAAAATACGGTAAAGAAGCCTTTCCCGACCTTGTCAAGTGCCAAATAAGGCAGAGAGAGACTCAGACAGGGTGGCCATGTTTGTGCCTCCAGCCTCCTGTTTACAGGCATCCAGTACTCTCCATCCATCTATGCCTCATACTCTTCCTCCCTTTCTTCCCAAGACAAACAGCTGAGCCTCAGCCAAACAGCAAACTTACTTTATTTCTAGATTCACTCCCCCTCACAGTATGACAGGCATCATCATCTGCAGAACATTTGTGTGGTTCAGTGCCAATTGTTTTAGTGTGTGTGTTCGTGCTCCTGCAGTATATAGTAAATCAAATGTAGTGTGTGTGTATATATATATATATATATATAGTCATATATATGTGTGTGTATATATATATATATATATATATATATATATATATATATATATACACACATATATCTC
>JAUYWG010000057.1:9528562-9560137 GCA_034779775.1 Enteromius afrohamiltoni | reverse complement strand
ATATATATATATATATATATATATATATACACACATATATATGACTATATATATATACACATTACTATATATATATATATATATATATACATTACTAAATATTCATAATTTATATGTATTTATATTTAAATACACGTTTTGCTATTTTGCACATTTTGTGCTATTTTTATATTACTTCTGACCCAACTCCCCCCAATTTTTTTTTCCCATTTCCTGGTCCTTAAGTTTGCTTTTTTCCTTCTTTTTTCTGTTGTTTAAAGAATGGTTCTTCTCACATCTCCATCTCACTGCCAAGTCCAAACATCCTTAAAGGAGTTTCCGTTCATCCAAACCCTGCCAACCAAGGATTGTTTAATTCATGAATCACTTCCCCTCATACCACCACGCCAAAAAGCTCACTTTTCTTCTTTTTCTTTCCTCTCTGTCACATGCATGCTCATTTTCACAGTTAAACATCACATGCTGGAGTGTATAGAAGATATAAAGGGTCCATATACAAATCCCTGAGGGACACCCCTAAAATAGCCCACAAGTCTCTCTGGGACATCATTTCAAAAGCACAACACCATTCCTTCTGCTTTAAATGTATCATGCTTTTACTCTCCAATCAACAAAAAGAATTCGCCGTCAATGTTTAGGAAGCTAATTTTCCACAATTTTTAAAGAAAAGAGTAATTGCTTTTAATGCTGAGCTTGCATAGATGTCTTGAGACTTAAGTCATCAGGATCAGCAATACCTCATCCCATCTTATGGAATATCAATAATAATATTTTTGTTGCTACATTTACTTACCAGAGCAATGCAGAACAGCCTAGTGGTTGGGCTGCATCTTTGCACAGTCATTAGTGTGAGCCCATTAGGGTCAAATTCTGCAGTGATTAGCTGTCTTAATGAGCCATGCGCTAATTAAGGCTTACCTCAGGGGTGAGATGAAACTGTAACTGCCAGATCATCTAACATCGTTTATTATAAAATCCTTCTCTCATCTCATTTTGTCTGTTCTGCTGTGTATAGACATAGAACAAGAATGATGGAAAAAGACATACTGAACATGTGTTGTAGCTGGCTGAATTTAAAAGGGTTCATAAGCAAGAGAAGAGAGGAAGTGGGATAGAGGAAAGAAGAAAGACAAAGAGAAACCAGAACAGCGGCATCTTTTCCAGAGATATTATTAGAAACTGTGCACTCTTAACCAACACCTGACCACAAGGAGTCCTGTTGGATGCGATTTCTCTTACACACACACACCTAATTTCTACTCCTGCAGAATGCCCCGGAAGTGGGGCGGGCAGCCAGGGTTTACGGATCACCAATAGCGTGTTTGCCTGTGCTGTATCTGTTCACATACTCACACATATCATCACACACTGCTGGCACATTATTGGCAGATGATGCACCTTGAGTTAATGCCAGTAACATCAAACAATGAGGAAACTGAGCTCTGAAACAGAGGAAAGTCTTTTGATCATTGTGAAGTTCTGTCTAGCCATTTTTCCTCTTACTTTTTGACTATTTTGTTGGTATGCTCTATTTATTCCTCTTTGTTGTTAGTTAAACATAATGGAGTATTGCTGCTCTGTGAGCTGTATGACAAATTACCATTTTAATTTAATTTAGTTAAATTTTTGATAGATTATGCATGTAAATCCATATGATTTTAAGGAAAGCAAATCAAGCCATTTCAAATATTTAAAAAATTACTTTGGATAAATTTGGATGATTGAACCACACCATTGACGCTAATGTTGTCTTTCTTATTACAACAGTGGGCGTTTGGCAGGAGTCTATGATCGACGCTCGGCTACATCTTACCCCTTCCCTGCAGGTATAAATATTGAAAGTTTAAAAAAAGATATGCTCTAAACCAGCAATCTTGGGTAAAACTTATATGTTTTGTTTAATGATTGTTCTGAAAAGCCTCATCACCTTTGATTAGGGTGGCACGGTTCATGAAAAAATAATGAACCGTTCGGTTTGGTGCATATTGCACGGTTCGACAGTTCATGACATGCGCAATGTAGCCTCATGCCCCGTATGTGACATCAGTGTGTTTCCCTTTCGCGTGAAAGAATTGAGGTGTCTACGGTGTGGCGTGAGTGCTGCGGGTCACAATACTGTACGTGTAGAAATGGCAAGTGGGAGAGAAAAGGAAGACTGCCTGGAGTTGGAGGATGCGCCAGCCTAGTATAAATCTGGTTTATGGGAACATTTTGGATTTCATGTTACCTATTAGAGGATGGGCTCGGTCACATCATGATGCTCTCATCTGTTGACATTTCCGAACGCCTTCCTACAGTTGCTTAATAAAAGCGGGCTTTCCATACAAAAAAGTGCATGTGTCATTAGTATGAGAAAAAAAATTTGGTTACAGCTCTGTTGGCCGCGGGCCAGGCTCGGACAGAAAAATGCGGCCCAATCCGCGCTCTATTACCTATGATGACAGCGGAAATAAAACGGTAGATAAAACTGCTACTGTATGCAAGTATTGTGCAACACGCATCAAATTCAGTTTATGAATGATTACATGATATAACTTTTTTTAATACTGTTTCCTAAATTGTGGATAATTAAGCTATATGTGATATGCTGAAGTACATTTCTGGAGTGTTAAAGATTAAAAGAAAACATAACAAGAACCGTACAGAACCGAAAACCTGTGATATAAACCGAACCGTGGGTTTTGTGAACTGTGCCACCCCTAACTTTGATCTATGCCAGTTCTAACCAAATGATCATAATTCTTAGCAATTCGAAGTGTGCAGTGTGTAATATTTCAGAAAATTTATTGGTAGAAATGCCATTCAAAACTATGTTTTCAGAGGTGTGTAAAGACCTTACATAATAAGTTGTTATGATTTTATAACCTTTAAACAAGCAATTTATATCTACATACTCCTCGGGTCCGCTTACATGCAAGTCGCCATTTAGTGCTGCCATGTTTGTATAGTAGCCCTAAACGGACAAACTTCTACAGAGCTCGTTTCGTTAAAGCCACGCCGAAGTTGGCTGTTTTCTGCTGGACCGGTAAGTTAATCCAACATTAGCAATCATAATGAAAACTTTGTTCCTTTAATTCTCGTAATGATACATGACTATTACTCTGTTGTTCTATTTGATAATGTTCAGTGCTTTGCTACAATCCATATTGTTAAAAGTGCTATATAAATAAAAGTGACTTGACTTGACTTTCTCTCGCAGTTGTATCATTAAGTAATTATACTGTATATAAATTGCGGGCATCAGGGGGCCGCTAGTAATGTCCATGGCATTAAAACTGATTTCGTACGCATGATCGCATTTCACTTTCACTTTTCATCATGTTTCATTGTAGATTTTGTCCGATGCCAATTTGGTAGACGTCGCCCAACCCTACTGTCATACAAAAAATCTAACTAAAGTCAGCGAATAAACCTGAGACAGTGATCAATGAGTAACAGTAATATTCGCAATAACATATTGGTCTACTGAATTAAGTAAATATAATTCTTTGACTTACCTTTGTACAGAAACCTCATCGCTTGATTGGCTACTGTCAGGTGTCACAGACGATGACATTTTTGTCTTGTGTTGAGCGGGGGACTTGAAATTCGAATCCTAACCGCTACAGTAGATGCCACAAAAAATTACACACTGCACCTTTAAGGAAAATTAAATATACTTGCTTATGGAACATTTTGAGTTTTTATTGGCTCCTGAATTGTGTGTGTGGGAAAGGAAACCTCGTAATGTTTTGTGTGTGTATTTTAAGCCTGTGTTTGAGGAACATTTCCTTGTGGATTTTCCTAACACCTTGTAGCGAATAGTGAAAAAATATTTAATTTGGAACCCGCATTTGTGGAGTCTTGATTGAAGCATCCAATGCTCTAGGCCGGCAGTCAAAAGAGTGAAAAGTTTGAATTGCCACACACATCCCAGAGCTCTGTACATGTGAGATGCATTGAGAGGTGTGCGGTTGGTGGCGACTACAGAAAGTTGAACTGTATACAAAATGTTAGCATACTCAACACTCTTCTCATCATTGCTACACATGCACATGCACTCGCGTCCTGTTTAACTGTAGAGGGATACGTTTCCAGCCACTGAACATAGAAATGCACTGCAAGCATTTCCACTCCAGTCCAGCACACATCATTATTGCAGGCAGAGGTTAACAAGGACATACACGCACAGAAAAAATGAGCATGTCAGAAACTCTGCTGTGGCCTAGTTAACCTCTACATAATGTAAGGATTTGGGCGTACTCAAGAGGCTAAATCGGTTATTGTCACTGTGAGTTTTCAGTGATTGTTGTATGCATGTTTGTGTGTAAAAGGGAGGCAGAAAGCAAGCAATAGCTGTTATAGTAATAGCAAGCTGTTATCCTGCCATCTGTCTCAAATGTGCGGTTTAAATATGCAGCAAAAATGTGCTGCATTAAACTGGTATGCCTTTAGGACAGAATGGAACTAGGTTTTTATTATAGTTGTTGTGCAAAACCAGACTGATCTCACCATGGTAATTCATTATTGCATGTGTGACCTTTGTCATTATTATTATTATATATTTCACACATTTAACAATTGTTATTATAAATATAATATAGTAATTAAATACAATAAGTGATCTGTTATATATTATCAAAAAATGTTTGGTATATGTAGTTGTTCTGACAATAGATTTCAACTGATAAGTATTTCTATTAACAGAAATCAATACATGTGTATTTCTTAAAAAAATTCTTATGTGTCTTTTTTCCAGGCGTGTATTCACCTGCAGTGGGCATGGCTTCATGGTCAGGTGTGATAGACAGCAGCAAAGCATGGGACAGCTACACCCGCCATAACAAAGAAAGGGTGAGAGAGAAAACGAGAGAAAGAGGACACAAGAAAGAGCGAGAGCGGGAGAGAGAGCGGTATAGAGAAACGGATCGAGAACACAGTCCATCTTCACAAGATCACAGAAGGTAAGACAGTCAACAGTCTCAATATAGCAAGGTTAAACAGACCTCTAATTTTTTAAGATCTGTGTTTGACTCATGTCATTCTAAACCAACATTATTTCCATTCCTCTATGTGATACAAACTTGAACTTTGTGGCCTATTAAGTAGTCGTTTTCCATGCAATTAGTCCAGCTTTTTAAGCTTTAAAAATGAAGCAAAAGAATTATAAAAGGGCTTTGAGACATCTTTGTGTGAGGAACAAATAGAAATTGCTTATTGATAGTCATGATCAGATCGAGTGTTTACATTTTCTTGTGAACTGAATCAACTATATTCACATTTAAGAAAACAAACATAACAAACCAATGATCTCTTACAAAGCTACAGTTTAGCATCGGAAGAAGTGAAAAAAAGAGTCTCATAGACTATTTTTTATGGTGCATTGCATCCTTTTTAAAGTTTGGCAACTACAGTTCCCTTTCATTGTAACTTAATGCAGCAAAATAACCGACACTTTGCTTCAAATTACTGCTTTAGTGTGCTTTAGAAGTAAGTAGTGTAAGAATTTTCACTTTTGTATTATTCGTATTTCATTCTCATTGACCTCACAAACATTAGTCGTTGCTGTGGTGGCGGTCACATGAGGAGAAAGCTGAGATTAAAACAGGGCAGTAGAACAGGTGGAAAGCACACCGGTCTGTCAGAAGTCAACATGCTCTCGTTCTTTTTAGATCATCTTTCTCTTACTCTCACTTCACATGAACATGAGTTACCATATCTCAATGTCTAAATGGGTATGCCTTCTCTTGTTCATTAAGGGTTGCATTTTAATCAGAAAGTGTGACAATGTGCTAAATAAAATGACTGCCAAATCTCAACATGGAACCTCTGACTCACTGCTGGGTCTGTGCGAAGACACACACACACTTTTGGCATAATACCACATAAACTAGGGCTGACATTGTCACACACAGCCGCACATGCCAAGGCTTTGAGGATATGTTAGCGGCTTTGCGTCTGTGCTGTTACTTAGAGAGAGCAGAAAGCCTACTGACCAACATATTCGTTCAACTCTCAGATCCTCTGTATGATATACACTGAGAAATATGTCTTCTCTATCACCGTTTTATGTAATATCCACACAGTAACTACACAATCCATCACTGTCTGCCACATGCTGAGTGAACAACAACAACTCTGTTCGCTATACACAACCTCTCTTACCTTAGCACATGCTGAGAGAACTTACCAGCCATAAACAGGATCTTAGTGTGTGTGATGGATGTAAAGTTCCATTTCAAGTGATTTGATCATAACCTATAAATATGAGTGTACATGGATCTAAAATGTTTTGTGGTAAAATCCTTAATTCAGGGGTGTCCCTCAGGGCTTTGTACGAAGACCATTAATATTTACTATATACGCTCAACAAATAATGTTATGTTTAGAAACACCTTATTGCATGAATTTAAACTTCAGCCAGTTCAAAAGAAAAAAAAACTTTTTTTTTGGTTTGTTATGCAGACCTCACAGGACTTGGTAAATGAATGAATTTAGATGATATACTATACATTTGAATTTTTATTGATTGATTTTGCTAATATATTTTAATATTTAACCTGTACCTTTGTCACAATTAATTAGTTTTGTCCGATCTCTTGTAATAGGATCACCAAAGCTGAATGTTAATTCCAGGTGTAAGCAGGGCTGAACTCAAGAGCAAGATAAACATGGAGATATCAACAACACCTGCAATGACAATCTGCCACACTAACTTTTTCCTTCTTTTCTTACTTAGCTCTTTCCCTTGCTCAGTCTCTCTCTCTTTTAATCTAATTGGTAATGCTCTTAGCAACTGGTTGGACATTTGGTGAACACTTGTCCTCTAGATATGATCTCATTCCTGTGGCTTAAAGAAAGGACTGGCCTGTCTTTAGTCCAGCTGGCACGACACCTACACATACTCTTTCTCTCATACGCACGCACAGACACTCACATGTCTTCATCATTGTGCCTTATTACATTTATCAGTCCCAGAGGAACATGTACAGTGGGGCAAAAAAGTATTTAAGTAGCCACCAATTGTGCAAGTTCTCCCACTTAAAAAGTTGAGAGAAGCATGCAAGTTTCATCATAGGTATATACTATGAGAGACCAAATGAGAGGAAAAAATCCAGGAAATCACATTGTAGGATTTTTTTATTAATTTATTTGCAAATTATGGTGGAAAGTAAGTATTTGGTCAATATCACAATTTCATCTCAATACTTTGTTATATACCATTTGTTGGCAATGACATAGGTCAAACATTTTCTTCACAAGGTTTTCACTTACTGTCGCTGTCCATGCAGATCTCTCCTAGAGCATGTTTTGGGGCTGTAGCTGGGCAACACAGACTTTCAACTGCCTCGAAAGCTGCTTAACTATTGCAGATTCAGTTTTCTCACCCTGGTGCAGGGCTACAATTTTGTTTCTGGTGTCCTTTGACAGCTCTTTGGTCTTGGCCATAATGCAGTTTGGAGTGTGACTGTTTATGGTTGTGGACAGGTGTCTTTTATACTGATAACGAGATCAAACAGATTCCATTAATACAGGTAACAAGTGGAGGACAGCGGAGTTTCAGATCTGTGAGAGCCAGCAATCTTGCTTGTTTGTAGGTGACCAAATACTTATTTTACAGAGGGATTTACCAAATAATTAATTCATTATACCAAATAAATAGTTAATTAGTGTGACAGCAGTGGCTGCTAACAATAACATAGATATAATTTGAGTAATATGAGAAATGCAGAGGAAACATAGAAGCTACTTAAAAGGATGGTTCACCCAAAAGGTTCATTGCAGCAGAATATTTTGGGAGAATGGTGTCTTTAAGTGAAACAAAAACATTTGGTTTTGTCGAGCGATCACGCACACTCCACAAGTGACCGCATCAACCACAAACTCTTTTGTCCCTTGTCATCTAATTAGTGTTTCCAAGGCTAATCTATAGCCCAGCACCTGAGGGCCGGAAGTTTCAACTGACTGCTAATTACAGACAGAGTGATCAGGTTATTGAGTCTCTTTTCTCTTTTTTCCTTTTCTGTGTGAGTGTGCACAGAGAAAGAGAGAGAATGTTGAAAATGCGTACTTGGAGGCATTCATTAGAGTACTGTACATCATACCGGCTGCAGGTCGAGCCATTTCAGAGATGCAGTGCATTAACATGCACAACAATATATGTTCTGTGTTTGTTAATAGTGTTGGGGAAGCTGCATTTAAACTGTAATTAATTGGAAGTATTTAATGATAAAAAACATTTGAGTGACTGGCATGCCAATATAGTTATTGTTATAGTTATCTTTCTAGGTGTGACCAAACCTCTAGTCGTCTAGCTTTACAACATTGTTTTATGGTGGTTTTTCCCATTTGTAGTTTGGGAAGCCTTATTAGAAATCAGTGTACCATGACACCGACATTAGCTTAGCAACATGCTAAAGTCAAGCTCTGTTGAAAACAGTTGACATGAAGAGTGTTTTTGTTTTGTGTGTATGTCAGCCTCATTCCATATGATCACTTGTGTAAGGTTCTTTGACACTTAAAAGGGAGCTTCCTATGTAGCAAACGAGTTAGCTCACTCTGTTTTAGAATACACTGAAGTGCTCATTATTCCCTCATTAATATAATAAGCGTGCTTGTACATGTGTGTGCAGTGAGGAGGAGCGTGCGTCTCGACACAGGGATCACAGTCATTATGGAAGCGAGAGATACCGGGAAAGCTCGGGGAGAGAAGGAATGAGAGACAGACATCGAGAAAGACGACATAGAGACAGGAGTGAACAACACAGATCCTCACATAGGTAAATTCACCAGGGGGCCAGACAGTGAATGAAAAATACTAAAGGTGACTAAAATGCCCTAGATGTTAGGCAGAGAAGGTCTTTAAAGTGATCACCTCTGTTTTTTATCTGTTATCTAACGTTTGATATACGTTTCATAATGTTCTATTCTAATAGTGTCTAGTTATGGGTTTAGTTCCTTTACTGACACCATAGTGAGCATCCGAATCTGTTTCAAATATCAGTGAATCTCATTTCTGTGTCACTTATACATTATTTGTATAATAATTTATTTTTAGATTTTATTAAACTCTACATATAACAAGAGCTGTAATAAAGATTTTGATTCGATTTTTATCAACTAATTTTATAGTTTTCTCATAAAACCCCGCAGCAAATGCATGTACAGTATGCCCACATGCCATTACACTTCCACATGAGTCACATCATTCACATAACAAACAAAGCACACAAAAGGCCTACAAAGGTGAATCATTGGGGGTCAAACCATCATATATAACCATCATGTGACCTTCTCTCTGTCTCTCTCATTAGTGGCAGCAGCAGGAGGCGTCATGATAGTGATGACGCAGATAGCCACAGGAAACACAGGCACAAACGCTCTAGACACAACCGAGGAAGCCTTGAGCCCAGCGAGGAGTGCAGTGTGGACCAGGAGAACCAGTCAGAGGCCACAGAATAACTCCCTGGCCAGCTGGTGAGCCCGTTTGTTGACCAGTAGGACATCTTTAGTGAAAGATCATTAGTCTCGTCATCAGACAGAGCACGAGTAAACAACTGTGAATAGAGTTTGATTAATCGTATGCCAAACACTTGATAAGCCAATTTATGTTACCGTTTTAGCAATTTAACATTTAATTTTTTTGAAAAATCTGATTTAAAAAAAAAGAAAAAAGGTGGTCAAAAGAGTGCACTATTTTTAATTTAAAAATGTATTTATTCATTATTTAAAATGAATTATTTTGATAATACAAAATGGTATTTTTGTGGTGCCATTGGTAATTTTGTTGAAGCATCATTATAAACATGATTTCAAAAAAAGTAAATGTGTGTGTGAACCATGATTTAGGGTGGAGAATGCCCGCAGCTGTACTAACATTTATAAAGGAATGAATGCATTTATTTGGCAAAGATGCATTAAAGTCATCAAAAAATGACATTTATAATCTTTAAATAGATTTATATTTTAAATAAATGTTGTTTTGAACTTTCTATCCTGAAGTATCCTGAATAAAAAAAACTGCCTTTCTCAACATTATTATGCAGCACTAAGGTTTATAACATACATAATATAATTATAATATTCAGAAAGTTTGAGCAGGAACTCAGCATATTACTGGAGACTGGAGTATTGGATGTTGAAAACAGCCTATGTGAACCTCTTTCAAAACCCAGAAGTATGTGTGTAAGTATATTATTTATATATATATATATATATTAGGGCCGGGACTCAATTAAAAAATTTATCTAATTAATTAATTGAAATTAATCGCATTTTAATCGCATATAAATATTTGACCTGAGAACCACTCTAGCTTCTATATGTTTGGCATTGAGGTGATACTTGAGGCTCGATGTGCTGCGGTCCTGGACCAGACCTCCTCTTAGCGCTCCCCTAACAAGTCCTTCCCCTACATATGTAAAAGGGCTGCAAATTAACCAAACCCACCCAAACTAACTTGAAAATAAACACACATAACATCACTAATACAAAAACACAATGACACAAAAATAAGTAAACTCTAAAGAAATGCCCATAATACACCCTGATGCCAGCACTGACTGCCGAATTATAATAGTATTCTAAATTGATTCTCAATTATTGAAAGGACTAGACTATTCATTATGTTTCATGTTTTATTCCTGATTTTTATATTCTACTGCAAATATGTGTTGGTGTTTTATTGTTGTTTAGAAATAATTAATTATTAAAAAACACACACAAACACACTGTTCCTAAAGCCATGATAAGCGGTATGTGTTGAAAATGACCAATCACAAGAGCGATCTGACATTTTTTCCCCGCCTCCAAAGTCTTAAAAGTGTACTTGTCGAGCGAGCAGGGGTTGAGCAGCTGAGAGTCGCGCGAGCCCTGCTTAGCGGCATTCTCGCAAGAGCACATTTTTGCACGCGTATAGTGTTGTGTGCGCCGGTCCGCCAAAACTCATCCAATGAGAAACGTTCCGCGGTGCAAAAATAAATGACTAATTAATTACACAAAAATAAGGGCTTAAATTTGTTTTAACGCATTTTAATCAAAATTAACGCTTTAAAGTCCCGGCCCTAATATATATATATATAAAACACAGGCAGTGCACAATAAGAACTCTCACAATAAGAGACAGTAACACAAGTCTCCTTGTAGAATGACTTTATTGATCATTGAACCAAAGGTACCAACAGATACAATATACTGCACAAGCCAAAGCATGAAATGCCAAAGCACGCACCGTACCCCACAATGATACCTACACACACACACACACGTACTGTAACACTCACACAGTGAGCTTGTCACACACCACACTCTCCTATCCTTTCACCTCCAAAGTAAACAAAAGAAAGTCAGCAAGGCCGCCAAAATCTCACGTTATCATAATAAGCATTATAAGTTATCATCCATTTTTAAAATAGATTATCAACATTGCTTTTCTTTTTTTACATTTTTTTTATCACTCACTATAGTTTATTTTCATATGCGACAGCATCTGAAACGTACCAACATAGATAGAACTACTTGGCAAATGTGTCTCCATGCCAGCGGATGGAGAGAACGAACCACTGTCAGAACGAACAAAACAAAGCTGATATCCGAAAGCCATAGGAACAGAGAGAAATAAACCAAAATTAATATTAGTCATAGTACAAGTGCTTGAATCCGCTTCGTAATTTTTTTTCAGACATCGACGTTTATAGTAAAGAATGTGCGTCCACTTCGATGCATTTTCTAACAAGTAAAACTAATGGAATTGGCAACGTGTATCCCCCACCCAAACCCTACACATCCCAGTATACCTTTCACCTCTCGTTCGAAGGAAGTGCAGCATCTCAACGTTCTACGCACAACATTAGAGTCACACAGTCTGACTACGTATAGCACAGTGCCCATAAAGTTTATACATCTATTTCCGACTCCTTTATTGACTTATGCGCTTCTCGTTGCATCCTGAAATTGTGTTTTTAGACCATCCCAAGTCCTTTTAATAGAGATTAAAAGCTCCACCTTCCATCTTTAATGACACAATTTTCCTCTCATGCACAATATCATCTTTACGCCTTGACAATTGTGAAAGCTCCTCCTGGTTTTGGAGTGTGATAAACGTGCTTTGTGGGCGGAGTCATGCCGTTAGCTCCGCCTTCAAGTTCAGAGTCTGAGCTCCTAATACCTGAATGAGGTCCATGTGTCATTTCCTGCACCCGGAGGGCAGTCCGTATCATAAGCCCCTCCTTTCAAGGAAGTCTCAGATTCTAAAATCCACCATTTTAGTTGTCATTATATGGTCTGTAGTGTAAGCTCCACCCCCCTTAGTGCAGGGTCAATGTGATAAGCCCCTCCCACATGCAGAGCAGTCCTATAGCAGGCTTCCGGGCCAAGAAACGATGGTGAGAGTGATTCGACCCCTCAGCTCCTTGAGCAGGCGGACTAGAGCCGTGTGTGTCATTCCCCAAGTGCTCTTCCCGTTCACCTCTAGCAGGATGTCTCCACAGCTAATGGGGGAGAAAAAGGGATGAAGTTTAAATATGTTTGAGTCTTGACAAGAATGAGGGTAAAGACAAAAAAATATATATTTAATACACTGTGCTAGGCAGTTTATTTATAGGTGTTCTACATAAAGCATGGTTTCTGACAATGCGTATTCCAGGTGTGCGTACCGTATCCTGCCGTCGTTGTAGGCCGGCGTGCCCTCGACGATAGAGCGAATAAAGAAGGACTGGTTACAGTTGAGTTCTTCTTGTCCACCCACAATACTGAAACCCAGACTGCCAGACGTGCTCCTGCGGAGGACAATGTCTTTACAGCAGTATAGATGCCTGGAATGGACAGAAAATTCAAGGTTAATTTTATTGTCATTCAGCAGACATACATAAATCACCTAATTATTCACCAAGGACACTTGGGATAGTAAAGGGATAGTTCACCCAGACTTGAAACGATGCATATTGTTGCATGTTGCATTGTTGGTAACTGATTAAAAGTAAATGGTGACTGATTGTTATTGTCATGGTCTATTGAAACAAAGTAAGGCAAAATATTAATAGAATTTCTGTTAACATTTGACATTAATGTGTAATTCGTTAACATTAGCTGCAGTATTAGGTACTGTATGGACAATAGTTTCACATCATTTAATAAGCTTTGCTAATGTTAATTTCAGCATGTGTGTATAGAAATAGAAATATATACATGTAAATACGTGTAATTTTTTAATATTAATAATTTATTTAATTTCTTAATACTGTATGAGTGTGTATTTATTACACATTATGTAAAGATTTATTTTTAAACGTTTGAAGTTGTGTAAATTATACATTTTTATTATTTTGATAAATAAAAGAAATTGTGATAATTTCTGTGATTTTATGCAATATAAATATGATTTAAACTTGGCTGTTGTTGTAGTTATTTTAATTTATTTTTTTGCATTAATTAATTAGTTAACGTCTCTATATAAACTATATGAATACTTGCAACGTTCCATAAACAGTACACATTAGGTATAAATTATATTGTATAAAAAAATCATCATTTTTTGGTCAACTATCCAATTAAGGGAATTTTAAAAGAAATTCACTATAATAAAAAAAAAATGAAATTTGCAGAAATAATGGAGAAATAATTGAGTTTCAAATGACGAGCAACACTGAAAGGCTCGATTTGTGTTTAAAGACTTACATTCTCTGCAAAAAGGCTACTGTTATAGATATTTAAAATATCAACCATGTCTGACAGCTAACAGCATGAAATCTCAGAGCTTAGATTTAAAGTAGACTTCTGTGAAATAAGATAATGTAGAATTTGAGTGAAGACAAATGTGTGAAGGAAAGAAAGGAACCGAACGAAGCAGGAAAAGTTCAGGAAATGGAAGAGAAAGGTCTATTTAAATCCGTCACACTCTAAACCTGCGTCTAAACCTGTTACAAAGAGGGTGAGAAGGGCTTTCCCCAACCATACTCTTTTTACTCTCCTACACACAACTTTCTTAAGTATAATGCGCATGAAATAATTGTGGAAGTTGTTGAGAACTTTCACACTCCATCACAGCAACTTCCCACAGATTTGGTGTGAGAAGTGAAGAAAAATGGGGGGGAAGTGGGAAAGATCAAACCTACACTATAGACGGAAAAAGAAAAACTGCAGCATACAGTATATGTACAGTGTGTGTTTATATATATATATATATATATATATGTGTGTGTGTGTGTGTGTTCTGCTCAATGTACCTGGGCAGCTGGAGCCAGGACACCCAGAGGGGCGAGTAATCATCATTAGGCGGGGGTAGTTTGATATCTCCGGGTGAAGAGGGCGAGAGAGCGCAGGGGGAATGCAGGGGCGGCATGCAGTCCAGGGAGCTCTCATTTGGAGGTCTCATTTCTAGTACCCGCAGGACCACCGGAGACGAGGTGTTCTTCAAGTTAGCTACAGCCTCGCTGCGAGTTACACCCGTCAGGTCAACCCCATTCACATTGAGAAGGATGTCACCTACAAGACCGGACAGTCACGTTACTAGGAGGATTACAGGACTGCAACAGATCTGTTGGTGAATTACAGTGTTGCGTTGATAGGAGATGCTTCTTTGATCTGTAGATATGATTTCTATTTATTTTTCCTCATTTTTGGAATATAATAATGAGCATACAAGAATGGGACTAGAATATAAATTGGGTCAATTTTGTTTTATACATTTAATACAATACACTTAATGCAAATGACAATGTCAACAGGGTGCAGAGATTGAAGACCCAAAAATGAGAAAGGAGGACACTGAGATGCTCACCTCTGAGGATGAGATGAGAGAGATTTTTGTGAAAGACTCCGAACTGGGAGAGAGAGGCACACACTCAAATATAGTGGACACAGACACACACTACCTCTCTCTTTCTCTCTCATTTCATCAAAAACAAGAAAGGCATACCCAGTGTAAGAATAGTGAGGGGTCTAGAGGACAAGATCTCCTCTTTTTTTTAATCATAGTCCCCCTAGTTATCTTTGTAAACTCAGGCCGAAGTAGTACCCCTCAACCACCCAAACCCCATTTGTAGTGCCTTTTAAATGTTAATATAGCAAAAGGTTGATCTAACAGCGTTATTTTGCTATTTTGCATTCCAAATAAATCAAAAAAAGCTTGTCCGACATCTGTAGAATTTCTAAGATATACTGTATAAGAAGCTATTATTTTTATACATTACCATTTAAAAGCTTAGAGTGATTAATGTGTGTTTATTTTATTTGAATACTTTTCTCCAGCAAGAGGTGTATTGAATTGATCAAAATTGACAGTAAAGGCATTGCAAAATATTTTCAAATTAAAATGTCTAATATCCTCATTTATCACAGTTTCCACAAAAAATGAATAGATGACAGTTTTCAAAATTCATAATAATAAGAAATGTTTCCAGTATCCCTGAAAATCTTACTAACGTCACACTGGAGTAATGACTGCTGAAAGTTGCCATTTTAGGAATAAATTAAATTGTAAAAAATATAAAAATAAAAAATGTATTTAAATTGTAATAATATTTCACAATATTACTGTTTTTCTGCATTTTTTATTAATGCAGCATTGGTAAATGCAAGAAATTAAATAAAAATCTTATTTTTTTAAGTTAAATATGTATTCATTTGTAATAAATGAAAACCTAATATTCATTTTTATTATGCTACATGGAAATACATAATGAAATGACTAAAGGGCTGTATTCCAGCTTTACGAATTGCGTTCTATTCTATGTTTCTATTTTATTCTGTGATGATTGTATAAGTTGCCATAGTAATGCACAAAATTAGCTCAAGTTTATTACCAACTTACTGCCAAATTTACCAGGAAGCGCTTTCTAAAACTTACTGTACATTCTTCCAAATATCAGACCCTCCCTATATTTCTGGTTCAATTCAAACACTAGGCTTACCACACCTTTGTACAGCGTAGAAAGACTGCATGTGTGTGTCTGTATTTGCTAGATACTTTAAACCACTGCCTCCATACATCAGCCTTCACAACATCACACGCCTACATACATGTCACGTATGACAAAAATAAACCCTAAAAACATCCATATGCTCAATTGCAAGCTGATAATTGTGAGTGTGTATGACAGAGGTAGGTGTACGAGTGGGAGTGTGTCATTTTCTAGTGTTATATATGCATATATTTGCAGAGCTGATGACGGTCATACATATGCAGTAGCAGGTGTGTCTTTGTTTGTGTGCTTGCATTCAAAAGAAGGAAAGATCAGAGGGGCACCTTGGAAAAGCAGGTGTGTGCGGCTTTGTCAGATGTGTCTGAATAGGTTAAACAGACTTTGTGAGGCTGTACCTTTGCAGATCGAGCCCTCTTGTCCAACCACTCCATTGGGGTCGACGTTGGTGACATAGACGGGCAGATCCCACCCCCTGCTGCTCATCCCACCTGCAACAGTCATGCCGAGAGAATCGTGCGGCTCCTTCAACAGAGTCACCGTCTTCTCGTAACACGCAGGCTTTTGGCATGAATCCTGAAATAGAGGAACAGGAAATGAGAAAGATGAATTCACTAAAGTTTCAGAACAAATTATTCCATTTTATAATGTTCGTTAGCCTATGAGCTGGATTCCCACTTCCTTGATGCCACAGAAAAGAATAATATCTGAACACATTATTGCCCAAAGCATGTGTGTGTGTGCTTGTGTGTTTGTAATAAATGGTGAGCTTGCAGGACGCTGTGTTATTGCTGACCGCAGCCAAATTTTGCCTTGGATTTGCTCCAAAAACAACAAACAGAGTCGCTAAGTCCTAACTTAATAAAAAGCGTTATTAGAGTTCAATAAAAGGGCTGTTTATATTTAGTCTGAGCCTCTGGCTACAGAAAAATCAGATCTGGAGTTAGTGTGTCGGCTTATCGCTGGAGAGACTGACTGTGTGTGTGTTAGTCCGTGTCTAATTCAGAGGAGTGAAAAGCCTCTGACAATATGCTTCCAGACTGTTTCCACCTCTCCAAGTGTGTAAAAGAGAATTAACAAGAGCAACTGAAAGGATAAAAAGTGATTGAAAGAAAGAGAGAGAGAGGGAAGAAAAGAGAGTTCTGGTCTGTTTTTGGGGGGGAATTCTGTGCTTTTTGAAAATCAACAGGAAATTGTATCATAGAGAGAACCCCTGCAGATCCTCATTACTGTGTGTCAAGGTCAATAAGTCTTGATTACTTGGATTTTCATGTTAAGGCAAGGTTAGATCAGGATATAAAATGTCAAGTAGTGCGATCCAATAAAAAGTAACACCTTACTTAATGCCTTTATGTATAGTGTGTTATAAATGCTATTAAAGGGTATCATGCATTTCATGTATCATGCATATATAATTATTCATAATCTGCATTATATATAGTTGTAAATCATTATAACTGAATATAAAATTCATAGTGTAACAATTAATTTATATTTATAGTTGTTACAATTATTAATGAGATTGTACATTCCATTATAAGGTATATTAAACTACTTTTATAATGCATTATAAATAAAGACTTGATTTGGTTTCCAAAAATGTACAGAACAACTAAGTGTGACTGTGCCTTTAATTTGCCATTGACACGTTAACCAGCAAACCTTCACTAGTAGGTCTGAGATGGGGTTTTTCTGCAAGACAAAGGAGGGAGAGAAACGAATAAAGATGAATGTGACTTTTTTTTTAGAACAAGGGAAGTTGTCAGTGCAGATATTGAGCAGCAGAAAATCCCGTTTAGAAGACGCACAAAAATCCAGCCTGTCGTGGCTGCGTTTTATCCTGCTGGGTTTTCTTTTGTTAATGGGTTTGAAGATTGCTGTCTCAAAGGAGTGTGTGTGTGTGTGAGTGAGAGAGAGCTGGCTGATTGCTTGATTCTTTGATGTAGAAGCAATAGGCTTTCAGATCTTTTTCATCAATAAGAGAATGTTTAGTAAAGCGGTGCAGAGGGACGGGAAATAAAGAGTGTGTTCGGCTTATGCTGATGAAACCCACCAGTAAAGAGTGCTCAATATCCACAGGCGAGTAGGGCGGTGGTCCCTCCATGTTCCACGGCGCCTCCTGGAGGATGTCTGGAGCAGGGATGTGAGTTTGGCGGGACACAATGAAGTGGACGCGGTCATCACTTGCCTGCAGAGCATATAGCAGATAGCATTAGTGTCCGGCTTCATGTGATTTTTAGGGTTTAAAGGCCTGTCCACACCAAAGACCGTAACCATAATAATAACTGTAAGGTTTTAATAATCGTTCAAATTCAATGAGAATAGGGAAGTCCACACTACAACAGTAACGATAATGACATCATATCACAACAATATAGTTGTGATGAAATTTAGAATGATTTTCAAGCTAATGAATGATAAAAACAATGACAGCCAATCAGAATCCATGCTGCTATGCAGAGTTTGAGCATTTAAAGTGGCAGATGACGAAATACCCGACAGAACGTTATTGTCCTTTGTTGTGAATATTCACGTGTTCATCTTTACAGTTAGTGTTCTTGGTGTGAAAATATACGAGTCATTACTATTTCTATAATAAATATAAGTCATAAATAAGATTCCATTTAATAGCAGTGACTGTTTCTTTTCAAGATTTTGCATTTAAAATTACTATATGCACAGGAAAAATACAATATTACTTATTTTATTATTTATAAATTAATTAAATAATACACCTATTGTTTTTTTCACTGTATAAATATATCTTAATATATGAAAATATACAGCTGCCGTATTGTAGAAATGGGCTAAAAGCCAACACACTCCAATTGTGATTTCATGGGGCCTTTGGTGTTATGGCGGGTGAAATTAACATTAACATTATCTGTCTACTGCACAAACCTTTTAAACTCCACAGGAGAGCAAACAGAGGACAACTACTTCCCTGAGGAGCGAGCAGTTCAAAAACTGAATTTAAAATTTAAAATAGTTCGTTCGTACCCTAGAGAGTGCGTGTATGCAATGTCTCATTACTCTCCGGACGTCTAGCAAGCACAATTACCAGATGTTGTGATGACTGCCAATGCCCTACAGCTCCAGCTCAGTGTGAATGTGTGATTATATCTCAGAAGTGTGTACTTATTAAAAAAACTAATATATATGGATATCCATTCTGTAGTCTGTGTGTATGTGTGAGCTGAAGGAGGGCGCAGGCTCTTGTTTTTCTGTTTTCTCTGATTTATTTTTCATCCATTCCTGTCATTCCATCTGAGTGCATCACCGCTTTCTTCTTCATTAACCCTTTATTTGGACAACCCCGTAGCTGTTACTCTCAAGTGCACACTCACTTTGAGAGCCCATGAAATTCTTGGGAGTTTGGTGCTCTGTCGCTGCCTCTTAAATGAGTGGGCTTAGCTTGTTATCGGCCTAATTGGACTAATTTAATCAGTTTCCTGCCAGCAGTTAATCTATGTCAGAAACTCCTGCTGTGAGCGTCTCCTTCGAGACCAATCTGAACCAGACAGGAAGCAACAAGCTGAATAACAAAATTCAGAAAGACCCACAACACTGAAATACATATCGAATCACACACTCACTACACTCTCTTATATCGTTACGACACACTTCTCACCGCTGAGATGAAACTGCAATCAAATAAACTGCCACAAACCTTATGTAAGTGCTACATCTTTTGCGATGCTGCTCAAGCACACAACATTTTTTATTCGGAACCATAACAGTTGGTTTTGGGGCTCAGGACTAGGTTAAAGTGTAATTATTACCATTTAATGAATGATTCACTGAATAAGACGCCACAGGTTAGGATTAGATTGCTTTGTAAACATTGATTCTTTGAAATGCTGAAAAGGCTTAGCTTCAATTATTTAGCATGACTTCAAATAATATTAGGCTTTGCAAATGTCAACCCATTAGTGAAGTACGGCATCAAAAATACATTACTCTGCTGTTTTTATTTTTTATATAATATCATTCAAATATTTCTACTTTAATGTCGGTTTTGTTTTGTGAACAGTTGTCCTATAAACAATGTTTGCACAAAACCTCTTGATGAAATCAGCTTTGACAGTTTGGTTGTAGCATTGCTGGAAAAGCTTTCTGTTGATGGTTTGATTACTTGTGTTGTGTGGAAAAAATTTCAAACTTGTGGAAAAATATGTTTTTGAGCTTGTACTGACAAAAGAAGCTAAAGAATAAAGCACCTCTCGCAATCTGAGAGAGTGAAGAAAGACCAAAACTGATTCTCTCACTATTGCACACCTCTTAAAAAGACATTTAAAAGGGATTTTAACAGCATTTTGGTGATGCAATTTCATTGCAATTCAAGGTTTGTCAAGGTCTGTCAGCCTGTATTTTGCATCAAAGCAAACAAAATCCCTGTTGTCAGATGAACTGTATTTTGCTTGAATAGACCTCGTTTCATTTTCCTTCAGGTATGCACACTTTTAGGGACTGGCTTCGAATAGCATTTGTTTTAAATAGTTCTGATGCATGCTTAAGCTTTTGATTTGTGCCATTGTCACCGTTTCTTTAGTTGGTATGCATACTGCTTAAAGGAATAGTTCACCCAAAATTGAAAATTCTGTCATTAATTACTCACACAAACTATTATGGTTGAACCACTGTTGTCACATGGACTATTTTAACAAGCTGCACTGCCTTTCTGGGCCTTGAAGGTGTCAGTTGCATTGTTGCCTGTGCAGGGTCAGAAAGTTCTTAGATTAATATCTTTCGGAAAAATAAATTAATTTGTATTCCGAAGATGAACTTACAGGTTTAGAACAACATGAGGGTGGGTAATTAATGAGTTTTTTGACCAAAACTATCCCTTTAAAACTCTCCACATAATCGTTCCCATAATGCTGCTTACCTGAATAAGCAGCGCTGCATGCTCAGGGGCACCGTATCTCAGATCATGGCCGTTGATGGCCAGCACGCGGTCGTCTACCCTCAGCCTCCCATCGCGGGCAGCCAGCCCTCCCTCCAGCAGATGGAAGATAAAGACGCCATGTTCGTCAGGCCTGCGCACCAGCTTGATGCCCAGTTGTTCATCTGGAGCCCTCTTGACGAGGACCACATGCAGGCTGTCATCCCGGATGGTGGGGGTGTGGGTGGGGAAGGCCTCGGTGGGAGAGTGATGATGGGAACGGTAGCGGTGGCGCTGCTCTCGCAGTACGGTCAACCGCAGCAGTGTGCAGGGCTGCTTCAGAGCCGCCACAGCATAACAGTGAGGCACGTTACTGATGTCTATACCATTCACCTGATGAGAGAAATTACATGTTTTGTAATTGTTTTTTTGAGGTCCTAGCAATGGAATGAGTTCAGTTTGGAGGGAACTGCCGTTTGCTTCTTAAATGCTCTTTAAAGTTGGATGGATTCTGATTGGTTGTCAGTGTTTTTTTGTTTATTTTGCCAATATGAACACAAGAGCTCAATGTTTTTGCATACGTTATTAGGCTGTGGTTTAGAAAACAATACATACACTTTTTTTTTTTTAAAGATAATTTATTATTACATTTAAAATGATTTCACTCTTGTCTGACCTTCAAAAAGAAATTAACACTGTTAAGTATTTAGCAAATCTGAAAATAAATATTTGTTTGCACGTTGCGATTTATTTATTAGTTTTTTTTATTAATTAATACCAAGCTATACCAATTAAATAATTATACTTGAAAAGAAGGCCATTCTTTAAAAGAAAAAAAAAAATCAGATTCTGTCTGGCTACATGTAGAATCCTCACACACTTCCCCTCTGAACAACAGATGGTGAAGCCCATGTGCTATCAAAACCTGGACGATTCACTCCTACTGTACAATGACGTAACACCAGCTCTAGTGCACATACGCACCTTGAGGATCATATCTCCAGGTAGCAGTCTTCCATCGCGAGCAATGACGCCTTCTCTGTAGATGTCCTGAATCAGGATTCGAACCAAAGGCGTCTCATTGCCCCCAACAGTACTGATAGCCAGTGGTTCACAAGGATCTACCCTGGTGATCTTAATACTGGTGACTTCACCATCAGGGATTAGATGATGCAGCTGAGGTAATGCAAACACTGAGAGAGAGAGAGAGAGAGAGAGAGAGAGCGTCTGTAATCAGTGAACTCCCACATGATCATCACTTTCTGTGCTACACAAACAGGGCATCTGTCCAGATCAAAGCAGAGCCAAACATGACTTCAAGCCTTAAAAAAGCATTACAGCGATCCATCAGTGGAAGCAAGGAGGGCCAAGACTTCCCGAAAATGTATGCAAGATGGATGGAATCATTTTGGTGATTGACTTAACATTTGTTTCGATAATTTTAACCACTAATTTGCTTCACTTAAATACACTATCATTCAAAAATCAGTCAGTCAGGGAAAAAAAGCAAGGGCACATTAAAAGTGACTGTAAAATAATTTATGATGTTACAAAATCTCATTTAATATTCATTAAATAATCTGTTAAAAAAGTATCGTCACAAAAAAAAAAAACAGGAATGCAATAATTATAAAACATGTTTCTTAAATATTATTAAATATTAGAATCATTTGTAAAGGATCTTGTGTCACTGAAAACTCAGCTTTGACCTTTGAACTGGAATTAATTGTATTTTAAAATAGATTTATTACTAATATATTAAAATAGAAATATATATTATGTGACAATATTAATTTAAATGAAAATCAAATGCACTGCTGGTGAGCATAAAAGACTTCTCTTCAAAAATATAAAATAATCATACTGACCTAAAACTTTTGAACAGTATAAATATATACATATTGTATTTTTCTTTTCTCATCTAAGAGTTAAATTGTCACTACTTGACAAAGAGAAGGAAACTGACCAATCAGAATTGATCTTCAAATGACAAAACACCATTTGCTTTGCACCAGTAATAACCAGACATTATTAGAGGTAACCAGTCAGCTTTGAGTGTCCTTTGTCTCACCAAAGAGGAAGAGCCTGTACAATCAAATTTAGCCAAACTACTGATGAAATCCGCATTACTGAAGCATATGCAGCTATAGAGCCAGTGTTCACATCTGAAATACTGTAAATTTGTTTACAATATGTTTTTCTGTGTATTTCTCTTTGTTCTGTGTGAAAGATTCATACCGCTCCTGTGCCTAAACAGACTGTAAACTATCCTTAACAATCTCTGTGATTTGTCTACCCTTATCTTTATCCATTCCTTCTTTGTCCATTACACCTACACACACACACACACACACACACACACACCCTCTCTTGTTTCCGCCTATTCTCCACATTCTGCAGTTTCTCTCTTTCAAAGTCAATATTTTCCTCTCATCTCTTCTGATTGCTTGCAGGGAGAGAGAAAGTGAAGCTCATTACTACCGCAACCAGGGTGTTACATAACGAACACACACACACTCATCAGTATTTTCCTCACTCATTATCAATCTCCCAATCACTCTTTTTCTCTTTTGTTTTCATTCAGAAAGCAACCCTCTCACTCAGCGTTCATCTGTCCAGTCCCTCTGTCCCGACACATTTCCTTCATTTCCTCTCTGTCTCTCTCTGACAAGTCTCCTCAGGCTCCATCTGCATTATTAAAGGACCATATGCTACTACGGGACTGAGCGGACCCAAACCAGACTGTCACCTTCTGACACACTCCCTTCCTCCTTTTATTATCCATTGATATTGGTTTAGTATGCTATTGACTGATATTCATAGGACAGTTCATGTTTGATGAGGTGCTATGCAGTGATGCTTTATAACAGCACAGTTACACTACATAGTTACCAATTATAAACACGCTCTTTACAACACAGGCTAATGCTAAAACAGGGCCTTAACTGGTTTAATTTGGTCTAGCTGGTCCTTGCCAGTTTGGTGTTTAGCTGGTCAACCATCTAGATTCCAGTTTGACCAGTACCCAAATACAAGACTTGCAAGACCCCCACTCACCCTCCGGTGGTATGTTGGCGTTTCTAAGATTGTCTCGCTCCTCTGTGGTGTCATTGGCCACTGCTGTCCCACTCTTGGTCCTCCTCAGGACACTGAAGGCTCGATTCAGGCGGCGAAATGAGCGACTGCGCACTGATGTTCTGTCAAAGTTGCGATCTGTGAATGGATGTGAGAAGGAACTGAGTGTGGAAGGGGGAGAAAGAAATTTTCCTAAACATGCCTGCTCCCAATTCTGCTGTCAGCCAATCAGAATTTAGTTGGCACACAGTAGCCAATCAAATTGTCTCTTTTTTTTAAGCTTCATAATGCACTGCACCTGCAGGCCAAGCCATGAACATCTGAAGTAAGCAGCACCTGCTGACTCTTTATTGTGGACACTGCAATAAGATCATAACTTCTTCAGGTCAGACCTGAATCAGCACAGTGTAGGACACTTTTTACTGCATGTCTGTGTAACTTAAGTCATCACAGATGAAAGTTTCAGATAAAAACAAAACTATATTATGTGCAAACTATTAACATTTCGATACATCTAAGATTTTCAAACACTCTACAGGTTGTAACACTTACTGTGTATTACAAACTAATGATCCGATAAGTTAGTTTTATGTTCCTGAAGTTAGTTAATGTTTTGAAAGGAGGTTATTAGAAGTTGGCAGTCTGTGTGCAAGGTTGCTGGGTCTGTAAAGGTTAAAACCCTTTTTCTGTCTCGTTCCTCTACTCTTTCATTCTTTCTTTCCTGATGGACAAAGTTCTGACAGAAGCATTGACCGGATTGGAGGCAGACAGCTTGTTCAGCTGCAGTGTCACACTGTTTCCAGTCCCAAGGCCAGAAATGCTGGTGCAGCAGCATTCATTGTCCCCATTCTCCAGGCTTCATGTTTCGAAGGGGACGTCAGACAATGAAACACAGCTGAACCACTTTGTGGAGGTCGAGAACAGGCCTCATAAAGTATTTATAAGGCATATTTGAACTCTTCTCTTTTTCTACTGTTCAGTATATCCTCCTCTTTGTTTGTCCAACTGCAGTATCAATTGTATGTCTCAGCTGCGTCTTTTCAGACATGCCGTTTAAATTGATTTTGTGGATAATTATATAAATGGCACAGAAAGCTACTTTAAACAATTAGTATTAGTCAAAATTAACTGTCTCAGTAAACATGAAGGAGATTAATCGTGATCATATCCAAAATATTTTTTTTGTGCACATAAAATGTGTGTACTGTGTATATGTATTATGCATAATTAAAGACGTTCACACACAGTATATATTTTGAAAATATTTACATGTATATATTTATATTTATATAATGTGTGTACGTATACAGTAGTCAACATTCTAACTGGATCAAAACCTTTCATCAAAGTTGTCCTAAAATCAAAAACAATACCTATTCTTGACTTGAAGGTTTTGATCCACTTCGAATGTTGACTATTGTATACATTAGCGGTGGGCATAGATACATTTTTTAAAATCTAGATTAATCTGTTTTAAAATGGCTCATTTGAATTCTGCCAAAGGCATTTAGAATATGTGTGCTACCTAAATAATGACCAAACATAAAGCGCTATTCTGTGTTTTTCCATCACAAACTCTGTGATAATTCTAGAGTCCGAATGCGATGTCCGTAATTGGGGTTTTTTTTCACAACGCAGTTCCTTGTGTGTTTTAGCCAATGTGATATGCCGCAGAAGCTCTAAGCGCACACACGTTTAATATATTTTGATGTATAAAATAAATATATAAATAATAAATAAATACAAATAAAAAACGTACGTAAACTGTTAAGACTGGCTATTGTAATATCAGTATCACGTGAGATTACTCACGTTCATTTCTGCATTTATACGTCTTAATTATCAAAATTAAACGTGTTTACTACAAAGAAAAATCATATTAGTTGAACTAAAGTAACCACACATTAACATGGTTTTGCTGTACTAGCCCTTTAGCTTCACTGTGGTATTTGTGATTATACTAATTGTAATCAATCTGAATGACTATAGCAATGCACGCATACAGAGCGCGTGATCTCTGTGAAGCCCAGATGTACAAAACAGACCCTCTCACCTCTGTCATGTAATTTGTAAGTAATTCACCCAGATTTGTCTGTATAATTTAGATATTTAGATAAAAATGTGTGCACTCACACTCACTCTTCCTTGAACCACTGCGTGCTGCCAGGCTGGTGGTGCTCCCAGATTGGCTGTTATCTTCCACACTGGGCTCATAGGCGGGGTTAACCAGGCCGGGCTCATCTGATAGGAGGGCGATAGCAGAGGAGGGGCATCCCTCCCCAGGCAGAGCTGCCACAGTGAGCTCTGAGGTGCTGTCTGTGCAGTCTCCCTCCTGAGAGCGCCGCTTTCTCTCTGCAGAGAGCCCATAGTGTGACGCTCCTTTACACCTGTGAGAACACACACACACACAACCGACAACTAGGTCAGCAAGATACATTACCATACAATGAACGTCCCATCATCTAGAGTATGTGCCTATTAGGAAAGCAAAGTCACATAGAGGAGACTGAATAATTACATTGTTGCAAGAGGGTGTATTTAGTACTTGATCTTCTGCTGTAGCTGATATATTATGCTGCACTGGCACAGAGCAGACCAACAAACAAATATGTTTTGCCCCAGGAAGCATGGGAAACAAACACAAAGACTAGAATATAAAATACCTTATTTTTGAATTGAGATTCGTTACCTTACAAAACTAATCATGTGTTAAAGCTATCTCTTCATGGCCTTACTTTACTCACAGGCAGACGCCAGTGTAGATTACACATCCTCATCCAGCCTTTAATTTGTACTCAAGAACATTCCTAAATGTCAGTATGCTCACACACAGACACACTGACAAACCAATAAACCAATAAACCATCAGCCTGTGATTAGACACACAAGTAACCCCTCATAGAAGGTCACTGTTTTCCTCCATTCAGAATCCATGAGCTTTACTCTCTTATCTGGTGATAAGCATTGTATGTGTGTAAACTGAAAACATAGAAACTTCTGTGCAATGTGATCCAATTACATCCAGACTGAAAATATATACTGCTTTTAATTTTGGACAAGTGAGGTTTTAGCATGGATGGGACTGACCAATAGATGGATGGAGACTTCCCAGTGTCGTATTTGTAATTGGTTAATTTCATCAATGCTAAACAGTTTGGTAAAAACTGTATACTAACAAGAAAACCATAAAATCATCTCAAACAATTGCAAAGTGAGTGATGATACCCTTATGGCGGCTGCTGGAGCAGAGCTTTCTCTCTTTCTCTCTCTAAGGGAGGGCTGTGATGAGATAAATCAATGGGCGGACACATACAGGCAAAAAAGATGTGCACAGCACCAGGAGAAATGCCATGCCTTTGGGAACTGGTTTAAAATAAAGCATTTTGTCTCAGTATTCATGCTTGTCTTCACCCTCATAGACGCCATAAGAGAGAGAAAGCTAGAAAAGGTATGTGTGGAAGAGAGCTTGACACTGGCCGTATATCTCACTTACTGCTGACCACTGATTGGAGTGCCTCAGGTGTGCAAACTTAATAACCGGCCAAAAAGAACAACGGCTGCTTTCTATCAGGTTCTGCTACGGTGCTGATGAAAGATCTCACATCCTGTCTCACACTGGTCAATTGACATTGTGTCAAGATAAAATTGTTGCTTAGGAGTTTCATGTGATGACAACTACCACTACCAACATACCCCGACAGACAAAGAGATAGATAGACAGATTAAGTCACTTTCAGAACTGTATAGTAAATAAAAGGGACTCTTGGCCTCTTCTGTGGCTATCAAAAGCAATTAGTGTGATTACCTGAGAGGAAAACTTCGTCTTCTTATATTATGTAACGCAGAGACTCCATGGAGACTAGCCAGTGGTCAGGTGAGGTGGGACAATGTTACTTCAGTTCAGGATCTTTCCCCCTTGATTTGTGTCTGTCAATCTAAAACGCTTACATCATTCATAAAGTTGTGAAGAAGAGTCTCCTAAGTCAGTTGCATAGCTAATAAAGTTTTACTCCTCTCTTAAATGAGAGAGAGAGAAATGCTTGATTTTTGTTTGTTTTGTTCTGCACCATAAAAATTACTTGCCTGGTGAGGGCAAGTAATCTTGATTTTCTGAAAAATGGTGAAAGTTAAATGGTTAGTTTTACCCAAAAATTACAATTAGCCTATGCTTTATGATTTATGGAATTCTAGGTTTTATATGGCTATCTTCTTTCAGACAAATCCAGTCAGATTTATATTAAAAATTGTCCTGGCTCTTCAAAGATTTATAATGGTAGTAGGGAGGTGTTTCTGTTCAACTGTCCAAAAGAAATGCAATAAAGTGCATCCATCCATACAAAACCATGCCTCACATGGTTCCAGATGTCCTATTCATCTCCCAGAGCCATGCAAGGCACTTGTTCATTACAGATGGATGCTCTTTATTGGACTTCTTTTGGACTATCGATTAAAAGACCTTATAAAGCTTGGATGAACCAGGGCATTTTTTGGAGGGAATTTGTCCAACAGAAGAAAGTCATATGCCTTGAGGGTGAGTAAATTATTAGCTAATTTTCCTTTTTGAGAGAACTTATCCATTAAGTGAATTTTTGCCTAAAAATATTAAGAAGATACTTTTTGTAGTGTTAATTTAAGCATTTAATGAAACAAAGCCAAATCCTCACCAAACAGTCCTTAGCTCTGAACGCTGTAGCAAATAATACTATCTTCGTTGATATAATATTATGATTTAATATTGCACGGTGTTGTGAAGTGTATGCATGCAGAGAAAAAGAGATGCGATACAATGGCCTTGTCTGTTCCTTCGTTAATGGGCTTGGGCAGATGTTAATTAAAACAGGCTTTCCTGCTAGAGATAAAGCAGCAATCTGTGGTTTGAAGTCATAAGCCGTGTCTTTGTCCTGACAGACTCACGCAAACCATGCAGCCACAATAACAGCAATCCAGAGGTTAATGTTTAATCTAACCATCCCGTTATATGAACGATGGCATGTGTCAGTCACCTTACACCCAATTTTACTCTTTGCTTTTTATTCTCTCGCACACATACACAGCCATATGGACAGGCAGCAGGACACATGGAGATTAACAACTCTCATGCACTTTTCCATCTCTCTCTCCCCATGTTCCAAACGTTTCATTAATTCACTTCCCTCCATTTCTCAATCTTCCCTGGACCCTGACCCCCAACTTCCTCTTCTCATGCATCCTTTTCCTTTCACTATCATCCACCCTACAAGCTTTCAGTTCTTTTAGGAGTTTTCCTATAGAGACAGTACATCCAAAAAATAATTATTTTTATAGTCATTTTTTACTCATCTTTCCAAACCTGAATGCTGTTATTACACATATAATTGAGTAAGTGAGTGAGCGAGTGAATAAATGAATGAACAGATAAACACCTTTGTCCAGTGTGGATGTCATTATCAAGAAAAATCTGTGTCTTAAAACAAATTCACCAACATTATTTTAGAATAATTGATTTTCTATTATGATTTCTGTTGATCATTTTAATTAGGATTTAGTTTTTCACGTTTAGTCATTTGTTTTTGTCATTTTTATTCATACTTAAAATTATGCAGTTTTTATTATTATTTTTTTTAAGAGATTTTAGTTTATTTAGGTTGTTATATTATTTAGTTAAATAATTCAAGCTAAACTAACCAAAAAAAAGTAACAAGTAACATTTCAATTATTTATTTAGTTAGAATACTAAATTTTATATTCACCAATTCAGTTAGTTTTAGTTATTAATTTAGTCATTTATTTTTTCCCCCAGATTCAGTCAACAGATACTAATAATTATAATAAAAAAAAGAATCTAAAACTCAAACCTTCTTCTTATTTTTATTGTGATTGTGGAGATGTAGGCCACAGCCCGGAGAGACCTCATTATGACCTGACAAAATGAGGGAGAATTATGTGCTCCTCTCCTCTTAATAATAATGAAATTAATCTCCAGAATATTCCGCTGGCCACTTACAACTCGGACACACTAAATCCAGTACACTAAATCTTTGACTACAGACATCAGAACACACAATGGTCTGAATCTAAGTCATCAAAACCAGATCGACGTTTCAATCCTCTTTTGAGTGAATGGATTATCCTGAACCTAGCCGAATAACACAGCCCTAAGACTGGGATGTACTAGTCTTAGACACACATACAAACATATTTCCATCAGAACGAGATGCCAGACTCAATTCCTGAAACTGACCTAAAAAGACCTCCACACACATTTAGTGTGTCTGAGAACAAATCATGTGCCAGTCATATTTTCAGTCTAGACTGATTGTTTTTTTACGGATTCTCAAGGTGAAGGTAATCCCTTACATGAACACACAGTAACATTTATTAAATATATATTATATTGTATTGCATTGTATTGTGTGTTTGTGTATCTGTGTATATACATACTAGTTGCATACTAGTTTCTATTTAATCTCGTTATTTTTCATGCAGCATAAACAGCATGCATTCCTTTTGTATTTGCATGATTATTAAAAGTTTCCATCATTTTCTAGTACAAAGGGTCATGATTTAAATTCATAAAGTTTATTTAGACATGTTCAACTGATGGAAAATACTAATTTTATGATCTAGTTACTTTCTTTTTTCAATGCAGCATTATTTTCTTTCCTTATAACTGCTTAATTGTTTTCATTATTTTATATTATTTAGGTCTGTCAAATTTATTAATCAGGATTAATTGCATCAAAAATAAAAGTTTGTGTTTACATAATATACTGTATGTGTGTACTATAAATACACACACACACACACACACACACATATTTTATTCCTACACATTCCTATACACACATTCCTAATTTGTGTATATCTATTTTAAATAGATATTTAGATACACAGAAACTGGCTGGGTTGTTCTAATAGTTAATACTTATTTATTATGCTTTTCAATATATGACACCCTAGGTGCATTTAAAAAGCATGCCCGATCAGTTACTCTAATATATTCCTACTCTGCATTCATACTCAAGTGTATTTATTTAAAGGGAAACAGAGGTATCATAAAAATGTGAGATATTCCATCCCTTCCCCCTGGAATGTCCACTGCTAGCCTGCTAATCCAGGCACAAGAATCAGGATAATCACAGCTCAGTGTACGACTGACACACAGAGAGGAGAGGACAGAAATGTCATCATCATAGCTCACTGCTGAAGCACTCAGAAAGAGAGCGAGAGATACTAAATCACGCCATCATCGCAAGCAATCAGCACTCTTATAAGTGGCTACACCGGCGTACACACACAAACACTCGCTTACACGCAGACTGCAGCAGTTAAAGAGCCGGAGACTGTAGTTGTCCGACAGACAGCATTGAAATGCAACGCTGCACCAGCACAAAATGCATTTCTGACAAAACTGCAGCACATTCAGTTCCGATTGACATCTGAAATCTCAGAGCGCTGCAGGATATTGTGTGTGTTCCTGAAAGCAGCTCAGTACATTTGATATATTGCAGATGTTTAAAACTAATTATTTATGATTTTATATATATATATATTATATATATATATATATATATACACACACACACACATATACATATATCTACAAACCGGATTCCAAAAAAGTTGGGACACTAAACAAATTGTGAATAAAAATGCAATGGTTTGGAGATGGCAAATGTCAATATTTTATTTGTAATAGAACATAGATGACAGATCAAAAGTTTAATCTGAGAAAATGTA
>JAUYWG010000057.1:9475320-9499177 GCA_034779775.1 Enteromius afrohamiltoni | reverse complement strand
ACGGCCCTCCCACAAGGCCGTCACCCAGTCCAGTGCCTTCCCCGTCAGCAATGAGCACACCAGAGACACTTTGGCATTATCCTCCATAAAGTGCGCGGCCTGTGATTTCATGTAAATGTCGCACTGGAGGAGGAACCCCTTGCATTTCCCGGGCGCTCCGTCATATTTCTCGGGGAGCGCGAGGCGCACCGGGCTCGTGTGACTGGTGGTGGCCGGGGGAGGAGCCGCGGCCCGCGGCTTGGCGGGTCGACTCTGCGCCGTGGTTGCAGCTGTGAGGGCCTGGATCGAGCTTACCAGCTCGGCGGTGAGAGAGGTAAGTTTGTCGAGTTGTTGCCGATGGGTGAGCAGCTCGGAGGCTTGACGGCTTACTTCCTCTATGAGTTGGCGCATAGTCGCTGGATCCTCTTGCGGCGAAGTTTTCTGTGATGAAACACTGGAGTCGTGCGGATCCATCTGCAACTATTTATTGCGGGTAGTCAAACAGGCAAAGGTCGAGATAACAGCAGAACAGATATATCAGGGAGCAGGCAAAATCGTAGTCAAAGACAGGCAGGAAGTCAGGGCAGGCGGCAAAATGGCGGAAACAAAACACAAGCGGGAAATCAAACACGGGTAGACAATTACAGAGTAATGAAAACGCTCAGAGTCGATGGCCAGGGCAAATCGAAACTTCGCGACTTGTTTATGCAAAAGTCCAGGCTTTTATAGTCCTCCTAGGCGGGAAAACCAGCGCAAAGCGCCGAGGTACGTGACAGAAAAGGGTCCGGGTGGAAACATTAATACTCCGGTGAGGGTTCCCGCTGCTGGCGGCCGGGGAGGGCCACAGAGGAGCAGTCTGTTACAGATACCTAATACATTAAATATAAATATATTAAAGAAATATAAATGGTCACACTTTATTGTAAGGTCTAGTTCTCGCTATGAACAAACCATTAACCATTAATTAACGTTTTAATTTGCTGTTTATTGATAGTTAGTAAGGTAGTTAAGTTTAGGTATTGGGAAGGATTAGGGATGTCATGTAGACTGTGTACTAATAATCAGCCAATATGCTTACAATAAAATAATTGCAAATAGCAAATAATTAATAATTAGAATTGGTCCTTACTGAAGTCTTAGCCCTTTTTCTAAATAACACATGTACTATTACATGTCCCTCAAACGAAAATAAATAAGTTTGCATGTGCAAATTATATATATATATATATATATATATATATATATATATACACGTTTTAATTCCCGTTTTCAGAACCTTTGCTCAGTATTTAGTAGAAGCACCCTTTTGATCTTATACAGCCACTCAAAGCTTTCAAAGACTAGATTGTTTGTCTTGTTTCCAGACAAAAAATAAAAAAATTCTATTAATATGCAATAACAAAATTCTATGTAATAATTAAATCTCTTTACAAATGACAGGTTGCACAAGTATTTAATTTCTATCACACACAACCATCCAAAGATTAATACAGCAACAGAATTCAGAGTATGTGTTCAGAGTTTAGAGAATATCGATATTCATAAATATTCAAGACACCTTTTCTTCTCAGTCTCGCTGGGACTTTTAGTCTGTCTTAGATCTCAGACGTGGATGGAAGAGAACGAGAAAGAGAGAGCAGCTGGTGCAATGATGATGAGAACAGTCATGTTCATTTTATCATTTTCTGTCAATGTGACGAGACAAAGTTTACTGGTGTTTACAGTTGTTTACTTGAGACACAATGAAAAGGACATTTTTGATATTCTTGCATCTGATCCATAAATCACGAATGACGTCTAAATGTCCCCTTGCACAGACACACACTCACTCACACACACCTGATACACGTCAAGCGTTCACGTCTGCAGTTATGACTCAGTATCATAGTCACCTTCTTACACAATAACTGCTTTATAAGACTTATGAGTCTCAGTATTTGTTCATCCAAATACAGTACGCCAGTGTGTCCATAAAACTGGGAAAACTTTCTCAATTTATTTTCTAGTTAAACTCCTCAAACCTAAATTTTGACAACACACCATTTCCTGCTGGTACTGAGATGTAGTGAATACAGATGCATTTCATGGTCAGAGAAGCAGAAGAGCAATATTAACAACAATACAACTGCTCTGAACTCTCTATAGGCAGCAATGTTAAATGTTCTCTTTTTTTCTTCTTTCCGCTGTGTTTAGGTGTGTTGATTATTACTTTATTTTTTTTCACCCATAGCTCTATACTCGGCTAATACCTGCTTTTGCACCACTAGCAGCAGCCCACAGAGACAATCACAGCTCAGTCCACAGCCAAGCTCAACCACATAATAGAACAGACAGCAGGAGAAAGAGAAAACAACAGACGAGAATTCAGAAGCTGTGTTAGATAGCAGGACTGCCTCTTCGTTTCACTGCGTTCTGTCGGAATTCAGTGCTAAGATAAGCATAATCTCCGCAGCCTACCACAGTGTTTTAATGGGCCTAATATTTTAACCTCAAAAACTTGTATGAGAACAAAATAGCAGCGCTTACATTAGCTTTGCAATTCATAGATTGACAAAAATATATAAAATAATTTACTGTGCAATGCTAGCATTCCTTCTGCATGTGTACGATTATCAGCAGAGATGATGCAGGAAAGTTTTACACACCTGTCACATGTATTTCTTTCTGGGTGCAATGGAGAGTATATAATGGATAAATTCAATTAAATGCAAGGATGCCTTAAATTGATCGGAAATCACAGTGAAGGCTTATGTAATGTTCCATATGGCTTCCACAAATTTATTTATTTACTATTTTTAACATTGTGTATTGAGATGGAAATCAGCACATTATAGTCTAATGATTTATGAAGGATAATATGACACTGCCGAGTGCTAAAGCTTTGCTATCACATAAATAAATTACATTTTGCAATATTTTAAAACAGAAAACAAAATTTTTAATTGTAAGTTTCCATAATATTGTTGGTTCCCATTTAGCTCATTAACACAATTTTAATTTCTTCTATTTTCTGGAGTGTATAAAATCATCATTATGATATCACTATATCCAACCTGATCTCACGGCAATATGTACATATTTTATGAGGTGGCTAATTCATACAAATTCGTTCAACCTCACTTGTACGAATTCATACAATTTCTTCTAAACCATACATATTTTACGAGTTGCCAATTTGTATGAATTTGTACGAATGACCAACACCTAACCTCGCCCCTAAACCTACCCGTCACAGGGTTTTAGACAAATCGTACAAAATCGTATGAGTGAGATCGTAGGAATTAGTATGAATTTGCATACATTTGGCACCTCTTATGAATTGGTTGTGAGACATCATACTATTTATCTAGAAATGTCTGTGTATCTGGAAAAATGAGTACATTTCAAAGCAGAATTATATTATAGTTTTCCAAGTACAGTATATGAAGTTGTCTTTCCCATATTGAGTGAAATACATCATTCGCCTGTCTTCTTACCGCTTACTTTTAATATGACAACATGCAGCTATGTTGACACAATGTTATGTAATTTAACAGCTGTTTACAAGGTCAAGTGTCACTGGATGCTGTTGTGTCAAACGTAGACCACAGATACAGTATGTAGTGTGCAGATGCCACAGTGTTTGTAATCTAATGTCTGGAGACTAATCTTCCATATTAGAGCAGGAGCTGGGAGGTATTGATTTGACTGAGTACGAATGCAGATGTGATGGGTGGCGGGCAGCAGCTATTTTTACAGTGACATTGTTACATAATAAACAGCTGGTCAATAAGTCAATTGAGAGAAAGAGTGGTGACGTCATAAGCCAGGTTTTTCTACCATTAATGCCTAAGACATAACAAAGGCAGTTTTACAAGAGATTAACAGTTTATGTGACCAACTAAAATAAGAATGTGGTCGAAGGGCAGATTTATTATGGATTAATTTTCTTGTTGCATGTATTTGTAGTTTTCCAATTATGCATGCAAAATTATGCAAGGTAGGTTTTTTATAATTAATAGTGATTCACATACATTTTCCAGCTCATATTTTTACATAATAGTTTGTAAAGCATTTCGTAACAAATTAAATTAATTCTAAATAAAATACTTTTTTTTTTGTTCAAATAAAGATAAACAAAAAAAACTTAAACTTTTTGAACTTAACTGTATAATGTCACAGTACACTTTTGATATCCATAGAGCCATTTATGACTGTTCTCGTCTTGAAACTACATAACTCACAAGAGCAATTAGACTCCAGGAGAACTTAAATCATCTATTGAGCAAATTCAATTCATTTCCCTTTGTCATTTTCACAGCCTTGCTGATTAAAACCATTCCTCATTAGCCATATGCTAAATGAGCTTTAATTAAAGCCGACAAAGGGGTGACTGCTGTCTCTGAACGCGACACAGAGCAGCTCGTGCTCCTCAGCGCCTTCCTCTCTTTCTGCTTTACTCTCTCTCTCATCTTAATCTTTCAGCTTTTTTCTTAAGCAAAAGATTAAGGAATCTGGCATATAAAAGCAATGAGTGAATACACACAGGCAGGTGAATATAAGAGAGGGAAAGTTTTCTTACTCAGGGTAAAATTGAATGCGGCACGAGTTCAATATGCTTATTGTCATGGCAAATAAAACACTTTCTGAATTCAAATTTCAACTTGTGCCTACAAGACAAGAAGAAAAATGGAAAGAGAGAGAGGGGGGGAAGGAAGGAGTGAGTGAAATCGTGAGTAGGGATCTCTTTGCAGAGTTATTCCCCACTGATGTGTGATGAATGACTCTGAGGCAGATGTGAAATAGGCTCCATTAAAATGCCCCATTTCAGCAGTGGAGTGTGGCGACTGTCTAAACATCACCTGAGATATCAACACATCTCCCCTGCACTGTTAGACGCAACGCATGAGGAGAACAGCCACAAACAAACTCCAAATCACAAGCTTATTGGACCTTGATTGATTTATGAAGGAAGCTGTGATGGGGAGTTTTCACGGTACTTGGCTCTCAGTGGTTTGTTCTTGTGGTGTCAGTTTGGAGTGGTTTGCAATGAGCTATAAGTGATGTTATGTCTTTTTTCTGTGTTAAAAAATATGCCAGATTGATATAGAATCAATTGCTGCTTGATGTCTCCAAGCACTGCTTTAAAATTAGGGTTTGGATGACAATTACATATTCGTTTTTTACATTTTGAATGTAACTGCCGTTTTGTTATCCACGTTTCCTTATTTACACTGTAAACTGTCAGCAGAAGTTTTGTTCAAAACTTATTAACTGTTCAAAACAATCTTTTGATTTGAATGGATTTGTTGCAGTCTTTTTGAACTTACCCAAACCAGAAGTGTCTCCTATAAGAAAGACCCCCCTCGCTTCTGTAAACAAATCTCTTGCTAATGTATGGGATTCAAATGTGCAATATGAGTCTGAATGACGACTAATACAAGTCTGTATTTTCACAATAAACTGAGAATACTCTAAATAATAAACCAGTTAACCTTATGGACTACTGTGGTATTTTTTGGGAGCTTACAGTTACATCATCATCTCATTCTGTCTCTTTGTATGGATAAAAAAATCCAGTGTGAAGGTTAGTATATAAATGGGTACCATTATATTTTAGAATATTATTGAGCAGAAGTTTTTACTTTCTATGTATTTCTTATAGCAGGACAATGTAGACCTCATTTAAAACGTAGGCTAATTTAAGTAAATTACTTTCAAAAAAGGTTTTCACCTGAAAAACTGATAACCTCAGGGTTATAAAATTTCTTAATCTAAATTCATTTGGAGTAACATTACACTTATCAACAGGAACTTCAATCAGTGTGCTGTAACTCTGCCAATTATATTGTGTATAAAACGCTTGCAGACACGCGCTCACTCATTCATAATGAATACCCAGCATGTCCTGCGTGAGCTGTACATGAATGGCATGTTCAGTAAGTCATTTAGAGAGCCTAAACACTCTGGAATGCTGGGTAATTACCAGCATTACCAAGAGACATGCAGCTTGGGATGAGCAGTTGCCATCAGATTCATAAAAACACCCACCCACCCTTCCACGCACATTGACAACAACATGCCAGCCAGACGCATTAAAACATACAGCACAGACACATACAGTCCCATGAGAGAATATCATGGATTACAGCTTTCTCAATTATAAACACGGCTCCACCCAGAAACCCACAGTAACACTGTTATGGATCACAGAGGTCCAGAAAGGGATATTTGGATTAGGGAACAAACAGAATAAACAAGACAAATAAATGCAAAAGCAGCAAGTAAAACATGAAGACATGCCCTGCAAAACTGAAGTGAGAAATGACAGTAGAATAACAAGAAGAATGGAAGTCACTCCCACTGAACTCCTGACACAAGTGTTTGCAAATCACTCCCTGTATATTATATGTTCTGTAAGTACATCATTTTAAGGAATTCATATTTTGTTCATGTGCTTATGATTACAAATTACAGTGTTTGAGAGGGTCCAAACTGCTGATGAGGAGTTAATATTATGCCTAAATTATGTTTTAATATCATTATTAATGAGCATTGCATGATCTCTGTATCATATCAGATTTAAAGTATATTTATATTTGAAGTGTACATAAAATAGTTCCACTTTAGAACAATAAATGTACTTCAGTATATCTTAAGTTGGACCTCAACACTACTTACAGTACCCATAATTAAAGCGAAAGTTAAAGTCCTTTAGTGAAGCTTAAAAAATCTTTGCCTTTTTACAGATTAAAGGAATGCGCCACCTTTTTTGCAAAAAGGCCCATTTTCAAACTCAGCCAGAATTAATTAAAGTTAGCATTAATACGTTCCCATTATATATAGAGTGAGATCTATTTTTAAAATCAGTTTTATTCTAATAAACATGACACAGTAAAACATTAAAATGACGTGAAAAGAATAAAAACTCACATTTAGTGGAACTAATGGTGCCACAATAGCACTAAAAAGCATGTCACTGTTGTTGGCATTGAGTTTTGCCAATCTTAAACTAGCTGTCATCATCAGAGCTCATGTAGCTTATCTGGATAAGCCTCGCTGACTGAGCGAACCAGCTGCTTTCGAACTGCTGTCACATTCATTTGGCGTCGGCACTGCCTCAAGCCAGGTACTTATTGGTTCATGTATTGGCAAATAAAGTTAAACACATCTAACTTTTTCCCCAAATTTGTTATCTAATTGAATTGAAATGTCTGCCAAACACTACTCCAATTTTAAGTCACATGGTTTAGACAAAACTCACATTCAAAACCTTGCATGCCAACAACAAAGCAAAGATGACAGCAAACACCAGCTATTATAAACCTCCTCGAGCATGTAAAGCATGTTCATTTTCAAAATCCTCTGGAAGGAACTCTTTTTCAATGAAAGCATTGCTCCGGGGCACCATCGGAGGCAATGAAGCCCCATTAGATCCCACAGCCTTTTGGTGCATGATCAACGGCTTTTAAGGCTTGACGAGACACTTGTGTCCAGCTCTCCCTTTGCCAGAAAAAAAGATTCTTAACCTTCATCTTGAGGAACAATTGTCAAACTAGCATTCTGTAATTTAACCCCGAGCAGCACCACGCAGGGGACAATGTGCTGATTAAATACATTATTCATGATACATTCAAGCTAGACATACAGATGGCAAGGAAGAGAGAGAGAGAGAGAGAGAGAGAGTGAGTCATGGTCAGTAAACGTCCAGTGCCTGTTGCTTTGAGGCTCATTGTTTACAGTCTCTTTAAATCAACCTCTGCACTGACGGGGTGGAGTGTGAGTCCTTCTAATAGACAATGGGAACAAGTGTTGAGGTGGAGCAGGTATTAATTTGGGACAAGTATGCATGTAGACAGCTCTCTGACTAAGGGGAAGTATTACATCAACAACAGTCACTGCAAAGCTGTGATCATGGTGAGTAATGCTTGGAGAGCTTTTTGATTATTTGGCTGATGCATTCACCTAACCCTAACTCAAAATGAACATACAGCTATTTCAGTACATTTTGGGGATTTTAAATTCCCCATTTAACCCAAAACAAGACTCTGAGAGAGTTTGCTTCATCTCAGAAACAAATTGTTTCATGTCAGTGTGAGTGGGCATCTCAGCTCTTTTTCCTGAAGGAACGAACATACCTGAACAAGCCATTCAAGATGTTCAGGCGTTACGTATTATAACACAACAAAATTAGCACCGTACAATGAAATCAGCAGCACAACAGAAACATGCCGCAACAAAGTTAGCACAACACAAATAAAACAAAACACAACACAATGAAATTAGCACAATAATGAAAACAAGTGGCAGCACAATGAAATTCTGAAACTATAAATATGCTATTATGCTTATACTGTCTGTCTAACTCTGGAAGGCTTTTCACTGAAATTTTTGTCTTGTTAAAAAACAAAATTGCAGAAAATTATAGAATCATGAAGGCTCATTCACAACAAGCACGTTAACTATAAAGATAAAGATAATTACTATATTTACGTCCATACTACCAAAGATATCTTCTGTTCATTCTAAGCTGAAGCGCATCTGCCGGGACATTCTAAAACACTTAACGTGAAAAGCGCTTAATGTGGCTTAAAGAACCTAAAAACCGACAAGGGAAACCAAAATTTCTGTCAAACCTTCCTTTTAATAATCTTTAACTATTGTCAAAAGAACAAGCCCATATTTAACAGATAAAATGAATAATATCACGTTAAGCGTTTTCTCTCCCGTAGAAGTCCATTATAAGAAAACAGCTTAACCTGGCTTAACGGACGCTGCCTTAAGAACGACCAAGAGAAACCAAACTTCTGTCAAAATGTATTCATAGTAAACACTTGCCACTGTCAAAAGAACAAGCTCTTATTAAGCTTCTAAAGGGAATAATATTACGTTAAGCTGTTTTATTAGTTATGTGGTGAACACTTTTACCGAAATAAGAGCTTGTTCTTTTGACAGTGGAAAGTCTTTATTATAAATACAATTTGACAGAAGTTTGGTCACTCTCGGTCTTTGTTAAAGTACATTAAGCCACGTTAAGCTATTTCCTTATAATGGACTTCTATGGGGGAGAAAAAGCTTAACGTGATATTATTCACTTTATCTGTCGAATATGGGCTCGTTCTTTTGGCAGTTGTTGCGGAAATTAATTTTTTATCTGTTTAATTAATAATTAACAATAACCATAACCTTTTGCTTTATGTGTAATGAACCTTTTGCTTTATGTGTAATGAATCGAGAGCCTCTGAATTTTTGCCACAACACAGTAGTTAGTGATTATTACAAGGAAGGTTTGACAGAAATTTGGGTTTTCCTTGTCAGTTTTTAACGTTAAGCGTTTTAGAACGTCCCGTCTGCCGCTTTACCTTTTCAAGCACGTGATAGCAGGAATGATTCTGATTGGTTGTCAGTGTTTGTGTTCATCAGCTGCAAAAATCGTTCTGAAAGTGATTGCAACGATATGGTTTCTCTGTGCTTTTATAATTATAGTTGTGGTGTGGACACTGCTGTTCTTTAACATTAAGAACATTTTTGAACTAAATCTTCATTGTTGTCGTGCTTGGTGTGAACAGGGCTTATTAAATTAAAATATAAAATTAAAAAGAATAGGAGCCCCTCTTTTAAAGAAATGTACATTATTATTGTCCAGCAAAGACGCGTTAAATAAAACAGAAATGGCACAAATGTAAAAAAAAAAAATATTAAGATAAAGAGAGCCTTTGTGACTGATGACAGTTGTAGCAAAGCAGAATAATAAGAATATACTTCAGCTTCAACTTTCCTCTAAACCATGCACATATATAGATCATGAGAGCTTACAGAGAGCTCAGTGCATATGTAAATGTGCGTGTGTGTGAAACTGATCAAAGAACGTTTTGATTTAATGGCTGTAACTGTTTTTTTAGATCTGTTACATAAGCATGTCTCTGATGATTTCATACATAAGGAATCTATAGACTACAGTTTCTTCATTCTGGCCCTTTAAACTCTTTCTATGCCTGCTCAGTTACAGTGAGGTGCTGGTTAGTTCTTTTATTTATTTTCCTTAAGATGATGGTGCTGCATAAATTATGCTATTTTTGTTTTGATGTTTATAGTAGGCTCTTTTATCTCCGTCAGACGGATGACTCAAATAGAGAGAGGGAGAGGAGGAGTAAGTGAGTCCCTGGGGGAGAAAGGATGTTTTTTCTTCCTTCCTTCACTTACATTTTTCTTTGCTTCCCTGTTTTACTCCTTTCTTGCTCACGCTGAGGCCTGTTTCACAACACACGTGAAAGCAGTGCATATTTATTTCCCCATCCATATTAACAGGTTACAGGTCACACTGTCCACATAAACAACACAGTTCTGCCTAGCAGTAAAGTATGTCTAAAGATGAAAAGCATACTATAATCAGCATAAAATACAGTGAAACGCACTATAAACATATTGATCAACACACTCTTTTGCAGTATTGGCCTTTCTGAAGAAACATAAAAATAATATTACTCACCAATTCTTTGAAAACAAACGTAAGTCAGGCTCGATGCGAGTTCCACTCAGTGACAGACACACACAGCACTTTCTGTTCAGTAAATCTGACTAAATCCAGAATTTATAGCTACAGCTCGAGATAAATTTAAATGTGGTCTGTTTTCATGTAAATTAGATTATCAAGTTTGTAAGAATCAGACATGGCATGGACTACTGTTTTAGAATTTATTCTGAGTCTCAGTGTAGTTCGACAAGCTAGATTTAATGTTATTTGGTATTTAGGCCATAGCTGGTGGTGATGTGATTGAACACAGGCAAAATCAAGGGATGCCTGGGGTCCTAGTAGCACCTTTGAATGGTTTGGTTAGCTGTTGCAAGGTAAGGATATACTTTTTGGTGTACTAGATGAGCTTTTTACCTTAAAAACTGAGGACTGTTTTCCCCTTGTGTGCGTGTGTGTTGTGGTTCTTAGCTTAAAAGGATAGTTCAGCCAACAATAAAAATTTGGCTGAACATTTACCCTCCCCTAGGCCATCCGAGATGTAGATAGGTTTGTCAAAATAACATCACAATCATCAAAAGAACTTCATTCCATCATTTACCAACTCTTGAAGCAGAAGGCAGTGTGCTTGTAAGAAACAGATCCAATATTGAAGTGTTTTATTTGGCACGTCCTGATTTTGCCAAGTTCAATGTGTCCCGACGTTAACATGTTTTATTGGCCCTGGAACAACATTTTAATGCAAAAATTTAGTCTTGACCATGTCTCCACACATAAACCTAACCAACAAAGATGTTGACCCAGGGACATGTTGCGCTTATTAAAATCAGGTTAGCAATGTGATTTTTGACTTTCCTAATGAATCAAAAGTCTTGTGCGTCTGATGGTAAACAAGTTGTTTTGTTTTCTTTTTAAAGGATTTATATGCTCTTTGTGTTCGTGCCATATATTTGTGTTTGACCTCCTGCACAGGAAATTGCTTTAATGGCTCTATTAACAGCTATTTCAAATACTTGGTATATTTTTATGTTACCATGGCACTACAGTGTTAAACAGGCCTTGCTCGTATTTATGTAGATGTCCACTCATCTTGCCCTGCTTTTTGCAAGGTTTGTTATTTTCTAATGTTTGCCTGTTTCTTGGTTTCTTTTACCTGATTTTATCTCTTCTGTCCTCGCCAGCTCCCTCTTTCTCAGTGTGTGTCCCATGTGAGGTGTGGTAAAGGCTCCAGTATGTAGTGTAAATGTCAAGGACTGAAGGATACTGAAGAGACACCGAAAGGAACAGTGAGGGGGAGCAAGTGACATTTTGGATGCGTCCCACGAGAGAATTCTGACGGACAGGAATATGTTCACTCAGCAACATTACGCAACATGTACGCACACTGCCAAAAACACACACGCACAGTTACTTCTTTACAGCAACAGTGGAAATAAGGTGAAGGAAGGTAAAGTGGAAGAAATGGATGAAAGAGAAAAAGAAAGTTAAAAGACAGAATAGGAGATACGGTATAGAGGAAACTTATCAGGAATGCAGAGGGAGAAAGAATAACAGAATAAATGGAGGAATACAGGAAACAGATAAAGAGGAGATGCGGAGAGAACAGAGTGTTCAGAGGAACGGTGACTTATCTGATGGCTGACTTTTCTCTCCGCCTGTGACGTCTTAAAGCAACAATTTTGTTTCAGTGTCGAGAATCATTGTTTTTCATTCACTTTGATAGTTAATGGGAATTTGGGAAGTGCATTTTGACAATCACAACACAAGAGGATTTAAATAGATGCTAAGCTCAATGGATTCTTGTAACAAATCAACTCCTCCCTTTTTCTATTCTCTCTTCACCAGCCAAGGCGGAGATCAGTGATGGATTGCAGTAAACCATCTGGATGCACTGGTGTGTTAATGATAAACCTGATATTAGTCATATTTCACCGTATAAGGTTTATGGATTGTTTTGAAGCACTTTTTGGAAGACTCCTCATTCAAAAGTACACTGCAAAGATATCTTGCATTTAGATTCATGCAATCTGCATGTTTGTTCCTCAAACCAAAAGATGCATTTACCTGATCATTTTGATATGACTTTGGCATTCTTGTGGTACTATTTTGTGAGCTACAGAATCTGTTATGACAAAATTTCATTGTGTTTTTGTGCTTCCAAATGGTTGTGGGTTTAGTGGTCTTATGCAAAAAAAGACCAAATTTGAGGTTAGTGACAGATACAAACTAAAAAGAAGGGTTTTGTGTGCAAGGATTGGGCTTGGTTTGTCATGAAGGATTCCCCTCGAAGCGTGAGTCTACATATGTGACCTTTGACACCAGCCTTCACCTCATGAACCCCTCAGAGATGTGTGTTTGTGTATGTGTGTGTGTGTGGGACCTACTATTTGGAAAAGGTGTTCCTGTCGTTTTCCCCCTTCTCATCTCTCTGATGTTGTTCGTTCAAATTCTTCTTCATTGGCTCTGCCACCCATGAAGCCCACCACTTGATCTTCTTTACAAGCTTTTCTCGAAGGAAAATCGTATTACTCAGCTTTTTTAGAGGCTGTAGATATAATAAAGACCTCAGTTACAGTATGTTTCATTTTATCTTTCATTTACAGTAACTCCCAATAAACAAAAACACAGTTGATGCACACAAGACAATTACTGACAAAGAAACATCTGAGAAGCAGGAGACTTAAGTAACAACCTTAATTGCTCTGCAAATTACATTTGAGAAACTGAGATATTAAATGTATGTTTCCTATTGGTTAGTTAGTTAGTCTTTGATCATGAATGAGAAGCAAATCACTTAATTGACTTTCCATTCCAGATGTCCCCTTTTTACTTTGAGTCTGCAAAGTTACACCAAAGACACGGATTTGCCATTTCAGAATTAATATTAAAGATTAATGTGGCGCAAACGTAGAGGAGCAAAATTTTAACTTAAATCATTGTGCGTTAGCCATGAATCTGGACCTTTAATATGTAGTAATCTGGAAACAAACCAGCTTGTGCGACACTGAGAAAGACTCTTATCAGGTTATTTATAAAACACAAGCACACAGCAGGAAACAGATCAAGGGAGGTCTGGTAGTTAGGTCCGCTAAAAGCTTTTTCCCATCTAGTGAACAAACATCTCTCTCTGTCCCATGTGGGGCCTGCTCCAAGCTCCAATTGGCTGAATCATCTCCTGGCTGCTTGCAATCTCCTTCCAAAAATGCCATATCCAGAAATTAAACCATCAGCTTTGGTCCTTATGACGTGCTTCTCAGTGCCTCATGGGTATTTAGTCTATATGCCACAAATCTGATTCCTCACACGGTGATTTGTACGTGGTGATGTTCTGGAATGAGGATGCTTGTAGAAAGTGATTTGTCCATTTAGGCGTCTTGTTGCATGATTAATATTAATCTGGTTTCTATTATTGTGAGAGGTTGTAAAAGGTGTGTTACTTTTAAAACAGAGCTATACACAATAATTAAAAAAATAGCTGTCAGATTAAATTATATCAACATAAAATTGTTTTTAACTCAAAATTACTCCACAGAAAAGATATCTAAAATATACAAAAGCTTTTTTAGGGATGTGCTGACAATCATAAAAATTATGATTTAAGTACTACTAGTGTAGTATTTAGTATTGCAAAAGTACAATTGCAGGGTATGTAAATGTATTTCAAATATTTTTGTTTTTATTTTTCACTGGGGTCTCCACTAAAATTTCTGTTTTATTTAACAGGCCAATATGCATGACAATAAAAGTTGCATAATAAGAGATTGTTTCATTTTCTTACATTTTTATGACATTTAAGACAGGAGAGAAAATCATCAGTGCAATAAAACCCTTGCTTGTTTTTCTTACAGTTTTCTTTTGACACTCATTTATGAGAGCGGAAAATGATCATGCCATTGTTACTGGTCAATTTGAAGAGCAAATAGCGAGATGGCTGAACAGATGGTGGTTTATTTATCACTGGGAAGACATGGCACATTTGTCATTTGCCCCCTTAGTAATTTAATCAAGAATCTTGATCTATGCACACAGCTAACTTTTTTGTCTGATAGGACTGAATCCAGACAGCTCATTAACAGAACCGCCTTCTTAATATGCTAAACCACCTACTTTGGGCTCTCTGCTTCCTCTCACTGATTATCCGCACTCCCAATGAGAGATCTTCAACTGCTCTCCTGCTGATCAAGGGCTTATTGTGTGCCTTGATGTTGCAAGCTTTCATATAAAGGTTACGTAACTGTGCAGAACTGTGTTTGCGTATATGTGCATCCCAAAAGTCAAAGAGAGAAGGACTTTTTTTTTTTTTTTGTGACAGAACGAACTTTGAAGATTAAGAGCTGTGATGTCAAAGCTGCAGATTAGATATGCACTGATTGGATAATGAAGAAAAAAGCACAAGCATATTTATTCTTAGCTTATTTTGCACCTGTGTTGTTTTCAAACTCTATTTCTAAAATAAGTATTTTAACATTCTAAAAGTTGGAGGGAATTGCGTGTGACTGAGAAGAAGGGAATGCGAGTTAAATGGTCATTTAATGTTGTTTATTCTGATGTTTGCAAATCTTTTGCTCTATTCCAAGAGAATGTAAATCTTGCACGTGTAAAAATTTGATGTTTCATTAGGATACTGACATTCCACTATGCGACCGATATATTTAAGCTGCAAAGAAAAAACGTAATGCGCTTTCTGAAAATGTGACCGTGCTTAATTTTACAGAACAATTGTATTGTAATGGAAGTGAGGCTGTGGAACTTTTTAGTTTCTTTCACCAATCTGAACTCACATTTATGTTGAAGTTAGTTCAGTGCTTCTCCTGACGGATAAACAAGTGTGACAGTGTAGAAATGAAAGTTATCAGTCATGCACATGCGTACAATGTAGTAGCACACACACACAAATGCTCACTTGATACTCAAAGCGCATACACATCCAGACCGCCAGCCATAATGAGTCATCTAACCTGGCTATTGTTGCTCAGTTTTACCTCTGTCTTGTTGCTAAGCAATGGTTTCTTCTAAATCCAAGGATTTGAACCTAGACTCCCTAGCTGGCATTCTCAAATTTGCCTCTGTCTGAAGGATTTAGAAAAATAGTCACACATACACAGAAATAAAAACGCAAATAGAGATGATTGTGAATTAAATACAGTTTTATCATTTGAAAAGGCTTTTTTCATATATTCTGCTAGACTAAATGAAATGTTGATTTGCATATTCTTGAAAGCCCTCAAATGTATCTTTTCTGAATGTCTCAAGAGTAGATGTCACATTTCTGCATATATTAGCTCATTCATATAGACAGAGGAGCTGAATCCTTTTAAATGATCTTACTAACCGCAGTAGTCAGTGTTTTTTCTATTAGTTAAAATATATATATATATATATATATATATAATCAAAAATTTGGAGTTGGTAAGATTTCTCATTTATTCATTAAATTAAAAAAAGCTGTTTAAAAAATGGACAAAAACAACAGTAAAGACATTTTCATATTGTAAAATAAAATCTGTTTTCAAATAATTGCTGTTCTTCTGAACTTTCTATTCATCAAAATAATGATTACCACAAAATTATTAAGCAGAACAACTGTTATTAATGTTAATAATAAGAAATCAGCATATTTCTAAAGGATCATGCAAAGCTGAAGGTGGGTTATTATAGTTAACTTCTAATTATAAAACTTTGTTTCATTTAAATTCAGTCTGTTGTCACAACAGCATGTCTTTTTTTAATTGAGTTTAATTTGTTACTAAAATTAAACTAAAACAACTAAATTAAAATGAAATAATAAAATCTAATAAAGTAAAAAATGTAAATAAAATGTATACAAATTATACAGATTAAACATACTAATAAAATACAACATTACTAAAACTATAAATAAATGAAAAGTAAAAACAGAAAAAAAAAAAAACAAATACAAATAATTCAAAGAATTTAAAATAACTGTATAACAGACAAATACATCCAGCCTTGGCAGGGGGAAAAAAAATTCCAGCCCCAAACATTTCAATGGTAATGTGTATTTTTTTTGTACAAAACATTGTACATGTGTATATTTTGTATAAATGTACTTGGTACTTTTGTATGCACACATGGCAGTGTGTAGAGAGACATCAGGCCAGTCAACCACAGCGTGGCACAAAGTCAGGGTCAGAGTTCACAGGCTTTCCCACATCGCAAGCAGAGTGTGTGTTTCGGCTTACTGTCACCTCGTCAACATGCACATGACCCCTGACCTTCACAACCTTGTGCCTCATCGCGCCATTAGCTTTGGTGAAGGGACCAGGAGACGCAAAGTTACAAACAAGATACACAACTACAAAAAGTGTACTAGATCTAAGAAAAAAATTCAGTTTATATAATTTGAAGAAATCCTTGACACTCTTACTGTTTTGGAGGGTTTCATATCTACATTATGGATGTAGATTAAATAAACACATGGTTCAAGAGGACTCATTACTCTGAATCAGTTCTCTTCAGTAAGTAGCTCAGCATACTGGATTATATTATTGCTAATTAGCCACTAATCACAAGTGGCAAGGCTGAGTGATTTCAGAGCTCATCATCCTCTTCATAAGTGTTTGTGTCCTGCCCCCTCTCATTCAGAGCCATTCTAAGGGCCCCAGAGTGTTCCGCAATTTTACATGATTCACTGCAAAATGGTTGTGAGCAAAGGTTCTGTGCCAAAGCTTTAGCTTTTTATGTGTCTGCATGAGTCATTCTAATTGGTGTGAGGCAGAGTGAAAGTAGCCATATCTGAGGGTAGGCAGGGGGGCATTTAAGTGCCTGGCGATTTCATAAAATCATTGTTACTAAGGCAACTAAAGGTAGACCACTTCATGAAATCCATTTAATTCTATGCAAATAGATTTAGATGTATAGTTCACTTGAAACTGACTTGAAAAATGACTAAAGAATTAAAGACTTTCACGTTGTTACCAAAAATTATATTTCTTATGAGTACTTTTTCGGGATTCTTTGATGAGCAGAAAATGCAGTGTTTACACAAAATATTAAGCAGCACATTCATTGATATGAAAAGAGATACGTTTTATGACCACCAAACTAGCATATTAGAATGATTTCTAAAGGATCATGCAATATTTTTAAAAATGACTATTTTAATGTGTGATACATGTATGATAAATATGTGTTAATAAATGAATAAGGCGGCTACTGTACTTTCAAAGACTTGAGACTGAAAATATTACATCTTGGCTCTCCTTGGTGCACCCTTAAGAAGTAACATTGTCTAGCTTTTTTTTTTTTCTTTTGAGTGGGATCTAATGAAATAGAAATGAGTGACCAGTACAAGTAAGGTGAATCGAGACATTTTTAATTTTAAGAGTTAAGTAAATCTAGTAGGATTTGCACAAATGCTGTAGTGTCATACATTTCATTCATATAATAGTCTTCCACCTTCGCACTCAATTTTGCTGTCAATTGGAGTGTAATATCAAGGGGGTGCGGATCTATAAGGCTTGTCAGTGGAGGACGCTCAGAGATGTGATTACTCCGCTATTACATGTTTCCCCACAGGCTATCGATGGCTGGTTCTCAGAGCGCTTTGCCTTTGTCTTCTTCAAAGAGCTGGAGAGGTGGGTGAAGGAGGGCAGTCAGAGACATGGAACATTGTGTGAAGTGCCGCACCTTGGAGTGGCTGCGTCTGGTACTTATTCTTGTCAGCAAGACAAGCCTCAGGGCAAAGATCTCCTGTAACAAAGAAATCTTTATTAAAGCTTCTGATGGTTAAAAATAGATTTAGTTTAATAGATTGAATAGATGTTTTGAGCACATGTGTGACAATAGCCTTTTGTTTTGAATATCATGTCAATACAACAAAAGTTTGCATTGTTTAACTTTTATATTAATGGAATAGTTTACACAAAAAACTAAATTCTGTCATCGTTTACTCACCCTGGAAGTAATTTCTTTGTTCGCAAAAGAAAATATTTTAGAAGTTATAGAAGTCAATGGTGACCAAAACAGCCTGGCCTTGTCAAAATAACTTCCTTTGTGTTCAGCAGAACAAAGAAATTCATACAGGTTTGGAACTACAAGAGGAAGAGTAAATGACAGAATGTTAATTTTGAAATATGTTCAAGCGTGCAAAATGCTTAAAGGTTTACTCATATCATTCCCAGTCTACTACAGTGCTGGCTTTAAGGGGGGGCACTCGCGGGCCGTGCCCCCCCAAAGAGGTGGTTGTGCCCCCCCTACATAATTTTTAATTAATTTCACGAGTTCACGCTTACTCATTAATAAAGAGTAAATTGCGAATTTGACGTGCTGTCCAGGGAGCGAGCCGGGAGAATGGCGCACTCTGAACCCTATCAAGGACAGGAGTTTGGTGTCTGGCTCGGTCTCCGTCTGCCCCCCTGGAGGAAGGCAAACGTGGAATTGGCGGAGAAGGGGTGGAGGAGGGATGCACAAAAGCGAGATGCGGATGATGGGAAAGCGGGGATATTTATAGTAAGAAGGGAGAATTTGATTGGGTACGAATTACGAGGGAATTAATTAGATGATGAGATGCCAAACAGTCGTCCAGCGATCCTCCCGAAACTGTGTTATTAGCAAAACATTCACTTAATATATATCAATAATAATTAAAATAATTTATATATATATATATATATATATATATAAAATAATAATTAAATTAATAATTAAAATAATTAAATAAATAAAATAATTGCATTGAATGTTCCATGATTTTTAATGTAATAAAAATTAGTTTAATGTTCGCACACGCCGCCTTCAGCTTTTTTTAAAAGGTAATGCGTTTATTTTAACAATGTGTTACTTGTTAATCAGTTTTGTTTTGTGATTTTTGCCAGTTGTATGAGTATGCACTTGCAGTGTATTGTTTTTTTTATGCCTCATTTTTGTTATTGTTGCTAATTGTATGCCCCCTCGTTAGATGTCGTGTGCCTCCCTGTTAGTCATGGTCTGGTGCCGGCTCTGGTCTACTTTGAAATTTAAACTTGGACTTATGAGTCAATAACTAGACAGTCTGAAGGAATGTTTCATGTGGAAGTGTATTCTATTTTATGTGTTTATGTTTTAGGCATGCAATCAGTCCAAATTACTCCAAACATGCTGTTTACATTAACTTTCCTTTAAAACAGAAATATTTACTATACTTCTAATTCAAGCACATGATGAGTAGAACAAGATGCATTTTTGGCTAGTTCTTTGCATGACACATCATGACTCAAGTCCTGTGTTGATAATGAACATGCACCAAACTGCTGATACTATCTAACTGATTCTTAACATGACTAATATTGTACTGTAAAACAGCATAACAACATAGTTGTTGTTTTTTTTAGTAGTAGTAGTAGTAGTAGTAGTAGTTTAGTGTTTTTTTTTTCAAAAATTTAGTGTTGTGGATCGATTGAATTGTTGAGGGGAGCTTTCCAGTGATTATGATCCTAAATGAAAACTGGATCATATAAATAATCATTTTACACAGTCTGTTATAGTGCCCCATTTTGGGTTATGAGTGGTTCATATTTTGGTTTTGGGAGTCCCAAACAACAGGTTGACATGCATGCAAGGTCAACAAAACACTTTTATTATAATTTTTTTTATTATAATTTATTAATTCATTTTACCTTATTTGTTCAACAATTCCCAAACAATTCATTCAACAATTAATTTTTCCAAACCCCTCCAGTGACTGATTCAGAGTTGACTCTTTCTTTGTGAGAGACAATAACTTTATACACAGTGCACTTTCAGATTTAAAACTTTGCCTTATGTTTTCATTCACTTACACGCTGCATGAAAAGTAATTTTTTTCAAAAAAGGGGCACTATAAGTCTTCACTAATATCTAAAAAGGATGCTTCTCCAAACTTGCCCTGATTGGACGTTGGAAACTTGTTGAATTATGTGAGACCATTTACTTCAAAACCTACAGTATACACATAAATTAAGCTTTATTAAGCTGTCAGATGCATGTAAGGTGTTTTAAGTTAACACTTAATGTTTGTGGGTGTGAGATCCATGCATGAATCACTTCTGTCTTCTTTACCAACAGTCTAGGTCTGTTTTCTCTGAAAGACCCCATTGGTAGGCCTGAAGCCAAAGCATTTCCTGTTGCTCTCTGCTGACAGCTGTGATGAGTCTCTAGAGAACATGTTGTCATCAGTCCCCATGCAGCACATTCATGGCCAGGACTGCACACAACAGGATGGGGAGCATGTTTTCTCCCTAGAGGGGTTCAAAATATAAGCTTACATGCTGCCAAATCCCTTATATTCATTTAGAAAATAAGACATTGTGCAGACAATTACTGATCTCTTCTGTCTTCATGGTGGATGACACTGATCGATGATTGAAGTGTCAAATTAAAATGGCATTTGTGTTGTGCTGCATGAGAATATACTTGCATGAGAATACTTGGTGTGTGTGTGTTTAGAGAGAGAGAGATGTAAAAGTGTTTCAGAGCCTGCAAAATGTCTACAAGTTTAAATCATCTGACATAATAACTCTGTCCCAAAGCCAAGTGAGCTGTTTTGCTGTCTCCTGCCTTTGAAGGCAGCATTAAAACTGTCACTGGACTAAAGTGACTGATTTGGAGCATTTTACATAGTGCTAAATCTAAATTATTTAGACATTTTTTTATGTTAGCATTTGGTACAATAACCATAAAAATACACATCATACAAATATTTTAGTAAAATAGTTAGTGTATTGCAATGCATTATGGGATGGTGTTCTCTGATTGTCTCTCCTAATGTTATACTTAAGATTAGAAAGCTTTTTCATTATATTAGCAAACTAATGTTTAGCATATTTATTAACATATCTATTGTAGTTTCTCCATTGAGTTTTGTCTCTCATCCATACATTTCAAATAAATGTGTATATCAAATATAAAATATTAAATGTATATATTTATTTTAAATGCCTATATTTTAGATATTAAGTCCATAACCTTGCTTTAACTTTTTTAAATAAGAATTTTAATGGAATAAAAACAATTGTATTGAATACATTACAAATCAGTTGTTGATTAATTTATTATAAAGGATTTATTGTAAAGTAATTAACCATTTTTGATCATTTTTATTATTTTTATTTTTTTTGCTGAAAAGCTACCATAAAAGCCAGATGGCCTTTTGCATGAAGCTCATTCATAACACTAATATATATATATATATATATATATATATATATATATATACACACACACACACACACACACACACATATATTCTTTAATCACAGAAATGATAAGCTTTTTATCCAAAATAGGACAAAAAAGGAGTTTGATGTAAATGTGGTCATCTATTGTGGTGGACAATTTGGCATATCTGAATTTTGGCATCATTGATTTGGGCGCTGGATGTTAGTCTGCATAGTCTCTCTTCATGAACCCCGTGGACCCACCCATAGAAAAAAAATCTTATGAGGGTCAAACTGAGATTTAGCTTGTGTTTTTTTCAACTGATACTCTACTTTAAGGCTGAAACTGCTTGTGAGAGTGAATCTGCCCTGTGCACTGTTTGTACTCACAAATAAAACAACATATTAGATTACCTTTGTGTACAGAGAGAACAGCATGACACACTTTCAGTGACCTACTGCCTCCGTCGTTATGAGAAAAGGAGCTTGGAATCTCCCCTCTGGCGTCCGCTCTGTAAACTGCTCTAATCAAACAGTTGCAATGGGATTTGACCTCAGGGATAACTTATACACCACACTAAAATGTAACTGATCTTTGAATGATCTCTTATGACCTGTATGCACATCATGCCTCATTAACTTTTTGTCTTGCATACATATAATGTTGCATTTTCCACAGTCAGCTCTGCTGTATATCGTTAAACGACTCTTTGGGGCTTTTATTAATGCCCTGTTTACTATTCTAACACAGTTAGGCTAAGTGATGACAGACAGTCAGAATTACAGCTAATATAAGACAGACATAAACAGCAACTTCACTTGTTGCCATGGGATCAAGCTTTCTGTTTCAGCCGAGTGAGCTGTGCGGCATTCAGGATTAGCACTAAGCATGGTGAGGGTTCGTGTGGGTGTTAGTTGTCTTACTTGGATAATGATGGCCTTAATTAGCTGCACAATAAATGCAAGTCACCGGCAGTCATCAGTAGACTGCTAATTACAATCATGTAGTCTAGACACACATTCTGTTATTGTTATGTTGAGTACACACACACATAAACATGCACAATTTACATGAGCGTATTTGCAACTAAAGTGGCTTTTTGTGCTATTTCACACTTTTCGCCCTGTTTTTAGTTTATTTAAAAAGAATATAAGAAAGAAGTATATAAATCTGTTAGTTTTGGTAAAAGTCAACTTCTGGGACATAAAAGTCAAAGTTGAAAAAACAGCTATTTTTATGTTACTGGAATTGCTATGTAGCAGTAAAAAGCATGCTGGAATTCTGGGATTTGCTGCAATCTTTATCACCATTGTCATACTGTGATGTGAAATGGAGTCCAGCAGCATTATTTCATCTCAGTGCATTTGTGGGTGTGTGTTGATGCTCTCCAGCACTGACCTCAGATGAGTTTACTTGTGACGGCCAGCAGGACACAAGAGTCAAGAAAGAAAAGTCGTGAGGCAACACACAAACCTACACTATAAATCTAATTTAAGAGAGATTTTTTGAAACGCTTACATCCTGAAATGCAACAAACCGACTTATTATAGATGCACTAGCAGTTTTCGAACCTCTTTAAGAGCACTGTGTTCCTCTTGGTTAGACTCTGTGTAAAAAGGGTTAGTTACTCCGGACAGCCAGTAGGATTTATGGTCCTCTGTCTGGCAGTGGGCGCGCACACACAAACAAGCCAGCGGAAAGATAACAGGATACAAAGCACACAGTTGATGTGTGTCAGATTAAAGAGGGACTAAGTGACCTGCACAGTAAAGATGCTCTGAATAAAATCAATCTGTTTATAGTCCATTCAGTCAGACGTATTGTAATGTTTGGTAGGTGCAGTGCTATATAGAATAGCTGAAATGTTGCAGCACTGGAACATTTGTCATCTCCAGTCAAGTATCACTATCAATTGCTCAGAGAAAACCAGCTGCTTATCTCCCAATAGCCCAGGTGGAAACTGCTTCTTGACAACTCCTGAATTCAAACATGCATCGCTTATCATGATTCCAATTTTGAACAACTCTGCCAGTTCTGGCACTACTTTTTCTAGGAATTGTCACGTACCAAACATACTTTTTCAGCCAGGCACATATGCCCTGATTGAACTGACTGTTATAACAACAGGTTTTTATTTTTGGGGGTGTTTTTTGGTGTTACAAATATAACATACATGAAAGACTGGCTTTACTTGTATCTTGAGGCCGATTTACTACACTGTAAAACCAGATAGTATTCCTTACAATAGAAATACTAGTATGTTTACTTGATTTTAACCAAAAAGTTGAGTTT
>JAUYWG010000057.1:9465213-9475220 GCA_034779775.1 Enteromius afrohamiltoni | reverse complement strand
TTTGCTTTGCAAAAATAAGGCAATCGGTTTCCAAAGTTTTTCTAAGTAAGCTGAACTTATTAGGATTTACAGTGTAGTTGGGTTTTCAGCTACACTGAAACAAATGTAATTTTTTTCTCTTAAAGATGAAGTGGTTGCAAACTATTTATTTTAGCAACATTAAAAAAAAACAAATGTTAAAAAACATTACCACAAATACAACGTTAAAACAAGTACATAGCATGTTAAGGCCACCTAATAAAAAAATGAAAAGTGCACTCATAGACAATTCTAATACAGCGTTGATACAGAGTGATAAATAAAAGTTATAATTATTTTCATGTCATTTTTAGTGGCAATTAATATTTAAAAATATTTAAAAAATGATGGTCACACTTTATTCTCACCATTAGCAAATAATAAACTACGACTTTTGCCTCAATAAACTAACTTGCTGCTTATTAATAGTTAGTTAAGTTTAGGCATTGGCTAGGATTATGGCTGAATATGGTCATGCAGAATATGTGCTTTATAATCACAAATAAACTGGCAGTTTTTTATTAAAAGGCATGTGTGCACTAATTAAATATAAAGCAATAACTGATAGTACCTATGCAGGATGTTTTTAAATTATACAGAATAGCAAGTGCATCTTTATTTTAAATTTATAAATAAAAGTGTAATACTTTGATCATCTACATTATTACATATATTTTGGTGTTACATTACATTAAGCAAAAACAAGCAAAAACACCTGAAAACAACGGAGGATCCCTCGAATTGAAAAGTGACTGAAAAGCAAAACCTTTTTGACCAAGCATCAAAATGTGACGAGTTGGAGTGAGACTGTGTTGGTTTCGCAGATCTTGCAGTGCATGGTGGGTGTAATAAATGCTACAGAACATGCATGGCTCCTGTTTACCCCTCAGGGACACTGTTGAAAAAGATGTTTTCTCCAGTTCATCCCTTATTTAGAGATGAGTTCTGAGTGTGATGTTCGTAGGATGAAGATTTAATGTCTCTTTTTATAGATGTTATATATTAAAAGTTTGAGGTCTCGGATATGTTTTAATGGCCCTGTGGTGATAAAGTGTGTTTGATTCAGGGCAGATGGAACAGTAGTTTACGTGATTGATTTAGATTCTGTATAAAAGGCATTTAAAATGCAATAGAGAAGAATGGGAAGGACAAGAATAGAGAGGAAGAGGAAGAGACATCGTTGGCACTCTGGGTAAATCTATTAAGCTCTGCTTAAGAGATATGGAGTCCAGTCAAACGAAGAAGTGTTGTAAGCCTCGAGCATTATGGTAGCTCACTGTGAGAGAAAAATATTCACAAGGTTCATATGCATATATGACAGTACTCTAATTCTGTGTATAAAAAATGTCAGCTTAATACACTGATAAAAAGTATAGGATTATCAGATGAAACAATTTTTACTTTACATGCTGTTTGAACATAAATGTGTGTTAAAATCCACCCAGTGATTTTATTTTTTTTTTTCTTTCTGTTTTAATATCCCCTTTCTTAAATCAGGCTGAGACTACTGGCAAAATGGCATAGTTTTGCACAGGCTCCTCCCATGATAGTTGATTGACAAGACCGTCTTACCTTAGACCCCACTCTGAGAGAACTCATCAGTCCTTTTTGGGGGCGACTCCAGAGCAGGGTAAGTCTAGAATGTCTAAGATCAAGCCAGGTGTTTTGTTGTTGGATGTAATAATGTACATAGCCATCATCATAAACTCAAGGATGCAAAGGATTACCGTATTGATATACGTAGAAGGGAATGAGCTGATCCTCGATTTACATTCATGCAAACTATTCATGATCCAGCTTCATCTACAGAAGAAATAAGTGTAAGGTTTTTTATGAAACTTTGCAAATCTCTTCTTCTAATGCTAGTTAGCCAGTTTCGCAGCTGAAGAAAACATATATATGGCTGAGAAATATATGCTTTAGTTAAATTTAACATATAGCCAGTGTGTACTTGTTTTGACTTTAAACTGTTTGCTTATGTCATGAAGATGTCAATGGAGAATAACGCCCTTTCCTGAACTCTATGAAATTAGTCTGAGTACTCATTCCTCATATCCACTTATGGAAGAAAACAGTCCAAGATGACTCATCCCTCTTTTACATTCTCCTCCTTCTCTCTCTCTCTTTCTCTGCGAGTGAGTGGAGCCATGAGTGGTCCTCTCTATCCTTTTTTCTTTAACTTTTTAATGTTGTTTTTTGGATATTTGTTGGTATAGGTGGTGTGTTTAAGTGAACTAGTTTTTAGGTTTAGGTGTGGGGCTGGAGCCACGAGTGCAAACTGTGTCTGACTATAGATGCTCTGTGGAGGACTGCGTGTTGGCAGTCTGAGCAATAGTCGGTTAAGACTATTAAATGGAGTAGTATAATAGTATAATTATAATTAATTTAATTTTTATTGACAATGTGGATAAAGTAGCAACGATTGTTAAACAAGGTGTTGTAGTTAAAGATACATCTGTTCAAACAGTGCCTCTTAGTCCCACGTTTTGTCACAAGTTCCTCCGTTTATTGGAAATGATATGTTAGCGAGAGAACTTTTGAGACATGGGCAGCTAATGTCGCAGATTAGAACAATTTCTCCCAGATGCAAATCTCCGCCATTAAATTATGTGGTTTCAATTAGAAGACTTATGATCCTAAAAGATAATAAAGAGTTAAATTTGGTGATCAAGTTTAGAGTGCAGGATTATTATGATTACAGTGTGTATGTTTCCTCAGAAAAAATGAAATGTTTTAATTAATCTAAACAGCAGAGGGGCAACTTTTCGCTTTCATTTCCTGCGGAGGTTTCTGTATGGTCCCACGGACTTGGTGTGGAGACCACTGGCATGTGCTATTCTGAAGAATCTGTGTGGTTTTGTACTGGACAAAGCCTTGTTTCTAATGGGGGCAACACAGCTCAACACTTTGGGATTACCAAGCTTTTATTGTGGACTATTTAAAGTGTGGAGTCTGTTCATGAGACCAGTGCCTCAAAGCTCACTATACTGGCTTTTTCAGGAGCTGCTTGTGCACGGGCCCTATCTGAGTGCGGCCTGTCAGATAGTCCCCAGTCTACAGGGAAAACTCAGCACGGCTAACATGGGAAATGTAATTCAGTGCACAGGAGCAGAGCTGGACAATGCTCATTTGTTTTCCTCCCACCTTTGTGTGACCTCTGTTCGGGTAACTGATTCTTTGCTTAAAAAGTGGAAAGAGGATTTAACAGTTTCTGAACAGTTATTATTGCACTCTTAAGTGATGGGGTTTGTAAACCCTGTGTTGATGATCGTTTTCCTTTGGTAAGCATTCTCCCAGATTTTAAGGACTGCAGTGGTCCTTTGTTAAAATGTATTGATTAAAATGTATGTGCACATGACGCTGATAGAAAAGTAGTATATAGAATGATGGACATGCCTTTGTTTTCAGTGCTATTATTTCCTTTGGTATAGTTTTTTTCCAAGCAGTTGTTTATTTTGGGGTACAAATACTCCCAGAAAAAGAGGGAATAATGCCAATTGTTCAATTTTATTTTGGGAAGAGCTAAGATGGCCATATACATGAGTAGAAGAAACAAGATAGAAGGTTCCTTGGATGTCGATGTTGTGTGTGTTTTTGTTAAAATGTTAAAAGCGCGTACAAAAATGTATTTTAATTAGTATAGATTGGTGAGTGATCTAGAACAGTTTTCCAGCATATGGTGTTATAAGGATGTGCTCTAATGTAATCTTCAATAAGTTGTTGTTTTAATGGAGAATTGTAATAAAGTATTTGTAAAATTTCTTTCTCTCTGTCTCTTTTAGAGTGCACTGTGCAAAGTTTGCATCTGACAGCTAAAAGCCTGATGTCTGGTCAATAATTGATCCTATCTGAGTGTTCCTCATGCTCTGGAGAGAAAGAAACCTCTGGCCATCTCTCTCTTATCTATCTATATCACTCCTACCCGCATCCCTCCTTTTCTGGACATTTGCTTCTCTTGCACCCAGTCTTTCGTTTTCTCCCTGTCTCATTCACTTATTTCCTCCAACCCTCCGTCTCTTGGTGATGTGTAAGTGCGTCACTGATGGCAGTTTATTCCCGGCATTCCCTCAGGCCTCCAGTGACTCCTCAGCTGCGCTTTCATTAATGATCCATTACTGACAAACTGTCAACAAGCGCTCAAACCTGCATGCACACACAAGAAGACAATGCTTTCATGTTCTGCCATACCCACATAATCATACATAAACACACTCATGTGCTCGAAGCCCGTCTTCAGCTTGAGAACGTGAATAAGCGCATGGATATTCACATCGGTGCTCAAATCTACTTTCTCATTTTCTCAAACACCCACCCTTGTGCAATAACATATGCATTCAATTATGAAGCCTATTTTAAATTGAGTGTTCATTGAACTTTATTAGATGCATTAAATTGAAGTGACAGTAAAGAATGTTACATTGTTAAAGGAAAATCAAACTAATGCTGTTGTTTTAAAGTTTGTTCATCTGTGAATCCTGAAAAAAATGTAAAATACTGTTTTCCAAACAACATTGTTTTCAACGTTGTGACACTGAAGACTGGAGTAATGCGTCCTGAAAATTCAGGTTTGCTATCACACAAAGAATTATAGTATTCAAATAGAAACTGCTATTTTAAATTGCAATCACCAAATGCCACCAGTTTTACTGCACATATTAATGGTTGGCTTCACAGCAATATGTGTGGTCTTTATGACTTACTATTATCCTTCTTTTCCAGGTGGTAGGTGTCATTTGAGTCCCCCATGCTGGCTAATATGTCCGCCCCCTGCTGACCTCATCAGGCCCTTTAACCTCTGTCTCTTAAAAGCAAATCGACAAGCTGCCAGCTCTCATTTAATGGCTAGCACTGATATTTACATCATTTAATTTAACTAAACCAATCCCTCTCACACCTCAAGGTTCAATACCTACAAGAAACCAGCCTTGCATTAAACATATGACACGAAAACGAGGTTTTAAATATGAAATGCCCACAGTGTCGCTGACTCACCTTGCTTACACTAAGAGAAGGTCATTTTAACCCTGAGAACCATCAATTATTTAACATCTTTTATAATCATTCTCTGTGCATACCGTTTAATATGTGTATATATATGCATGCATTAATGCTGTTACATCAGAAGACTGTGACAGATTAAATAATGCATGTAAACTGTTTTTTTTTCCCCAAGGAGGTTACAGGTTTGATTAATTTGTTGCATAATCACAAGAAAAACAAGCACACAAAAAGAGAGAGATTGTGTTTTATGGTAATAAATGTCACAATGTGTGAAACTTTATACATTATAATCCATAAATAAAGGATTTTCTCAATCCTTTAGCACATGACCTTATCAGAGGGAGTGGAAAGAGCACAGTTTACATACATTATTCTGATCACATTATCAGACAATATTCTATAATGCAGGGATCAGAGCAGAAAAAGGAATTTAAATTGTGAAATTCTAAAGTAGAACTCATGCTAATGACATTTTGTGGGCATATAGGATTCATTCATCTTCCTTGTAGTAGCTCCAAGACGTTATGCATTTAGTGTGAATCAAATCAAACCTCAAGCATCCTTCATAGAGGTCCTGAGACGTGCTTTTATAATGTTATAAAACACAACGCTCATGCAAGACACTAAGAAAAAATTAAAGGGTTAGTTCACCCAAAAATGAAAATTCTGTCATTACTCACCTTCCACGTCTTTCCAAGCCAGTAAGACCTTTGGGTCCCACTTTATATGTGTCCCTAATACCTGTGTACTTAAATAGTAACTAAATGTGTATCTAGTATGTAACCACAGTGTAAGTACACATTGCTACATAGAATCTGCTGTAATATTTCTGTAACTACACACATGTAACAACCCTCAGAATGGTGTGTGTAAGTACAAATGTGTAAGTGGTTACACATCTAGTTACTGCGGAAGTACACAGGTATTAAGGACACTTAGTATAAAGTGGGACCGACCTTTGTTCATCTTCAGAACACAGACTAAAAGATTCTTGATGAAGCCCTGCATACACAGCTAAACAACATATGTTCAAGGCCAAGAAAGGTACAACAACAAGTACATTGTTAAAATAGCCCATGTGGCATAACCCATTATTTTATGAAGCTACAAGGAAACGTTTGGCGCACAAAGAAACAAAAATAACTTAATTCAACAATTTCTTCTCTTCTTAATTAGAGAATTTTAGTTTTGGGGTGAACTAGCCTCTTAAAAATGAGCACAGTGGGATGGAAGGTCAGTCTTAATTCACATGTTGCTCAACAAACTGAGCTAATAAACTCTCAAAAAGGATTATTAAAGTACATTTTACAAGAAAATATCTCTTTTCAGACGTTCTTTTCCTTTTTATTCAGTGGTACTTGCCATCCTTTTGAAAATATTTGTGAAATTCACTAGCAGTTTCATTAAAATTTGAACTCCTGTCTCTTTCAGTATAATGCATAACACAGCGAGATGGAAAAATTTGTTTTGAGAAAACTTGAACTTCTTACAACTTGACACACCATTTTAAAAATGTGGTGCTAATGCATGAGACTCTAAAAACCAGACAGTCAGAGATGTCAGTCTAACACAGGTTTACATAGAGATGAGATGGAAAAGCAGTGCGGTGTATCAATAAAATCTCTTTCTGTTGGATCAGGCCCTTAGAGGAAGGTTGCGTAACCATAGCGATCTCTCCTTGAGTTCTCAAGCTACCATTAGTTACTGGCAATCAATGAGCTGTGACATAATCTTAAGTGTGTGTGTGTGTGTGTGTGTGAGACGGTAGTGCTGGTTCTTTTCTGACATACACTTTAGCACTTTTTTGGCCTGTAAATTCTGTCCGTCTCACTCAAACTTAACAAGCACAAGCATAAACTTTAATCCTACATTCACACTAATATTCTCCTTCTTAAAGTGAGCTCTGTTCTGTGTGATGTAACCCGTCTCTTCGTGCAGATCCATAACCGCAGCCTACTGTCAAATGAATAAATAAATACTGTCCTCTCAAAACAAAGCATAAATATTCATTCATTGATGCAGCTTACATAAGACTCTCTAAGCCACTATGATGAGAGATGTTTGATGTCTTTGAGGTCCGCTCTCTCTCTCTCTTGAGTGAGTGAGTCATGGAGATATTCTGCCGCAGGGCTCACTAAGGGACGGCAGGTGGCCTTAAGCAGTCTCCCTCTCCATCAGTCCAGATGTCCTCCTGTTCACCATTTTGTTATCCCTCTCTTTCTTCTTTCTGTCCATTTCTGCACCAGTGTCTCTATCCGTCTAGTCTCATTCATCCTAATATTTCCAAATGCTCGCTGGTCAGTTACTCTAAAAAGCTTTGGTGCACCGGCAACCTTGACTGTCACATTTAATAGAGACAATTTTCTGACATGATCATCATTTACTGTAATTCTGAAGAGATGTTTTTTTTTCTTGTACTCTATTTATTTGTCCAGAGGGCTTTATTTAGGTTAAGTGTACCTGGAATCATATATAACATAAAATGCAATTCATCATAAGAGCAATATCTTATTCTCCTTCAGCTTTTTTCAAGGAGAGGACACGTAAATGCATTTTATTTATCCAAAAGAAGTTTTCAGAAAATATACAACCCAAAAGTTTAAGGCAGTTCAACTTTAATCTTTCCAGCTTTTTAAATGGACTCATCATGAGACTAGAAATTAAAATGTTCTCGACTGTGAGCTTCAATTCTAATAACATTTTAGATGAAACCATTCCCGAACAATAAAAGCCTCAAGAACAAACGAAGACTTTCTGAACTCCTGACTTTGAGATATGCATCGCAGAGTGCTGTTTGAATTGCAGACGGATTCTAAATGATGCTTTTGCTCTTGAGTGCATGACACTGGTGAAAGGTCATTACAGTATTTTATTCTTGTTTGGATGTAGAGGTGTATGGTCCCTTCAAGCCAACAGAAAGAGGTGAGGCAGAAGGCTTATCGCAGGAAGCGCTAAATCATCTCACGGACAGAAACAGCTCTGCTGGATTTACAGAGAGTCAAATATTTACACAAGGTATGCTCTGACCCTCTGTCTCCGCTTATTTTATTGCCTTTTTAAAGCTTTTTCTTTTTTTCTTTTTTTTTTTGTGAGCTGAAATGTTTTAGATCCTTCCTGTGGAAGACACAGGGGAAGCATTATAAACTGTTTTATTACATATTTTAGAAGAAGCCAAAATATTTATCCAAGACTCCAGAGATATGCGAGGGGATGTCCAAGCTGAAAAATGGGTGACAATTTTAGGACAGTTTCCATTCAGAAAGACATTTCCATTATCATCATCTTTCTTTTGTCACCACTTCTTTTCCTCCCCTCATCCCTGCCTGTTTGTCTATGAATAGCATAAACATGATTGTTGTGGGAATAAAGAGGGAACAGAACAGGTTCCACAGAGAAGGAAAAAATAAGAAATGAAGGCAATGGTGAGGGGAAGGAGTGCAGGAGATAAAAAAGGAGCCTCAGGCAGAAGAGCTCACGTCAGCAGTGTAGATACAGTCGGTTCTAAAAATGTTCTTCATTCACATGAAGAGCTGATGGACATCACTTTCTATTCCATAATACCATAAATAACTCCAGTTCAGCTCTCCAGTCAATGTAACCAACACAAAGGGGATATGTACATCGCACTTTATATGTTTTATTTATTTACTTTTATTAATGTGTGGGTGTATATATTTCAACCCACGCTTATTGGAAATACGTGCCTCTACATACATTTCTGCAACCCCATAATTACGTACCTCACTGCACATTTTGCCGCAGTTTCAAAGTGAGATGTCCAGAGAGTGGCGCTGAAACACACGTTTAATGCGTAACCCCGGCACGTTTGTATTAGATTGGTAAAGCTACGTATTGCAGTGCTTTTATAACGCTGCTTGAGGTGTGTTTTGTTGAATTTTAATATCCAGTGATATTTAAATATCCATGTTTTTGTATATCTGTCTCATTTCCAGTTGGTGTTCATCGATTTCCAATTCTAAAGACACTCTTTTTTTGTTAAACTAATATTTGTCATTCTACCAACGTGTATACACACACACACCCACTCACATCTGGAGGCTTGTTATACAGACTCAAATCTCCTCTTCTGCGCTGCATGTTGTTCTAATAGTTACACAAAGATCTATTGAAGTAAACTGTTGACAGCTATTAGTCTTGTTTATGTGGGAAGTGCAGAGTGCGTATCCCAAAAGGACAGGTTAAAAGCACTGTTCATTTATTCATTCACTCACTCACTCACTTAGTCTAACGTAATGCAATTTCTGTACTCCTTTTTACAATCTAAATTATCCAAAGCAGCTTTACAAGGAGAAAAAAAGCACCCAGTGAGCAAGATAAAGGGGACTTTGCAATGGTAAAATCTCCCTAAGATGTTTATAGTGATAAAGTAGTATATGATGAAGTAACTCTGGGAGGAAGTAAGACTCACTCGCTCAGTCATTCATATGCTATTTCCTCAAAAATGCAGTCTATAATTCTTATTTTTATAGTTCTTTCAAACAGAGTTTCTGTGCAGTTCTCCTGCATGGTTATCTTTCAGGTTTGATCTTTCATAAGGCTTTTAAGTTCAGAAATTGCAGTTATCCTAAAAACGTCAGCTTCAATTTTTTAGTCTCTCTCTCACTCCTCTGTGAATGCTTGAAGCCTCCTGTAGTTTTGAGGTACTGTGATGCCATTAGAAATCTACAGCTGAGGTCTGGAAATAGAGAGAAAGACACAGAAAGACAGAAAAGTCAGAAAGACTGCAAATGAAAAGTTTTCCATCCGCTATATTTACTTGTCTGTATGTGTGGCTTTATATGAGACGCAAAAATAAAGGCAAGGGATGCTAGCTGAGAAACAAGTTTACATCATAGAAATATAATCGTACAAAGTGTTTAAGGAAAAATCATGAGATGATGATTTTATCTCACACTTACACTGCCATTCGAAAGTTTAGGATTGATTTGAATGGTTTTTAAAGATGTTTCATCTAATCATCAAGGCTT
>JAUYWG010000057.1:9455033-9465113 GCA_034779775.1 Enteromius afrohamiltoni | reverse complement strand
TATTCACTGTAAAATATAATTTATTCATAAGATGAAATGCTGAATTTTCAGTATATATGTGTGTGTATATATATATATATATATATATATATATATATAATACAAAAATATTTATTTTTGAAATAAATGCTTTAATTAATCATTTGATCCTGAAGGTATCCAAACTATATAAAATATTAAGCATTACGTTTCCAATACTGATAAGAAATCTTTCTAATATCCTGATTTATTAAGTATCATGTGACACTGAGAAATAAAGTAATAATGCTGAAAATTCAGCTTTGCATCACAGGAATAAATTATGATTTAAAAAATATTATAATTGTAAGATGTTATTTTAAATTCCAATAATATTTCATAATATTCCTTTTCTGTATTTTTGAACAATTAACCCAACTTTGATGAGCATAAACATGGAGCCCCCCACATGACATGCAGGAAAATAAATAAATAAATAAATCATGCACATGATTCACTAACATTGTGATTTTAAAATTGTGCAAAGTGACATTATATTATAAGAGTTTGTATCTCAAAATGTAACTTTATATATCACAGTGACAATATAACTTTATATATCTTGCAATTGGAAATTTATATCTTCCATTTGTGGAAATTAAGAATCTAAAAATTTAGACTTATATGACTTTCAAAATGAAAGAATAAAACAAAAAATGTTTGTTTGTTTGTTTGTTCGTACATATTTTACGAGGTGGCTAATTCATACGAATTTGTACAACCTCACTCGTACTAATGCATACGATTTCTTCTAAATCGTACATATTTTACGAGTTGCCAATTCGTATGAATTTTAAACATAACCCCGCCCCTAAACCTATCCATCACATGGTTTTAGACAAATCGTACGAAATCGTACGAGTGAGGTCGTACGAATTGGCACAAATTTGGCACCTCGTACGAATATGCAGGAATTTCTCATGAGAGCATGAAAATGCCATGCATTCCCCAAATATCTGTTTGCAACAGTCTACTTTGATCTCGCTTGCACACATACACACATACATACACTCCAGCCCAACACAAACACATCCAGACATATTCATAATATTCTGATTTGTCTGAATTAAGCAGTGTCATCTGTGCTTCTGGAAAACTCGCATAATCTAATTTGCATGACAGTGTGTGTATGTGTGTGAGAGAGTAAGAGAAGGCGGGTTCTTTATCTCAGTATGGACAGAGATTTATTCAAGGCTTTGAAATGAGACACAGACTAACACAGACTTTGGCTGTAATCCTCTCTAATGAGAGGACGAATCTTCTCTCTCATCCAAATGCTTCAATGAGAGCTGAAGGAAGAGCTGTAAATGGAGAATGAATGGATTCCTTTTCTTTTTTTTCTCAGCTAAAGTCTCTTTGGCTCATCCCAAGGAATCATAGACAGTGAAAAAGAATCAAACACAATACTGATCAATATTGATCAATTGTGTTTATTTATTTATTTTTAGTGCTGTTTAGCCTGTGAACTTGTTTTTACATCTTGGATTTACAGCTGAGGCTAAACATGGGTTAAATACGTGACCCTGGCACATATTTGTTACACTGATATAAGCACATTATTTAAGAGGTTTTCAGTTTTCAAATGTCACAGCGAGTTGAAATTGATTTGAATTTACAACATAATATATATTAATAGTTATTATGCAAAGATTAGACATAATGAATTGATACTGTGGACCTGCAAATCACACTTTTGTGTGAAAAGGAATAAACGTTGTGAGTGTTCTACTGCCTCTAATGTCCATTTCAACTGGAAACTGAAGCAATCTGTGTGTATAAGTACTTTTTAGGAGTTTAGGAGCTGAAATGTAGGTAGATACATATTTCCAATGTGGTTGTGGATTTTTGTTGATAATTGTTAAAAACGACCGTTTAACTTTTAATGAATGCTGTGCAATGCAGAAAATGCTGAAAAATTCAATTTTGTGCATATTTACATAGAAGAACAATTAAAAGTCATCCAGTGGAATGCAAATAAAACACATTCTGTGTGAATGGACCCTTCGCTTTCATCACTTTCATTTCATTTGAACAGAATACACATTTTTGGCTGTTTTATGAACCCCTTGTTTTTTTTATAAAAGCAATAGCACACCACTGGGTTGTTATTCTGAATATGAACATTCAAATGAAAGATACTGTTTAACAGTGTGTTGACGTTGATTTGGTTACATTTATCGCCATGTGTAAATGTATGTTTTGCCGATAGTGAGTCTCATCGGGCCCCTGATATGGGTTAAGACTCAGGCCCTGGTCAGTTCTGTCACTGGAGAGCCATCATTCACAACACTGAACTGCTTAGACCTCACCATCTGGAGCCTGTTAAAATACACTCCACCTTTCTCTTCCCATCGGTCGACCACTTCACCTCTCTCCAACCCCTTTCATTTCTCTCTTTCACGCCGTCCCATGCTGTCTTTCCATGTCCGTCTGCTGTTTGCCTTTCAGCCTGTCTGTCTCTCTTTCCGTGTTTTCCAGCAGGACCACATGTATAAACATTCTCCAGCGTCCATTATGCAAACGAAATGGCCTAAAATTGCCTGCAAGGAACTGTGTGCAGAACTGATGGAGAAAAGACATCCAACATTGAGTAAAATGGCACTGAGCATGTGCAAGTTTAATAAAGTACATAGCAACTCGATTGCCTAGATACACTGTGTATATTAACTTTTACTCTGAAAAATTAACATTTAGCTATAACCTGCGTTTACAGGGACATAAGCATTCACTGAATGCTGAACTTATCTACATATTTTCCTTCATAGAAAACACAAACCAACCATGAAATATCCATTAAAGCCACCCCTCAGAGACTGGTTGTGACTGGTTAGTTTACCCTAAATTAGCACTATTGTGACACCATAAATTTGATATTACTGGATAAATGGCTAGCATTATATTGTGCATGTAAAAGTTTAATATTGGAGACTGAAGTATGAAGTTATAAATTGCTTCTGAGTGCTTCGGGGTAACTCTGTTCTGTGGAGTCTTATGGAGAAATGCTTAATAAAAACTGTAAGTGCTGAGCACAATCCCAGGGGACGAATTTAAAAACAATATCATGACAATGGTTTCCCCTCTTTCCTCTGGCTAAAACACTTCTAGTTGTTTCTCAACATTGGCAGCAGTTCCAGACCGCAGCATGGTCCAGATGTGGAGTAAACGCTCAGGGCTCAAATCTCTGAAACAGACAGTGACAAACATATGTGATGCCTAAAAACTGGCTTATGAGCTGGCTTCGTGTTTGGAGCATTATACTTCACAGGTGATTTCAGAACTGCATGTGTTGGATACTTGTGTGTAGATCTTGGCTTAGTTTAGTTCAAACAAACATGACTTCATTCTAGTGCTGTTGAAGCACAGTTACAGTAGGTCTCGGCGGCTTTGTAAGTGGGAGGGAGGGAGGGGGGCTTCACATAAAGTCGTCACAGGGTGAAGGGTCAACGTTGTTACAGACAGAGAAAGGAGACGTAACAGCATGTTACTACTTGCCTATACCACCTATACAAACAGATCACATCTACAGTAAACAAGCATCACATAAGCAAATAAACAGTGGACACGCAAAGTTTGTAAAAGTTTACATTTTAAAGTTATTTTTTGTGTGTGTGTGGGGGAGTTAACCCTTTATATTTTTTATAGGGAGCAATTTTCACTGTTAATTGGTAGCTAATTGCAATGCACATTACTATATTGGCTATTTATTCATACTTCTAAAGCACATATTCTACATCCCTAAACTTAACAAATTAGGAATTCAAAGCAAAAATCATAGTTAATAGTTAATCAAAAGTCAGTATTTGACCTTAAAATGAAGTGTAACGCTTCACAAAAAAATATCAGATTCAAAATAAACGCTCAAAACGTCAAATTAATTCCTTAATTTCAATTTATTTTGTTTTGTTTTAATCGATTTACATTTAATGCATTTTAATTACTAAAAATAAAGTAAAGTAAAGTAAAATAAAATTATGATTTGCAGTTTCTTAATCTATATTTTGGTAGCACTATAATGCACTATAAAGTAGTTTTAATACATTCATGTACTGGATTCATTAAATAATTGTTAGTTCTAAAATGTATCTATTTAGCAAAACCTAATTCTTTGTTGCACTTTAGAATGAAGCATTAAAAACATGACAAAAAATACAGATTTTTCCCTCAACTCCCAATTTTCTGTTCATCAATAGTTAGTAAATTAATTGTTAAGGGTTGGATTAAGGGATATATAATGGTGTTGTAGAATTGAGAATTAAGATGTGCTTTGTGACTCTTTTAAACAGCCAATATGCTAGTAATATGCATGCTAATAAGCAAGTTAACAGTTGGTTCCTAAACTAAAACGTTTCCCAAAATACTTGCATTTTAAAATATACTGTTGAGAGGATGCGTGAGTGTGAATCTTGTGTGTATCCTTGTGTTAGTTCATATGTCATCATTGTTTGCTCAGAGATTTCCCGTATCTGCTTGTTCCAGAGGAATACTGTCAAGCTGACACCTCTGTTAAAGTGTTTAGTATCAGTGTGAGTGAGATACGGAGAGAGTGAGTGTTGTATATGTATGATTCTGTGCTGACAGATCTGCACACTGGTCATTCACCAACTGAGGTAAACACCCCATTAATCTTGGGTTGTCAGGGTAATGACCCCCGTGACCTCTCTTGGCGGTTGCCGAGTCGTCCCACATGGGTGTAATTGAACATCATGCTACAGGATGAGAGGTGAACTCTGGGTAAAATACCCATTAGCCAATTAGAGCCTGAGAACATCTAGAGTGAGGTGATAAGAGTTCATTTATAAATACTATGAGCTTAATTTGAAGTAAATTGCAGAGACAAGTAAGCAATTTATGGGTGAAACGACCAACATTTGTACCTGATTATAAGACACTCAAAACGTTTGTCACTGGGCTTTATAAGCGTTATATTTGAGCTGTGTGTGTTTGCGCACACATGTAGCCAGTTTTGGCTGGTCTTACGTGTTAATACATTTACGGACCTTCATGAATTTATTTCAGTCTCCAAGTCTGACACGTAACTTGTGTATACAAGAAACATGTTTTATCATCTCCTTGATTTCTTTTAGTGGAACCTGCTGGAAAATATCCACAGAGGTTATAGCTAAATCAAAACCTCATGACAAAACAAAACAAAAAAACTCAATACAGGCTTTGTCAGGCAAAATGCCAAGTTTGTCATTGCAAATGTTGCTTGGTTACAGTTCAAATGTCTATTTATTTCCACTTCCTTACATTCAAATTTGAATTGCAGTTATTCTTTTTGCTCGCTGCCCAAATTTAACCTCAGGAATTAGAATAGTTGAATTTAAAAGGCATTTTCAACATGATTCTTTTATTCTTGTTAAAGGGACATTGTTTGTTTTATTGCATTTTGACCCACCCAGCTAATACGGAATTAAACCTTTATATAAATGTAAAATGTTACTTTCTTTAAAATATGACTGAATATTATATGAACATGAATATTTGCAAAATATTAGTGGTAGAAACCAAACACGCTGTAAACAAAGCAGCACTGCACTCACAAATGCATGAATGAAATGGAAATGAACTGACGCCGATTAGCGTCACACAAAGGAGTGATTTGGAGAAATGATTCGTTGAGCAAATGAGGTAAAGATGAATGCATATTATAAGACAGTGAAAGTGTTTTGTGACCTTGCATGCGTGTCAACTTGAGGACACTCAAAACCAAATAAATCTTTCATTATCCATAGACGAGGCACTTTCAAATGAACTTTATATTGATTGTAATGCTGAATAATAATTTGCTCACTGATATTAACAGGTTTACAACAAGATTTACTTGTGCAATGATAAAACATATCTTATCAGTTATAAACAATGACTAGCAGACTCTCCAGCCCCCTCTGTCTCTGAGCCAGGACAGTGGACTGCACATTCATAAAAATGCTGTGTTTGGAATGCTGAACACGGAACAGGCTGCTTCCAAATGAATCGTAGAGCTTACGCATCTCTCTGAGGGATACGAGTATGGCCGTTAACTCAGCCTTTTCCAATCATGCTGGGCGGTTCCAGCACTTCTAGATTCTTTAGAGGCTGTGGGGAATCGAGATATGTGTCATATGCAGTTCTGACCAGCAGGATGTGGAGTGATGGGTGTTCCAGCTCAGCTGTCATGGGATGCTGTATGATTGATGGGCCAGTCGGCCTGTCTCTGTGTTTATGCTGTCTTGACCTCTGACCCTGAAGGGTCGAGGTAAGGTTAGTTTATGGAGTATCACGATAGATTGACCATGAGACTCAACACTGTCAGAGACAACTGACAGACCAACTAGAAAAAAGGGAGAGTGCAAAAATGAGGATGACTTTGATAAGTGAATGAAGGTGTATGCAATCTAAAAATTAAAAATATTGTGGGAACATAATGCAAAACAACATAATTAGAAAAATGAATGACAGATTCATTAAGCAGTTCTAAATAATAAATGGCTCAAGGTAATTTATACTATAAAAAAGCAAATAAACTTCATCCTGAATATAGTATTTTGGAATATGAAACAGTTTAGTTTTAGTATTTTAGTATTTTTTTATATATGCTATTATACTTTTTTGTACATAGGAAATGTCAGGACATAATCAGACAAAATCTAGAATTGAAACACCATAAATACAGAATGACAACAACAACAAAAAGATTCTGCATGTGATTATGTGACGTTTGGGTGTGAGGTTGTGTGTGTACGTCTTTATTTAAAATGTATCTAAATATATATGTAAAGCAGAGTGTGGAAGAAGGAGAAGATTAAAAAAAACAGTAATAAATAAAAGTAAAATAAAAACTACAAAATAAAAAAGAAGTAAAAAAGAAAATATTGAAATTTTACAATTATTTTGTTTTTATATTTTGTTATGAGTTTGATTTTTATCTTTAGTTCAGTTTTTTTTTTCAGGCATAGAATTTTTTGGCTTACAAATTTCTTTATTGTGTATTGTGTATTTATTGTGAATTTATATGTGTAGATAATTTTATGACCAAAAAAGCATCGTTTCTTTAATTTAGGAAACATTAGCTAATATAGTAATATTAGTACAATGACCATTTTACAATAGAAATAAGTAGTCTAACTTATAAACTGCTTTGCAAGCTAACAATGTTCTTTAGTAAGAAATCTGTAACATTTTGCAATGTGAATGACCAAATTCCAATTGGTTAAAGTTTTGTTATTGAGGGAACTCAATCCTTTATGTGTATATGCAAAAAGTGTTCTGGCAACATTTTTGCTTGTTTGGTCATAATGTTGCAGGTTAAGCTCAGGGCAGGAAGCACTGATCATAAATCAGTGGGGTATCACAGACTGGAGTCAGTTACTCTAGTCCAGGCCGGCCAGCCAGCGACTCAGACCCCCCAGCAAGGGGATCAGACGCAGAGCACATTTCATCTCAACAACACTGAGAAAGACATAGAAGTACAAGAGAAACTCAAATGGCAGAAATTATTCAATCAGATCATAGATATGAATCTGCAGCAGAATGATTTCTGAAGAATTGTGGGGTAACCAAATAAAAAAGGAGGAAAACTGGAGCTTGGGACTGAAAGAAAAAAGGGAAATAAACTAAGCATATGAAGACTATTCTAAAGAAATGCATGTGGACAAGTAGAAAGTAGGACACATAAAAAAAATGTATGCACTTTCATTAGGAACTTTGAAAATGCTGTTTACATTTCTGTGCATGTGTAAATGAGTAATTTGCATAATAATTCTAATGAGCATGTTTGGACAATATCATCATGCCTTGAATGTGCCAATGTGTTTATTTGTGTGCGTGAGCAAGAGCATGTTAATGAGCGATCTTCTCTTATCTTCTCTCTTGGGTGTTTTGTTTGTAGCTGTTGTACATCACCCATCCCTGGCACTTTAGACCAGACCATCTCTCACCGTCTCTTCGTCTCCACAGCGACCAGACGGCTGTGAGGCCACTGGATGGAGGGAGTGCAATGAGCTGTCTTTTTTCTAATGAATAGCGCTGCTATCCAGTGAGTGACCTGTCAGATGTGACAGGCGAGAAGTGAGGGATTGTTCAAAGGTAAAGTTTTAAACGGCATGCAGAAATGTATCTAAAGGAGACAGACACCAGAGAGGCATGGCTATCATGGGATAGCGGGACAGTATAGACTTATCTCTGTAATGAGAAAAGAGAAAGAAAGAGGGGGTGGAATCCCAAAGGGTTTCTCTGGTCAAGAAGATAAGGGACATCAATGTTGTTGCGCATGCATTTTACAGCATGGAAGGCTTATTGTTAAAACTGTTTCACTTTTGTAGCTCATTAGACGTTGTCTCAGATGTTTCTATTAAAATTCTTGAGATAAATTTGATAATTGATGTACTTTTTGAGAGCTGTGAACTGTGGATATAGCTTAGCCCGTTTAATTTGAAAAGAAATAAAAGATGAGAAAAGCTGATATTTATCGGGAGTGCTTGGGGCTAGCAGGGAATGGATAGAAAAACCACTTTAAAAAACAATCATAAAATAATCAATAAAACTGAGTTATAAGTGAGTAAATACATAAAGTTTATAAAGTCAAGGGCAGCAATACTTCAACAAAGTTGTTTCTGCCTCAAAATAAAAGGGTGATTGTAGGATAAAGTAGGTTAAGTCTGACAAATTGATTGTGAGCTGCGTTAAAAATTACATGTTTTTTTTTATTTTTTTATAATAAGTAGGCCTAATTGCATCCATGTGAATGTGAATATAATCTGGACTTCACGTGACCTACCAGCTTCAGTTGCATAACTTCAGTTCAGCTACCACTCACATCTTCTCTCCCATGGGATAGTAAAGTGTCCATCAGATGCACTATGTGCAGTGCACTATGGAATTTAAGCGGACATAAGTCACCCACCTACTGTTTTGTTAATGTGGTAAAAACTGGACTCTTTTCCCACTGTCACCTACTATGCAGGGAAGTCACATTGTAAGATATAAACTGCATTATTCTGTGCTTCTATTGGCCTACTTGACAGCACAATAAACAGAAATCGTCTCTAAGTTACTTAAATTGAAATCAGAGTATTCACCAGCTCTCACAGAAATCTTGTAAATAACCAAATATAAGTTTTTCATGTCTGTTTTCAATTATACCATCATTTTTTCCTAATGACTAAAGACTTAACCATGTAAGTCAGAGCTAACTTTAAAAACCAGCCATTAAAAACACAATTAAACCTTAATGTGCGGTTGGTTGGAGATGCTACAAAGAAGTATTTCGCATTTTTTAGCCATTAAGTTGCTCTCCAGAGCACCGGAAGTTCCACTCAGCGGAAGTGTCTTCCTCATTCATCACGTTTAGTATTAACGTTACCCCAAAATATGCTGCTCTCAAACTTTCTAATTCAACAGCCTGTCCTATTTTTGGAGACAGTTCATTCGAGCTGCTACGCGAAAACAAAGGTATATTATATACAATGCGCATTCATTAGTGGTTAAACTGAAAGAGGATTGTTGAGGCGACAAAAGCTGCATTGTGACCGCGGCAGGTCCTCTCTGTAGGTTACATCCTCCACGCCTCATCTTTCCGACTCTATGAAACAGAAACCTCACAATATCTGGGTTAACAAAGTATACAACTTCGTGTGAAGTGTTTTGCACAGACGTTAAAGATTGTGTAGCCACTTTTTTTTTTACTGTCATTACTTAATTGAATCTTAAAGTATATTTGTTTTGTTATTGCGATGCATTACTTGAAACAAAATGCTATGACAGTGATTTGAGAAAATAGAAAGTATATTTCTATCCAGACAAATATTAGCAAAGGAAAGAGAAGCGAAAAAAGCAAACGGTCAATTAGCTTGTATGAGAACCACATATGACCACATATATTACTTAATTCAGCATCAATGTTTATTCCTCATGTTTACCGATAGGGGGCAGTATGTGCCACACAATGTACTTGCTCACTAAACCGAGTTCCTTCACTGTCATCTGTCTTTTGAGATCATCCTTTGGTGAATAGTTCACAATTCAGTTAACTGTAAATTTTAACAGTTAATAAAAAAAAAAATAAAAAATATATGTATATAT
>JAUYWG010000057.1:9427512-9447107 GCA_034779775.1 Enteromius afrohamiltoni | reverse complement strand
CATCAACACATATACTATGTAAAGAAAAACTTTTATTTTGGATGCGATTAATCGCGATTAATCATTTGACAGCACTAGTATTTATATAATCTCTTTTTATTTTTTTAACATTTTCACAGATTCTGCAAAGGTTACCCAAACTTTTGCATAATTCCTTCTAGATTCAAAGTTCTAGAATTGTTGTAGATAAAATAAGAAGTGCTGCAAATTTGTCATGAAGTCTACAAATATCACGACTTAGAATCACAGTGAAAATTGCCTGTCACTGGTGCACACTCAAAGAAAATAGTGCCCCTGGAATCAAATGTTATTGATCTTTGTTATTATTTGAATATGTTATTTTCTTTTCCTCCATTTTCAGGGCTGCAAGAGGAGCTGACAGGTCTCCTGAAGTGTGATGGTTACTTCCACATACAGTGTTACTGGCACGAGCGAGGAGAATGGCAGCCCTTGCAAGTCCACCTGTGAGTGTTTTTTGAAGAGAGGATAGAAAATACAAGAGGAGTGGGTGGTCACCGTGCTACTGGGTTTGTGTGGATGAGCGTGTGTGTGTGTGTGTCTAGATGAGCCAGCTCCCATGCTTGCTAAAAATCACCTAATTTTTCACTTGAGTGGCTCTCTTTGGGCAGTCCCCCCCTCCATCGACCCCTTCAGAGAAAAATTCCTCTAGTGAGTGTGAAGAGTGCACTCGCAGTGCCCCCCACTCCCCCAGCACACACCGAGGGGCATTGAAAATGCATTAACACCAAATCAATGGAAAACAGTGGAAAAAAAGCAAAAAGAGAGAGGACGAAAAAAAATCTCCTTAGCAACATAATCTAGATGGCCTCACGAAAGGAGAGGGGAGAGTGAAAAGAAAGGGGAAAAGGGGAAAAGAGAAAGGGAAGGGGGTAGCTGAGCGTTTAGTGCCGAATAAGAGACTGAACACTGAGAGGTCTTGCACACAGACAGCGACAAAATGAAGAATTAACACAAGAGAAACTGTTCCTATTTAACACCAGGGGAAAAGCGACTATATTAACACCCTCCCATTAGGGGGCAGGGGGGAAAAGAGGAGGCTGGGAGGACAGGATAGACCCCTAAAAACACTCTCCCAAGGGAACAGAGAAAGTCAGCAATAATTGATTGTGTGTGTGTGTGTGTGTGTGTTTTAATTTTTCATTCTTTTTTGCTGATAACTTAAGTTTTCTTAATACTTCTGTATGTCTTATACAGTATGTCATTTATTTATATTATTCAAATTATTTTATTACTTTAAGTAATAATTATATTATATTATATAATATTATAAATTATATTATATATTGCATGTGACAATGGACCACAAATAGAGTCTTAAGTCACACAGGTATATTTGTAGCAATAGCCAACATTAAATTTTATGAGCCAAAATGATCTATTTTTAATTTATTCAAAACATCTTTAGGATATTAAGTAAAGATCATGTCTCGTGAAGATATTTAGTCAGTTTTCTACTATAATATATCAAAATTTTCCATTTTCACCCTCAGATTCCAGATATTAAAATATCTCAGCCAAATCCTAACAAACATATATCATTGGAAAGTATATTTATTCAGCTTTCAGATAATTGTCAATTTAAAAAAATTACAAAGATTCCCCTTATGTTGTGAAGGCAGGGTCAGTAATATTATATTATATACAAAAGAAGTATGTTTATATGTTGGCTTACTTTGGATCATTTTAAATATCACTGACTTAATATATTTAAAATATTATTGATTTTCAGAACATATTAATGATGTCAGGGCATGGTGTGTATATGTAGGTATGGTTAATAATCTAAAGTGTAGTAAATGTAAGTCAAAGCTGACATATATATTGTGTATTCCCTTTTTTCTTGTTTTGCTATTGTTATTTCTTCTCAGTTCAGTGTATGAAAGCTTGGTATTTTATTCATTCTGGGTATTAGATAAATTCAGGAAGGACATTTGAACTCCATTTCAAAGTTCAGTTCAGCAAATATCCAACTAAATTTTGTTTAAAAATCTCTCGAGTCGTGAGACCAGTCACCATGTCACTCACTAATGGACAAGACAGAGAGTGAAAGACAGAAGGTAGGTCCATTATTTTAATTGAAGACTGATCAAAAATCTATACGCTGCGGAAAGAAAAGGAAGGGTGTATTCTGCAAAAGCAGGTATTCCCAATTCAATTAGTTTGGTGTTGGACACTGGTTACCAGTCTCTATGTAAATGACCTTTAACCTCTACTACATGATCTGGTCAATGGTGGGAGGGTTAGACTTAATTAGGAGGTCATTAAAACCTGCCCCCTGCAAGCCATTAGCTTTATAACTGCCCACACACATACCTACAGCTGACCCATGGCTGTAATGAGCCAGTTCAGGCAACTTTATCAAGAAATGTGTTGGACTCTTTCCGTTTCACAGCATCTGCGCAAATCAGAATCAAGGTCTAATAGCAATAAATGAAGATTAATTCAATGGTATTATTTCACTTCAGTCGCTTGAATCCTGTTATTAAATGATGAAGTAACATGTCATTGATTGATGAAGTGGAATCATGCAAACTCAAATGTCGAACTAGAATCATATTTTTAAAAGGGAAAAACACATATTTTCCAGCTGAGCGTTCAGGCCATTATTTTCTAGGCTGCATTAAATTACTCTAGCAAAATGTGTTCCCATGCTCTCTGCCAAGCTGAAGTAGGATAAAATGATGAATAAATTTGCACGCTTAGCATGTGAAACATTATAAACCTTCATGTGTGTGTTTGTAGAGAAAAAGCTAAAAGTTGGGCAACCAAATTTGGGGTTAATTGGAAAAGCAATGGTGTTCAGGTGAAGATTTCCTGACCGAATGGGAATCTGGCACCCATCTAAAGACTGAAAGATTAAGATAAAACAAGGGAGACTGAATGAGAAGGAGAGAATAAGTGAGAGCCGACAACTTCATCTACAGAGGCATTAACAAAGACAGTACAAAGGCGAAAGGAGAGAATAAGGGAGAGAGAAAAGGGCCAGAGGTTAGCGAAGACAGAGAGAGATGGAAAAACAGCGAGAGCGAGACAAGGCGTAAAAGAGGGAGAAAAGAGAGCGACTGATGTAGATAAACAGTGAAGAAAAGGAGCGAAAGAGAGATTAATAAAGAGGCAGAAGTGGAGAAAAATAGAAACTGAGGGAGAAAGAAGGGACTCCAGTGACTCTCTTTGTCCCGATTGCCGATTTCACACCGACACAAAGGGCTCGGTGGACGTTTCATCCTTTCATTAACGTTTCTCTGGCGTTTATTCAGCGTTAGTCTGTGACGTTATGAAGTCAGCCCCATTCAGGCCACATTATAAATCACCTCCTCCGCTGCAGAGCGTGGCCAATCGGCCAATTACGCAGTGTGGCCGCCCCTGAACACGCAGGACAATGGCATCACAAGGCCAATAAACAAGCCTCTAATAGGGCGGCGGGGAAAACGCGCCCAAAACAGGCCCCAACCGCCCGCCGCACGCACGTATTCCATCATCCCCATGCCCTCGCATTTCCTCCCGCTAACGTTAGCGCACACACACAGCTGTGGAGGGAGCGAGGCAGGGGCAGAAGGGTAGTACTGGCACACAGAGAGAAAAATGACCCAGCACCAGTGCGCCATGCAGACCCCCCCATGGCCCTTTTCAGGCTGGGAGCCAGAACAAAAGCATACTGTTGCCATACTGTGACGTTCATGCTAGCCAGTTAGCACAGCTGCAAGAGCTCACCTTGCGCTAGCGACTATTGTTGGCCTGTTTTAGAGCCTCTTCCATCCATCTTCTGGACTGGAGGAGACAAATACAGACAGAGAGAGAGAGAGAAAGCTGGGCTGAGAGAAAGTGGTCGGGTGATGCAGCTGCAGGGGGAATGAATGCGAGCGTAAGGTGAAAAGGGGAAGACTGGAGAGACGGAGAGAGAGGTGTCAATGTAACAGACCGCAGGGAGGTCCCACCCACTCACTTACAGAGCAGCTGCAGTTAAACAGTAACCAGAGAGATCAACTGGTTAGCGATATTTAGAACTTTTTGAACTTTAAAAAAAAACTTCAAAGGAGTGTTCCAGGTTCAAAATAAACAAACCCCCACAACATTTTGTCTCCACACACACAAAAATCACTCGTCTCTAGTTTTCTTTAGAGGAAAGCGAAAATGGAGATTAAGATGAGGCATTTAAAATGGACGTGTGGGGGATTTAAAAGCAAAATGTCAAGCTTATAATGTTTTGATAAAATAGTAAACATGAATTAATTTACCATGATTAATTATAATTTATAAAATTTGTTGAGTGAATTTATAATTAATCATTAATAATAACTAAATAATTAAACCACATGAATTAGTTTTTTGTTTAATTGGCCCGTTACATAAATAATGTAGTTTCAGAGTTTATGGTGTTTTGTTGTCATCGTCAAAGTTTTAAATCTTTACACTGTTTTTTTTGCACACCACAGTGTTTGCATAGTAGCCTATTAAACCAACACAGTGTCACGACCAATTTGTACGTATTCGTACGAGGTGCCAAATTTGTGCTAATTTGTACTAATTCGTACAAACTCGCTCTAAAGTTCTCTGTCTAAAACCCCTGTGGCAGGTAGGTTTAGGGGCGGGGTTAGGTTTAGGTCGTTCATACAAATTCATACGAATTGGCAACTTGTAAAATACGATTTAGAAGAAATTAGTGAGGTTGTACGAATTTGTACGAATTAGCCACCTTGTAAAATATGTACGAATTGGGCTGATTGAACAGTACGTATTTAAATGTTATGGATTGGGCCTATTCTTTTTTTTATTGAAAAAAAAATCATTGTAACCAAGTTTTGAAAGAAAAGGCATCATTTTTTGTGGTAATTAACAGTACGGCACAAATGCTGTCACTAAAACTTAGGTTCTATTGAACCTTGAATATTTCATTAAATATGAATGAAAGCGCAGGGGTGCCCGCCGTTGGCCCAGCTGCAAGTGTCAAAATTAGAGACAAAGGTCATCTGCACCACACACTATCCACATGAACCCACCCTGTGTACCAACAGCACTTGCTGAAAAAACCCACCATCACGAATCGGCAGTGCCCCGTCCTCTTACGCCCATACAGACCTCTCTAGATGCTCTCGCTGAAGTGTCTGCAGCTGCTAAGAGAATGTTAGTGTCATCTATTGGTTGAGTGAGTCTAATAGCACTTGGTACTATGACACTAAATACCCCTCGCACAATTCAACTTTATTCATTAAAAAGACCCCAGGCACGTTACTAACCCACTAAATATCTCTGCCACAATGCCACTTGCACACGAAATTTCCACGATACAAAAACACTCGTGCACGAAATCTTTCCAATGCATTTCTAAAATGCCCACTCGACTAAATCACCCTGTAGCCAATACCAGCTAAACAATACAACTTCACGCTCTTAGATCTCTAGGCTTCAGCCATACATTGTGTCTGTACCAACATTTCACTTGTTTTGTTTTTTTCTAAAATAAAGCCATTTGTAAATTATAGTTTGCATGTGTTTGAATATATCCAAATTTACAATTGGCTTTAAGAAAAGTAAAAATTATAATATTTTGCTAAAACCAATGAATGAGCCAGAAAATTATAACCAATAACCAGTAAATTACCAATAAAAAATAAATAAATGCATTTTTTCATTCTTTTTTTTTTAATATTATTACATTTTTATTCAATGTATAATTGTTGGATGTCAAAACTTTTGTTATTGTTGTACGTGTAACTTCAGAATAAACAATAAAAAGATTAAAATTAACTTAAAATCAATCCTTTGTTAAACAATTACTATTATTATTTTATTACTATTATTATTTTTATTGTTATTTCATTTTAAAGCAATATATAATTATTTGATGTTTTGATATTGTTGTATTTATAACTTAAGAATAAAAAAATAGTGTTATTAAATAATTGGAGGGAGTTTTTAAAGATTACCTTTTAGTGATTATTAGATGACAGCTTGTAAAAAAATATGTAAAAAGAGTGGAAATGAACATTACAATTAAATATCTTACATTAAATATACACATTAAAAAGAACTTATATATTGACTGAAATGGTATCAACATATTGTGCATCCCTAAACAAAAGTGGGAAAATCATTGTTGGATCATTTGCTAATTGTAAATGTGGCATTTAGGACACAATAAAGAGACATCTCTGCCTGTCTTGCTAACCCATGTCCTATTTACAAACACATTTCAGCAGGGCAACTTGATTACCATTCAGGTGGACGTCTGGCTGCAGTGTGTACTTGTTGGAAGAGCTCTTTGGAGTTGCTTAGAGAAGTGTGTGTGTGGTTGAAGGGGGTGGTGTTGCTGAGGGATCGATTTGATTCTAATCGGACCATGAAAAGAACATGATCTAACTGCTTTCAGCTGGGAGTACATTTGGGCCCTCTCCACTATTTGCTCTCCCTCTCTACTCCCCTTTTCCTTTCTTTGACGCGCTCCCTCACTCTGTGTCTCGCTCTTTGACACACAATGTCTCTGGCCGATTCAAAAAGCCTTGAATGTCTCATTAATGACTTTGTGAATACTGGGGTAGAGAGATTTGAGGATGGACGTGGGGTGGGAGGGAGAAAAAAACAGGGGGTTGGAAAGAAAAGGGTGGAGAGCGTAAAAGCGTAAAAAATTCCAGGGTTGTTTAAAAGACTGGCTAAGATCTTTGCCATGGATTATCATGACAGCGTTTTAGAGGCTCAATGGGGTTGACCCCTTTGAATGCCTGTGTATTCGGCCGGATAGACACTCGCTCGCTGACTTTGAAAGTTGGTCTTCTTTCTGCATTCTCCTCCAGTGTCCCGTCTCAGCATTTGCAGGCTTTTCTTTGCCTCTGTCTTTCAAATTTTATATTCCCATTCCCGTCTTCCATTGTCACTCTCTCTCTGCTTCCCTGTCCACATTATTTATCAGTAGTTCACTCCCATCCTTCCATCCACTTGTCATTGGGTGAAAAATATCTCCTCACATGTTCCCTCTTCTTTTCAGCCACTCCTGTCATCAGGATGGTTAACACAACACTCAGGGCCATAAGTCAGAAGCTAAAGGTCAAAGGTCAAGGTGCTCCTGGGCTCTCTTTTTCTGAATTTCTATTTTATTTGGCTTTTTTCCATTAATACTTCACACATTGTAATATTAGAGACAAACAGTAAGAAGTAAATAATTTCCCATGCCTCAGGTCAAAGCAGATATGCTATTCAAATCTCTCCACAAAATAGAATAAATAAATAAACAGCAATTGCTAAGGATAGGAAAATGTTGTTGTTGTTGTTGTTATTAGTTAGTGCTTTCAAATCAATTAATCGCATCCAAAAAAAAAATATTCACATGATATAATTGTGTGTACTGTGTATGTTTATATAAATATGCACATACAATATATTTATTATATAAACATAAAATATTTTTCATAAATAATATACATGCATGTCTTTGTATTTATATATTATAAATATACACTGTGTGGAGTGGGAACTTTGGGCACATAACCATGTCTGGGTCTTAGGATAACGTGAAAGTAGGCTGGACCATATTCAAGGCACAAATTGCTGACTGAGAATGAGTGCAGGTCTCCCATCTTCTTCATGGAAGCGAGCGCAAGCAGGAGCAAAGTTTTTATAGACAAAAAAAAGGCCCACACAAGTGAGTCAGCAATCATGGCCATGGTCAGAGGTGAGGAAACACCCACATCCATAAGCACACGGTCAAAAAGACATCCCGGAGGACATGCTTTGCGACCGTGTAACTGTAAGAATTTGCTTTTCTTTTAGGCCGGGACTGCAGAGGGGAGGACCACACACACAATTTTGCACCCAGTGCAGTCTCTCCACTGGAATGCAGGAATACTCCGACCGAGGATCTCGAACAGCAGGTAATACTTTTGGAATGGAATCCGTGGGTACTGGAACGGAATCCGTGCAGAAATGGAACAGCTCTCCTGGCCATACATGCGGAACGGAATCCTCGGGAATCAGGGTCGGCTCTCCTGGCCGTGAATCGAAAATAGACTTCGGGAGGCACCTACGTGGGGCTGGCACTGGACGTTACTCAGTAGATGCATGCACTTTTCATTACTCCTAATTTAGCTGTTTTTCGTTAATCTCCTAAAATTGTAGGTTTGTGGGTTCTTTTCTTTATTTCTATCTTTCAGCAAAATAATAATAACAACAACAATAGTAATATATTCTGTTAGGACTTATCTTATAAAAGGTATATAAAAACATCACACACACAGGTGAAATGTATAGTTGTTGAAGTAACTGATTCCATACAACAAAAATGATTGGAGTCACGCATAACCTAATACATACTTTACTCTCACATAGGATGAAACTGTACATGTTTCAGCAGAAAATCGAGCCAGAGGAATCAGGCAGTGACCTTAGAAGAGATAGCAAATGAAAGATACAGAGAGGATGTGACAGAAATGGAGGAGAGTCAGGCAGGTGCTGGGAAGGCCTCGCATGTGCATCCACATTAGTCTGCTTGACTTGAACTAGAGTCGCTGCGGCGAGCAGGTGAGGGGATACAAATTCTAGTGGGAAAGGGGGACTCCAACTCGCTTGCTTGCATACAAATTTTAGACCCCTACCCCCAAAACACTCACACACGCACACAGACAGACACAAATGGACTAAGGCAACACAAAGATGCAGACACACTTGAAAGTCTCTTCAGCTCTAGTTAAACAGGACAGAGTGCGAGAGAGAGGGGCACAGCTCAGCCCTTTCAGATCTACCCACTCCTCTCTGTACATGCACAACATTAGGTCCTCTGGGCTATTTATGACACAAGGAAGCACAGAATCACCACAATTAATGAGGCACAGGGAAAACACCTTATCCTGAGGTGACTGAAACACTGCTGGAAGCTTTCCATACAGCATTAAAAGGCTTCCTTATCCTCAGGCTCGTATTTAAGAGCTAAAAGAGTTGTGATAATTCAATTAGTCCTTTTCTCATCCAGCTACATGAAGTGCACCCCAGACTGTAGAGTGCTTTTCCCCACACAAATTAATTGGGCCGCTACAACAAGCACAACTTTTATAGGAGTATTCAGATTGTTTTAGTGCATTTTAGTGTGGCTTGAATGGATACTTGTAGCATCGCATGGTTGGGTGTATAGTGAGGGTGAAGGTTGCATTGGAAAAGCAATGTGGGAGTGGGAGATGAAAGTGTTTTCTAAATATTAGGCTTTTGGCAATATGTGCATGCTCGCTAACAGTTTATACACTGATCAAAAGATTGGTGGTGGTTTTATCCTTATAGGGAAGTTTAAAAGTAAACAGATTAACACAGGAATGAAGAATCAAGTTGTGGTCAGTTGTAAATCCTGTACATTGAATCTTCAAAGTTGTGATGCAATGGCAGCTATTTTTTCTTCCATATAGAGTATAGAAATATAAAAGCGATTATACAAAAAGAAAGAAAAGGGGGGGGGGGATTAAGTCTATTTTAGACAAAGGAAAATCCCAGCCCAAACTTTGTTTTTGTTTGACATTATCAGGTTAAGTCAGGTGTTTCATCCAGTTTCACCTCTGTTGTTTAATATACTCCATTAGAGTTATACCTCTTTGCTATCTTACAATCTTCTACATCTGAATCTATTCCTATTTGTGAACCTTATGCAACCATGTGTTTTGGAAACATGGGAACAAGAATGCTTTGAATGAATAAACCAATAGCTTTGAGGATAAAATCTGTAATCTAGGTAGCATTACGATGTCTGTATGCAGCTGTAGAGTAATTATTACTGTATTGCACACACCATGCTTAAAACTCAAGCACTTCAGTAACTTAGCCTAGATTTGGCTCATTATCCTGCACAGCTCAGTTCATTCCAGAACTGCTTATCCTGGCTTCAAAGCGAGGCCTATAGAACACACAGGTTACTAGTATAGGCTGATGTTTATGTAAACACAGAGAACCTCAAATGACTCAATAAGCAGTTCGTCCCACTGATGCACGATAGGCCAGGCTAACCTTGGGAACTGGATTAACAGTTTGTACAAACAGAGCACTGCACTGCTGCAAATATGTTTTGATTATGTACACTTGAAGATATATTAGAGATGGTTTATTAGAAAAGATGTCTGAGACATAACAAATAAGGTTGAATTTCGTTTTAATTTAACATTAAAAATTCGTAATTCGTAAATTGTCTGATAATACGCCAATAATTATGTTATATTTTCTTATGGCTTAAAACCAATAAATGGCCTAAAAATATGTACTATTTCATAAAGCCAAATCTGAAATCAGTAATTTTTAAAGCTACGAGTGATTTTAAGCATTATAATATATACATTAGCAAAATGGGTATGTATTTTGGAATTTGCTCAGGATTTAGCAATATTATAAAATATTAGTTTTGCATTCGTAGGTATTCATAAGTGGCTATATGTTTTCCTAAGCATTTGTTAAGATGATTGATGGTGCTAGTAATACATAGAGCGATTACAATAGCACCAAAAATAAGCACAAACAAGCAATAATGACAGTCAGTCAGAGACTGACAAAGCAAAACGATGCTCCTAACATTGACCAAATGGGCTCTGGATGGCCTGATCCCAATTTATAGCGATATCTTGACACCGACGACCTCTTCTTTCAAACTAATCTCTAAAAGTCATCCACATAACTAACACAGTAAGAGGAGCACACATGTGTGCCTTGTTCATCCAGAAAGGAAGTGATGGAAGAAAGAGAGTACAAGAGAGGGAAGGCTTGATGGCAGTCATTAAAGTCAACTAGTGCTCCCTAGTAAGAGGGCAATCTGGGGGGAGTGGTGTGTGTGTGTAAATGTGCATAACAATGACGTGCGGTAATGAGCCATGATAAACATTACTGTAATTGACAGAAAAACACCACACTCACACTCCAGTCATGATTGAGTCAATCAATAACGTGTGCATCTGCTCACAAGAGAGTGAACAGAGAAAACCCTCATCAGAATAATGAAACACAAATGAGCATCAGTGTCGGCCGAATCTGTGCTCTGATAACTTTCTAGTAGTTTGTCTCGGAAGTATAATTCATTTCTGACTAAAGGAATAGGACTATTCTTCCTAACTTTTTATTATGTAATATTTTATCGGCCTACAGTTTTCTGTTTTATGCTATTTTAGCACTTTTTGTGTTTAGAAAACAAACTGAAATGAAATATAAACTAACAATGTAAAGCATTTTACAGATACTTCTGCAAAATAAATAAATAATTTGCAAACACCTGTGTCAGAATTGGTAATTAATAATTAGGTGCATGCATCTTTTATAACCTTAACAGTAAACACATCTCATGTTACAAACCAGATGTTGAGTAATAATATATTAATTCTTAATATAATTAATAAAACTGCATTTTAATTTCTTTTTTTCAGATGCAGTATACTCCTTTCATGCTTGTACAAAACTTCAGATGTTAAATAAAGTTTGTTTAGATTTATAATTATTTAAAACAAAATGGAAATTAAATCGGAAGAACATGGAATATATTTGATTATTATAATATGGTTATGCTTATCTCGGACCAGTAAACGTCTATTGTGGCTAATTTACAGCACCGGACCTCCCAAGTACATATATATTTTAAAGGAGTGGTTAGGATATAACTTTGCAGTTATCCGTGGGCCTTTGATTAAGACCTTTACATATTTACTACATTTTATTCCAGCTTGTCAAGCGAAACGCAATCGGCATAAGGGCTATTTGATCCCGCGTCTCGCCTGTTGTGGTTTAGTCATGAATGTTTGCCTATTCGTTTGGAAAGAACTGTTGGCTATTAGGAAGAGTTGTGCCCTATAATAAGGTGATGAGAGAGAGGATTTTTTTAATGAGGTTAGTGGAGTTTCTGTGTGTAACACTGAGTTCAGCATCACCGAATCTGTCGGCATTTATCTTGTTTTCTGGCCTCTCCTAATTGCGCGCTGTTTACGCGGCTTCTCCTTAGATCTCACTCTTTGAGTCTTTATTGAGAAATAAACGTTCTTTTAATAAATATATCTTGTCGTTTATACGTAAAGAAAAACGTTGGGAATAAGCAACAGTTGCAGTTTGCCGTAGGAAATTCCTATGTGTGTGGCTCTGGCTTCTTTTCATAAAAATCGTATCCGTCATTAAGACATAAATTAGATTTTGACACACACAGGCAATTGAATTTAAGCCCCCCACTCAGCCCCCAAAACGATGAAATGAAGAGCAGGCCCTGCAGCTGCTATTCAGATGAAGGAGATAATTGGCAATGAAAAGTCACTGCGCCGCATTATGTTGTCTGCGGGATCATTGTTCATTTTCCCCTTGCTATTGAAGACTATATTGAAAACCCGAGTGTTTCTTTTCAGTTTTCAGTATTCACCGTGTGTTGCTTAGTTACTGGGAATGGGGGGAATCACCCACTGTATCAGTCGGGATGGGCCGCGGGCTGGCCCCTTGCGCCACAATGCAACTTTTGTGAGGAGGCGTTGACACAAATTAATGGCACTTATGCAATACGGCAGTTATGGACCGCTTATAGTGCAATATTGCACGGGAGTGAAGGTGAGAGCTTTTGCCACCATACGATGACAACTGTGTTTGTTTTCAACACATACCTTTAGAGATATTCGTATTTGATGTGAATATAAAATGTATGCTAATAAAGGTTATTATTATTGTTGTTTATAAGTAGCCTAGTTTCTCAGTAGTTGCACATTTACTAATTATATTCCAACACTACTGCACCCACTTCTGATCCTTTAATTGAAATGCATTTAAATGCATTAATTTTTAATTATAATACAACAGGTCTAAACCTTCAAGAAGCTTATAAAGAGTCATTTATTCAATAATGTTAAAGTAACGAAATGTTACAGAATTTTGGAAAAGTTCAGCATGCTGTTAATTTCTCTTGATTTATTTGATTTTGCCATTCATAATAGCTCGCACAGACTATTTTATAACAGCTTCTGTACTATTCATGCAGAACTCGTGAGTAGCCTCAAAAAATAAATTCCATTGTGACTAGAGCAGTCGGTTGGGACCCACTTTGAACAACCGTCACAACAAATCCATTCACTTCCACTTGTGCAAAAGAGTTTGTGGAAGTATCAGGTGTTTATGAAAGTTGTGTATTTGTAGTGCATAAGCAGAAAATTACATCCAGTAGGCTTTTTCCCCAGGTGGTCTTAAGTAAGAGGCAAAATATGAAATCCTATGCCTTAATAATACTGAATGGTTAAAAAAACATTATATTTATAGTGTAACGAAAAACCCGAGGAGAATATGAGGAGTAAGAGTTTATTTTAGCATAAATATACAGTTATTTTAAGCCAGAACCCATGCTTTTTATAGGGCCCAGCTGGCCAACTCTATAAAGTACGACTAAAAAAGTTTTTAAATACTGATTATGGCATTTTATCTTTAATATCTGCGCTATTCAACCGCAATAGCTCCTCTTTGAAATAGGCCCTATAAACGTGTTTGTTAGGCTCTCCGTCTTAACCCAAGCGGACAACGATGTATTCCTATCACCCGATGCAGAATGAAAGGAATCAAAGGATTTTTCCTTAAATGGGCTAATTTTCCCCTTGAATTATGAAAGTAATGGCTAGGTAACACTCTGTGCACAGTACCCGACGGCTTAGTCTTAAATCCTTCCACGTGGCCCGGCTAGTCGTGGCAATTAGAGCTCATTACAGACTCATAAAGGATCTCATTTGTGGGATTACTTAATAGACAATGAAATTTTATCGTGAAGAATTATGGAGGGGGGGAAATAATATTGAAGACTGGACGGTATGAAGGGCGCGCGCCGCGAATCATTCCGCATGGGTTGTAATTCATCTCTGTCTCTTTCTCCCTCTTCTCTCATGTCTCATACGCCGTGTTTCCTCCATTACAACAATTACAGCCAGAATGACAGATGTGTTTGTTTTTTTCACCTCCCCAATTCAGCCCATTTTAAAGTCATATTCTACCTCGTTTAAAAATGAGACTTGCCGCTGATTTCAGCAATTAAATGCCTATAAAGCAAAGCACCCGGCAGCGTCTTCTCTTGGTGATACTAGCTCTAAAATGCTGATATAAAATCGTCATTACGGCGCTTGAACTTTGGCCTCAATCATCATTAGTAGACTTTCAGTTCTATCTTAACATCCATAAAAGCCGCGTCAAATGAGAGCAGATTTTTCATGTTATTTTGCATGTTATTGAAAAGCTCAGGTGTCAAGTCTGTAATTGAGTGTGAGCTGAGATAATTGCAGCCTACATTCGCAGGCTCTTGTAGACCGGCATCATTACTTTCACTGTAACCTTCAGACAAGATTTGAAGGGGTTAAGTCTCTCCCGACAGAGTAGGAGGTAGAATAATGCCAGATCTACCGTTCTGGGGAGACTTAACCTCTTCAAAACTCGCTCGCTCGCGCCACTGGTCTCCTCACGCTGCGTCTAGAGGTAAGAGGCGTTCGCGCGCAGATGAAAGTGGAAGCTCAACCCGGTGCTGACCTGCAGAGAGATCAAACCCGCTAATTATTGTCACAAGATGAGGGATTAACGCATTTCTGAAATAGCTGGCTGTTTATCCACTTCAAAACCTCCATAATAAACACTTTCTAATTGAATCCTAATCGCTATCCAATTGCAAGTGCCCAGACTCCACTGAGAATCATAAATCTTTAATTGTCGGCTAGCGACCTTTCCAAACCGACGCGAACCAAGATTGTAGCTGCATTTGTTTTGCATAGAAGCTATTTCATTATTTTTAGACTCAGTTCAGGTCTTTGAGTAAAACGAGGTTTCGTCACAAGAAATATTGTCCAGAAGTTTGCTTATCTGAGACATAAGCCAAGCCTAGACGACTTTTATTATAATCCAGCTCTGTTAAGCAGTACGTCTTTCCTTTTGTTAATCGGTCTATAATTGATCAAATAAATAAAGTTAAATAGGAAGGGAAAATGTTCATGTAGTAAAGTTAGTTGTAAAATACAAACATGTGGATACCTCGTCTATAAAATGTAAGGTTAGGTCAAGGAACTCCTAATAAAGTAGCCTATGTAAGATAAGGGGCGATTGTTAACTTCTTATAGACATGGCTTTTGGCCAATAATCTCTTTGAGTTATTTGTATGCTGAGGTGTAATTTGCCATCTGAAATGGAGAAAGTTACTTTCATGTTGACACAGATCGGTTTATGTGAGGAATATATAGGCCTCGCTTTCTTCAGCATCATTTAGAAATCAAAATAATATTGCAGTATATTAAAGCATTATAAAGGGATTATAAAGGGATAATTGTTTATATCTCAGTAGGCGCACTTGCCAGAGCTGTTGTGCCACTTTGTCTGTCGAGGAGCGCATACCCGCGAGCTAACAAGACTGTATGGGCAAAGATTTGATTGGAGGCTCTCATGGGCATCACGTGTTTCGGGACACCAGAGGTACTAAAGCCCCTAGGCCGTGAGCGCACGTGGGTGACGTTAGGGCCGGCCCTCTCCGGGGTCCCTTTTGTTGAACTATCAAACATAAGCCAGCTCCCGAGGGCTTTAGAACAGTGTTAAGACCACTGAGTACTGCGCACGTCCTTGGAGCAACGCCATCAGTGTGGTATCACTGACACCATCAGCATCACACGCATACAGAAGCGATCATGTCGAGGTCTTTCTACGTAGACTCTTTGATTATCAAGGATCCTGCTCGCCCGGCTCTCAGCGAGCACACGGGGCAGGACTTTCTCATCCCCATTGGCATGCACTCTCCCGGAGTGATGAGCGTCACTGCGCCCGTTTGCCCGTCCAGGAAGACCGGCACCTTCTGTGTCTGTCCGCTGTGCGTAACCTCGCATATCCATTCTCCCCGCGGCGGTATCCAACTGCTGAAGGGACAGGGTTTCTCCGCCGGTGACGCGGCTTTCTGTCAGAGGGTAGCACACCAACAGAGCCCCGCGTTAGCGCACCCGGGACACGGACACCCGCCCACAAGCTACAGCGTCACTGACCCTCGGATTTATCACTGTCTGTCTCTAGGTGAGTGAGTGCGCGCGCAAGCTATACACCTGTTACTCCTTATGACGAGACGCTTGACGTTTTGACAATTTATAGAATTCAAAAGTCATCGCGCATTTTACCTTGTTTTATTTGACTATTTATCGATTTAATATTTATATAACCGTGTTTGGCACATTTACTTCTCAAATACACAAAATGACATGTTAACATGTTATGATGTTGAATTATTTCGCAACGTTGGTTGGCGCTGACGTGATTTTAAGAGTTTTTTGCTTTTTCTTTTACAGGTGCGTCAGACAACAGTCACATACAGAATGGCAAACGGATGCGCACTGCCTTCACCAGCACACAGCTGCTTGAGTTGGAGCGCGAATTCTCATCTAACATGTACCTCTCCCGCTTACGCAGGATCGAAATAGCCACATATTTAAACCTGTCAGAGAAACAGGTGAAAATATGGTTCCAAAACCGCCGCGTTAAACACAAGAAAGAAGGCAAAGGTACGCAACGGAGCGCGCACGCAGGATGCAAATGCTCGGGCAGCCACTCACACTATCCGCGCTCGGAAGACGAAGAATCTCTGTCACCTGTGTCAGCAACAGAGGAGAAGGAGACTTCACCTATCTAGGGGCGTCTCGAACATCATAGACTTAAGTTTCGTACCCTGCATGGCACATTTAAACACACGGATCCGTTGAAACGACTGCATTTATGGGACATTGTCTTCCATATTTCCATAACCAGAAGGGTATGGAAGTTTAGCTACTATACCAATTCTTCCCTCTTTCCCCTTAAAGTATTGTTTTACCCTGACACTTACGTCAGTTATTTGTCTTATTCGTACGACAAACTGTGAAATAATAATTCAGTGATGCAAGTAAAATACGTTTTTACAGTTGAAGCAGTTTTTGAAACGACCACGGATGATCCATGCTGTCTTCCCTGTTCTTTGAAGAATATATGTTGGATATATAGAGAAGCTAAAACGCTCCCTGTGTGATACTGTAAATACGCAGACTGTTAATCCAACCTGTCCTAGACTACTGAGAAACTGTGATTTTTTTTTCACCTGAACTTTGTGCATATTAAAGAAAATGTGTATATTTGTATTTATTTAAATAAAATTGCTTCTGTAACTACACTTGCGAGTTATGCGATTCGTATGAGTGCTGCATTCATTTTCCTATGCTGTGACACTGTTTAAATATTTCACAAATGAAAACAAAACAGTACATAATTCTTCATGTGGCTACATAAAGAAATTAGATTAGTCGTATTAGTTTATTAAATTAGTTTTACCTGATAAGGATGGAGAAAGTTGAGTTAAAAAAAAATAATTTTTTGAGGCAGGTTTGAGGCAATTATTATTTTCTAGACTTCTCCTGTTTTAAATAGGACTCTGGATACAAACTAAGTTCAGCATTTGTAGCATCGTAAAAATACTGACAAATAGTTTTAAATGTCTGCAAGACGCCAATCGCATTTGTGAGAACGGGAGAAACTACTTTCTTAAAAACCTCCTGAGGTTGTATCTATAATATGTGAATCTTGGCCTGTTTGTTAACCTACAGTTTGTTTTTGTATTTGAATTTGTTTAATTTAATTGTTACTTTTTTTGTTTGTTCTCAGACTTTAATTTCAACTGCACGGTCTACCTGTGGTTTACGAGTATCATTTAAACATTACATGAGATGTATTTTCACTTACTTTCCACCCTTCCTCTCGTATATTCCCTACTAGCGCTCAGGCCACAAAAGGCCTATAAGAGAGAATTTGTATATCACGAGCCAGGTGATAGTCAATTATACGTCGACCCTATTCTGTGTGTGCTTTTCAAGAGACGGTTGTCCCCCTGTTAAGTTAATCCGAAATGAGTTTAATTGCAGTTTTTGTTCCACGTTGGTTGCTTATGTAGCAATTCCTTCAATACGAGCGAGGGAAAAAAGCTACGCAGAGCTGGCCAAAGGCTTTGACAGGTTAGATTGTCCTGCCAGGAACTCACATTTAGCCGGCGGACCCCCGACGGCGGCGAGCTCAAGGCCTTTCACGAGACGTCTACAGGGTTCCTCCGCGCGCGAGAAAACGATTTAGTCACTGTTTCATTAGGCACTATTTGAACCTTTCAACTTGGGCCAAATTGAGGGGGCATGCTGAAAATTGAGGGATTACGTAGGAGGGGTGATAGGAAATTAGCGAACGCTTAATTTAACTCGTGTTCCGTCAGAGTTTGGGATACATTCCTAATTGAGAGGGGAAGCAGGTGAAATTTTGGTCCCACGCAGGTCCTTTCAGAAGGGGAATAAATGGCCTCCTTTCACGTCTCGCTTCACGATCATATATTATCGAGGGAAGGCACCTAATGAATATATATTGAATTTCTTATTAATCGAATTAGACTTCACCCCTCGCAGGTGTGAGAGAGAAAGACCCCCGGACAAAAGAGTTTTCAGCCGTTTCAAACTGACTCCCGTTTTGTAGATGTCACACGGCTGACCCCGGACAATTGCTGCTTTATTAATATCAGATTTAAGTCTTGAATTTGGAATTTTGAAAAGCTACAAAAACATAAATAAACAAACCCTTAAATAAATATAGATAGTCTTGTTTGTACATAAAACACATTATACCTGTTTATTTGTTTAGGTAGACAGTCTACTTTGTTCTGGAGGCTACTCTTTAGAAAAACTCTATAAAGCCAGGATACGAGGCAAGGTAGGCAAATGCAAGCTCTCTTTTTGGTGTTATGGCATGTAATAGCTATCACTTTAACGGATGCTGCAGTTGAATACCAGATATATTAGAGAATCCGATGCTTACAACCAAATATTAAATGGAAACAAAGTACAGCTCAGCTTTTAAAAGATTACGCACTGTCGCAAAATGGGCAATTACGCATGACAAAGAGCAATTAATAGAAGCCTCTTTTAAGCGCTTGCAGCTGCTTTCGCCTTGGGAGAAGTGGGGCACTCGGGCAATGAATGCCTCCAAAACCTGTTTTGTCTTCAGTCTCGGAAACCGCTTTTTTTAATTGTTTAAACTGCGAAGTGAAATGCTGAAAAACGCCGTTAACGTGAACTCTTCAGCTAGAGGACATAGTTTGGGCTTTCCGTCCAAAACCCGTTGTTTCAAAAATGATGGAACTGGGAATTCTAGACACGTGTCCCATCAGTGCTGTCCATGGTGACTTAATTTAGTGGGAACTCGGTCATCACACAATATGTCCCGAGCGCTTTTGTCGGGCTCTCTAGAATGGGCCCTTTCTGAGACGTGTCAGCTCCTCTTTAAGGCGTCCCATTGTTGCGCTCCTGAGCGTGCCCACTATATTATCAAGTGTGCTTAGTGGCTTTGCTGGATTAGAATGTATAGCCGCTGTAAAAAAAAAAAGAGGTCAGCTTTGAATGAGATAATATATGATTATATTATATCCGTCACACAATGTTGGAGGACAGAATATTATTCATCCAACTCATTCAGGTGGAAATAAGAGGAATCGGTGTCTGGTGCCCTAAAGGAGTGAAACCTTATTAAAGTTAGATAGATAGATAGATATATAGATAGATAGATAGATAGATAGATAGATAGATAGATAGATAGATAGATAGATAGAT
>JAUYWG010000057.1:9411365-9427412 GCA_034779775.1 Enteromius afrohamiltoni | reverse complement strand
AGATAGATAGATAGATAGACAGATAGACAGATAGACAGATAGATAGATAGATAGATAGATAAAATGTCTTGCTTTCTCTTTACTGACAAGTGACAAGTGTTTTGTTGATTATATTGAGGGTTGGAAAGCACACTTGAAGGCTGTAAATAATTCGAATGAATGCAGAAATTGATCAATGCCTGTGGTTGTAATCAGTTGTAAATGTTGTAAAGTTTCTCTAAACAAGAATATTGAGTACTCTGGACATCAATTTAAAGAAATGATTTCTGGGAGCACAAGCACAAACTTCAGGCCTCTGCTTTTGGAAAAATACTTTTAACAAGAAAAAATATTTTTAGTGAAGTGCCTGTTTGAGGCCGTAACACTAATCCTTAGTGTATAAGGAAATATTTCAAAATATTGCGTAATGATTAAACACATCACGTGTGAAAAATCAACGCAGAAATTACTTTATGAAAATTTGCCCTATTTTACTGACTTCTGACAAATCAAGAAAAAAAACATGCGTTTACCGCTTATAGTGATTAGTTGTAATAATCAGCTGTTTTCATGAAATATGTGGCCCTATGGAGAAGGCCCTAAATGATAAAAATGTCTGCTGAAAAAGTTTCTGTTGTGTAGCTATACTTTGGGTAATCGGCTGCTGAATTTTGATTGGCTGTTGACGGCGATTTTGGTTATTTATCAAATAATTTTATGTTTGCTATGTTTCATTGTCTTACGCTATGATAGTACCTGCAACACAGAAATGTTACAATTTCAACTTCCTCGATGGAAAGGCTGCTGTTATGCTCCTATCCGATAACATGAATGTGCGCATAAATAGCATGCCAAATAAAAAAGAAAAAAAAAGCTGGTTTTGATGCGCAAAATGGACTTTGGCGTGGATAAGGTAAGCCATGGGTAGGATTAGGGTTGTGGGGTAGATGCGTATCACATGTACGCGAAAACTGCGTCATATGCATATCATATGCACGCCAAAAAATTTCGTATCAAATGCATGCGAAAACTGCACGCCAAGTTTTTGCGTATCTGTACCACGAGTTTTCGTGTTTAGTGGCGTACAATTTATAGGCCTACGCTTTTTCCTGAGACCGGGCTGGATCAGCATGCATTTTCGGTTATAGCGGCACCTAAAGGCGAAACTTCACAAAATTTGATGCGTGTCCTCATAAGATACTGTTACAAAACATGCAAACTGGCCTACAGACCGGAGACCAGCAGCTATCACTCTTCAGCTTATAGTTTTCCTTTGAAACTAAACAGTGTTGAGGATCTGGAACTCTAACCCACACTTTTAGGAGAAAAAAAACATCAGATGACCATGAAACTCTGTATAAAAACTAGAGGGTTACTTTTATTGCCCCATAATGACAGAAAATAACAGGGCTATTTTCAGCACCCAATAATTTAGCCATACAGATTTTACCAAAATGTAACGTTATTGTTTCACTTTTGTCTTGGCATTTGAGATTTCTAGGCAGCCAAGCCTACCTAAAAAGCGTGTCTTAAATGTTTACTTTAACATTTTACGCACTCATGTGCTAAGTGCCTTTGCTGACTCAGTGTTTGCGTTCAAGGTTAGCCAGCAGCATTCATTATGAAGTTTTCCTCCGCGCAGAGCAGTAGCGCTTCTGCCCGGCCCCACGCCCACAATATATAGCCGACAAAGAAAACACAGAGAGCTTCAGCACACTGGACAGCGCGTGTGTGAAAACAGCGCTTCAGAGCCACTGACAACTGACCATTCAAAGGTTGACTCCATATCAGCACAGATAACAGAGAAAGCATTTTCCTGTGCTTAAAATACCTTTTTCTATTTTGATCTAATTAATCCTCCTTAAAGCAGTTATGTACATAAGCTTTGCATATTTTCAATGTTATTTTTTTGTATGTGTCTGAGACTGAAAAATAACATGCCTTTAAGGAAACTGCAACTGAACCTTCGTTACTGCTGGTCACTGTGTTAAATCGGTTGACATCGGTTGTGCTTAAAGTCTATATTTTTGTGTGTGTGTGGGGGGGGGTGTTTATGTGGTTTATGAGGACACACATTTGCATAATGACATGGGTATTACAATATGTAGGTGTTTTATGAGGACATTTGTCCCCGTAATTCAAAAGACTTATGTTTTTGATTAAAAAAACATACTAAATGGTGGGTTTTTTTTAATCTAAAAATGCACACAGTTTCCTGTAAGGGGTATGTTTAGGTGTAGGGTCAGTGTAGGGCAATACCACATACAGGTTGTACAGTATAAAAACAATTAAGCCTATGGAGTGTCCCCATAAATCACAAAAAACAACATGCTGTGTGTGTGTGTGGGCGGGTTCATGTGCTTTATGAAGACACAAATTTGTATAAAACCATGGTTATGACATAGGTATTACAATACGTTGGTGTTTTATGAGGACATTTTCAGTGTCCCCGTAATTCAAAAGACTTAAAAAGCATACTAAATGGTGTTTTTTTAATCTAAAAATGCACACAGTTTCCTGTAGGTTTAGGTGTGGGGTCAGTGTAGGACAATACCACATACAGTCTGTACAGTATAAAAATTAGGCCTATAGAGAGTCCTCATAAATCAAAAAACAACATTTGTGTGTGTGTGTGTGTGTGTGTGTAAACAAAGTATGCATGTCAAAATGTCAAACCTCAAATGTTTGCTGTTATTGCACCCTTTACGTCGTTATAGTGCGAATAAAGTTAAACCCATTTGTCTTGATGTGGTTTGTGTTCGATTCCATTTTTATTACTCCCAGGGGGCTTTAATTCTCTCTCTTCGATTCTCTCCCCCTCTCTTACTTAATAGGTTTGAACTATAATGACAGGAAAGAGATGGATGCAGGCTGTCCCACCGATGGACATATACGCCACCATGTGGTTATATCTCCCCGAAGAGAGACTAGACTAAAAAATCACACCGCATTTCTTCATTCTGACATTAAAGATGAAACTCTCTCTGAATGTGCATGTTCCTGTGAAAACGATTTCTTGATCTTGGCGTCACACATACTGAGAAGAGGTAGACTAAAGTCCTGGAGTCCCGTAGCTAGGACAGATTCTCCCTCCCGCTCGCACATTCGTCCCATACTGGACATTCTTTTGAACTGATTGAACTCTTTTGAACTGATATTCAATATTTTTATTACAGCACAGTCAGAAAACTGGAAAAGATTGATCGCAGTTTTACAGTTTGAAAAGTGCATATATGCATATGTGTGCATATAATTTTATCATTATCAAATACCTCCATTTGTTAAAGTCCGCAAGTCTGCATAAGTCTGACATTAATTTAATGCAGACATCTTAAGCAAACAATAACGAACTACAGCCACGCAATCGAATTAGAGCCGCGTAATTGCGCGTATTGGTTGCCAATCTTTTGCTCACTTCAATGCACTGCAATGATTCCAAACTAAAGGTATCCCGCGCAGTTTCTAAAGGCTTTAGTTTTAGTCTCAGAGATTAGAGTCTTTTGTTTCCAGAACAAGGGACTCTGTTCTTTTGAGCGGCCGTGCGGCACGAACATGTGGAAATAATTGTGCCGAGCAACTGGAGATGTGTTCTTCTCTGCGAGGGTGAGCTGCAAGGCGGGCTCCTCTGGACCGGCTGCAGGAAGAACGGAGCGGGCTAGAGGGGGGCCAAGCCTGCCCCGGGGCTTCAATCACCACATACCGGGTCAGTCATCTGCACAGAGAGCGGCGAATCACCGTGTGCAGGGACACGAAGAGTACTAATTCATAATGAGCCATTATCTCAGTCTGGTATGTCTTAAAGAAAAGCTGAAGGGCAAAAACAGGAGAAGAGATAGTGGCAACTTTGTGGGAGTTTTCCACAACTTTAAGATACGGAATACAAATAAACCCAGTGTAAAGTTTCACGAGTTGGTAAGGTCTTAATGTTTTTGCTAAACGTTTGTTTAAAAGCAGGCTGTAATAAATGATATACAAGGAGAGAGAGATCGAGAACGTTTGAATTGGTTTCTTATGTTAGAGCGCCCCCTTGCATGTGCCACTTGCTTTTCAAGGACCCCTAATTTAGCAATTTTGATCCATTTCAATCACACTGCACTCTTTAAAAAAAAAAAAAATCCGTTATCTGAATATCCAAGTTAGGAATGACATTTTTTTGTTTATATATACTGGCGATTATTAAAAATTAAAAACTATATTTGCAGAAATGACAGGAGAACCACAATTTAAAAGTCTTCTTAAATGATTATGCATAAAACAAAGCGCACACTCCAGCAGCAACGTGCACAACTGAAAAGCGCAATCAACTAAAAGCTGAACGTGAAGAATGGAGCGTGATGACAAGGTTAATCGAGTAACTGAATGTAATTGTGCATTCCCAATTCTTTGATTTCTTTCCTACCTAAGCCTCTATAAAAACACTTTTAATGGGTCACTTGACTTCATTGTCCCCACAAAAAGATCCCTTTATTCAAAAAGGGCCCCTCTTGGACTTACAAAAAACATATGGTCCTTTTCTTCCCTGCTCAACCTCTTTTCATGCACCCCCTTCAGAACTGCAGAGCACGGAGAAATCTGACTCCTCTCCGGAGCTGCAGTGTGAAAACACGGACTCTTATTTTGGAAGGAGGAGGGGCCGTTTCCTGAGAGTTATTTACTTTGAGCCAGATGATTAGTTCTCTGGGAAGGATGGACTGTAACATTGAATCAATTACAGGTTTCTGTTGCATAGGCGCATTTGTGTGAGTGGCCGTGGAGCAGGACGGAGGAGCGCAGCACAAGGGAGAGGATTACTACTGCTTTACAACTAAGGACCCTTGGGCTGATTAGAGTATTTTACAAGAGCTTTGCCATTCATTTTGGCTGTTCTTCTATCGAAGGGAACAACTAAAAGGGATTAAAAAGGTATTGTATGTTTAAATTAGTTTAATTAGTTTCTTTTGTATTTTCTTTCATGCAAAGTTTTTCTCAGACGTTCAAACGCCTTTTGAACCTCTGAGCATAATTGCAATTATTTAGGATTAGACTAATTTAAGATGTTCTTTTATTTCTTTTTTTTAATTAATTAACTTTATGTATTTCTAAGACGACCAGTAAAAAGAAAGGGGGGGGGCAATTTGGCTGTATATCAACTGGCTTAATTGTTTTACTTTTAAATGTTACGGGGATTTTAATATTTTTCCATCACCGCTCACAATGGACACGTCAATCATTCGTTTTCATCTCAGGAAAAAAGAATCAACCTTGATTCTCGAAACTTTTGCATCGAGCAGGATTATAGACTTTTCCCCCCAAAGGAATCGCATTATTACCAGTAAAGTCAAAGCCTGGTTGTTCTGGATCTCAGTTGGAGCCGCAAGCGCGCAGCTGGGGGTGTCTCAGCCCGTGGAGAGGCGCAGTTCTGGCGTCTAATGGCAAACACATTTCGGACTAGATTTGGAGACTTGTTTCCTCATCAAAATACAAAAGGGATGCCCATAACCGTACTGGAATACCATTCATTGGATTAGTCTGCGGAATGGAGATTTGTTTGTTGCGGAGCAAACCACAATTAAGGAGTTTAAAAAACTTTTTTGCAGCCTGCTCTGCTGAAGTCCGAGTCGATGATGAATCTGCATGAATGGGGAACTTCTCTCACATCTGGATTAACTTAATGCAATTTAGGTACCAAGGATCAAGGGGACCGTTTTGCATTGCTTTGACTAAAAGAAGGCTGAAAATGGATGAAATGAAAGAAAAAATATATCTTTTTTTTTCCCCCCTCTGCAGCGACTACCACTGTACTCAGCAACTTTACCTCGACAGTCTATCTTTAGACCGCTTTCTTTTATTCCCATGGAAATCGCTTTTACGCGTGAAGTAACTGGGTGTTGGAGGGCACCCCTTGCTCAGCTGTTGCCCGAAAGTGTCAAACGCAGCCGATCGGTTGTGTTTGGCAGTCAGTTGCGCATCTGTGTGTGGGCGCCTGGAAATAGGGGTGCGCAAAAAACGTTCGAGCCGAAATTTGCGCTCCAGTTACCGCTGGACAGATGAGCGGTACAGAAAGCGCACTCGTTTTACCTCCCACAATTGATTCCTATACGGCAATCCAATGGATTCCCAAATTGCAGCACAGAAAGGTGTCCACTAATTACAGTCTTACTCAACACCAGCGGAGTAACCAAGGATAATTAGATTGAGAGGGCTGACATGAGCAAACGGCAGAGCTTCTGTCTTCTCTGGGCTGTAAAAAGTTTTTCTCTTCGCTTTGAAGTAGACCTTGCAGAACCACTTACCTTACAAAACAACTGGACGTGATTTTTATCAATGAATTAACTTGATTATATTTATCTAATTATTATTATTTTTTGTCTTTTTTTCTGAAGAGCACTACATCAAATAATTGGTGCATTTATTCAGGATAACTGAGATTTAACAGAGCGGACCACTTCATATTAAGGGGGACTGACTGTCTGTTGAAGCGCTGATGGAACCCAGGGAGGATCAGACAGACAGAGATAAAACACGCGCGCGCGGAATGTCTGATTAGAAATTTACCCAAACAAGCGCTCAAACCAGTCACGAGACTTTTGAAATCAAAGACAGAATGCAACAAAATGCGCTGCAGGACAGTAATCTAATTTACGCACAGTGGTCTCTAATTAAAAACCTGCTGACCAAAATAACTTATCATATAATTTATACTGCTATAAATGCAGATTTCAAAGAAAGGAAACAATCGATCCCACACATTGCCCACACATAGGCCTAGATATATTAATATTATTGAGAAGTCAACAGATAGGCGCAGTAATCTTAATAGTCGTACTGATTTGTGTCCATGTGAGCTGTGTATATATATTGTGGTATGGATTCAAAAAGTCACAGTTGTACGCATGTAGTAAGAAAAACCATGTATTTTTCATGCGGGAGATTGAAAACTTGATTGTACTCGCTTGCGGTCGTGTCTTCGTGAAAATATGAACTGTGTCTCCACCTGGTGGTCAAACAAAGCCGAAGCGAACTACCCAAGCGCTCCGCCGACAGAGTCTGGCGTCAGTTTACCGAGTAAACCGCGTCCAGACTCTAAAGACCTTTTATGTCTTGGCACTGAACCTTTCCAAAACTTTCTGCTGCCGATTATTCAGTGGACTCCCTAGGCTACCTGAGCTATTACTGAACAGAGGCTCATCCTTTATACCGGATTAACCACAAGACATCAATCTAGTACAAGTCAGAACTGACACAGAAATTGACTGCTTTACATGTTTGGCGATATTTGTTGTTATTTTCGTTTTCTGTCTTGTGGTAAAATCGATGTTCATGTTTTATTTCTTTTCAGCTGAGCACAACCTGAGTGATCATGTGGTTCCTGGAGACACATCTCGTTTTTGGGATTGTCTTACTAGGCGTATTTTCAGGTATGTGGATTTTAAAACAAGTAAAAAATAAATAATATATGTGTGTGTGTGTGTGTGTATATATATATATATAAATAATTTAATGTAGTTTCTTTTTCTGTTTTATACATATTTAGTAGTAGTATTTATTTATTTAAAATGTCATAAATGTAAATGTACCAATGCAATTTAAAGCTTGTAATTTATTAAATACATTAAATATTTCCCTCCAGATGTTTCAAAACCTTGGCCGGTTATTGATTCAGATCAAAAGGAAATCATTCTCATGCCTCATTCTAATTTCACCATCACTTGCTCCGGAGAGAGGAGGGTGACATGGGTCGAGCCTTTGCCCGGCAACAGTAAAGTGAAGTCCGGATTTAATCACAGTACATTGGTGATCACTGATGCTGAGGCCTCTAACACGGGATACTACACCTGTTTGTATGAGGATCAACCTGAAAAAGACACGGATATCTACATTTTTGTTCTAGGTACATTATTGTTCAAGACATGCTAAATATATATGAAACAACTGGTACATTTTGCATTTGTTAAACGGACTCCCACCTCTTGTTCCATAGATCCTGAAGTTCCATTCGTGTCTGAAGCTGATGTTGAAATGGATGAAATGTCCACAACTATCCCCTGCCTTGCTACAAACCCACATTCTCAAGTGATTCTCAGAAACCTGCAAAGCGGGGATGAAGTTTCTGCGTTTTACGACCACAAACTTGGCTTTCACGGTGTATTATCACCAGGTCGCTATGTCTGCGAGACGAGCGTGAATGGCAAAGCAGTGCAGAGCATCGTTTATAATGTGACAAATATTATGGGTAAGTAGCACACCGTAAATAATTCAACATTTACATTACAGTATAATAGATTGTTTTGGATTTTGACAAAGAAAAATGAAATATTAGGTCATTGCTCTGACCTTACATGAGTATCAAGGGAGATGACAAATTCTTGTTAGGGAAGAGTGATGACATTTTGTGTAGGGGTGGGCTGCAGGTGTGAGATCTGACACACACTTGCTTCATATTGGATCATCGTACTATGCAAGTTACTCACGAGAAGAACATTCGCAGCCTTTTGAAGGCCCAGATTAAATATTAGGCAAAAGAAATAAGAGTGATTGGGTGTATCTGCATTGCTTTTGGACTTGCGTCGAGCAATTGGCCCTGATTTCACTCACACGTGTTTGCATTTTAATTAGAAGACTAGTAAGCAAAATGAGTTTAACTGCAACATCGTTCATGTTTTATGAATGATTTGTGCCAAAGATGATGATGATGCTGATGATGAAGAGAAGAGCTTCAACATAAATCTGAGTGCCAGTATGGAGGATGTGAAAGAGGGGGATGCTGTCAATCTGACCTGTGAGCTGCCTCATGGGAAGGTTTTCCACCAGCAGTGGCTGCATCCCGAAACACAGGCAAGACCCTTATCTGTTTCGCTCTTTCCCTCTCTGTTTAACCTAATATAAACAAAACTAATTTACGTGAGCTCCATAACTGAAGTGTGCGATGGAGAGACATATTCTGGGGGAGTATTCTCTCGTTCTTTTTATAATCGGTTGGAGCGGAATGCAAAACAAAAGTTAAGGTAGAAACCTCAAAGGAAAGCAGTGGGACTAATTTACTCTGTACTTTGACCTATGACCCAAATGTCCTGTGAGTGTTGAAGACAGATGTGAGTTTCTCACCTCTGTGAGCTCTCTGTGGTCTTGTGAATCCACATGTGTTTGGGATTCACAAGACCACAGAGGTCTGTGTGTACTAACATGTTTAATGAAGGGTATTTGCGAAATAAAAGATGCCTGATATATAGTTTTAGTGCGTATTTTGTGTGTGTTTGATGATTAATGTAAATTCCAAATCAAATGCGTTAGTTAGTTGACATGTTTGTTTGATGATTGTAAGCTCCAAACGAAAAGATATTAGTAAATCAGTTAGTTTATTCATTGGGTAGGTTGTAGTTTTAGTTGATGTAATGGGTGTGCTAGGTAGATAGTTAGGTAGGTAGGTAGGTAGATAGTTAGCTGATGATGAACAACGAGTAAATCAGTTTGTTGGTTAGATTTGGTTGAGGTAATTTTGGTGTTAGGTAGATAGTTGGCTGTTTTTGCATGGTTTTTGTTAAGTAAGTTTTGAATTATGTTAGTATGTTCGTTTTTTGTCTTGTCTTGGTTGCGAAAAGTTCGTATCATCTAGTTTTTATGTGTTTGCTGGAAAGACGTGCTTGTATTTCAGTGAGTCTGGATGCATCATGTAGCTTACCATCCATGTTTGTTTTAAATCAGTCTGTCAGAAGCATTATTTTTAAAAATAAGAGTCCTTGGTTTTTGAAAGCAGCATGGAATTGTGTAGAGACGCTCCAAGTTCTTGTCTGGACCGGAGCCGTTTCTGGGTTCTGCTGTGGCTGTTTGTGATGACTATGGCCCTTTAAAAGACTCGTGCAGAGCTGATTTATCTCCAGCAGGCTGAAATAGACAGACAATAAACAGTACAATCTTGCAAAGTATATCTTTGAATAGGAAAGTGGAGTTTATGAAAAAAGAAACATTTACATGACATGATAATGGTCTCTTAACCAGTTATGCATATTACTAGAATATTAGCTGTTTATTGGTATTAATTAAGCACATACCAGTGCATTATTCTACATCGGCTTATTCTACATCCCTAACTATTAATAAGCAGCAACTAGGGATATATAGAGGGAAAAGTTGTAGTTAATAGTGAAAATGCGATCCCTATTCAAAAGTGTTCAAAAATTGCTATTGATCACTGTCATGCTGTCATCACTCCACATACATATAGGGAACACAATTTATGTAATACAGCTCTTTATTTTTCTCTCCTCATTATTGCACTATTCAGGCCAGAGATGCTGTTCCAATGAAGTTAACTTTCCCAGAAAACGTTCAGTACATCCTTAACATCCCGAAAGCCTCTGTGGCAGACACTGGACGCTACGAGTGTGTTGTTACCAACCAAATCACTGGAAAAACCAAGTCTCTCATCCTGGGAATCACAGTCCACGGTGTGCACTTCTCTTTCTCACTTCTCAAACTCTACACACCTCTGCTTTCACCATTAAAACCAGTAAACGGAGATGGGATGAGCAGATGTGAAGGAGACAATCAATCAATGTTCTTTCTTTCTTTCTTCTGACCTTTAGAGAGCTCTTTTGTGGAAGTAATATCTAATGGCATCGGGCCAGTGGAGATTGTGTCGCTTCTGGAGGAAAAAGAGTTCACTATTTACATTGATGCCGACCCTGAGCCAAAGGTCAGGTGGTTTAAAGATAACATTGAGCTGGATGACGGCTACATCTCCACCAAAACCACTCATTTGGAAGGCCTCAGGTACAATTTCACAAATCCGTTCATAATCCGTTTTGCTTAAAATGCTTAAATGTTTTCTCCTGTAATCTCTATTATTGATAATATTTCTATGAAATATTACATAATATTATAATGTACTGATATATCTCTAATAAGATAATACAAACATTTTACTTGAATACTCAAATAAATGTATCAAGTATATAATAAAAAAGCTTTAACATGATTTTTTATAGAAATATACTGTAAAATGTATTTTTATATTAAAAAAATTGCAACAAAAATAAATGTTTAAATATCAGCATTAACCTAAATAAATGAATACTTTAAAATACATTTTTAAATATTTTATTTTTTAATATTTATCCAACTTTTAAAAATAAGTACATAAAGTATTTTTAGTAGTTCATGCTAATGCATTATCCACTGTTAGCAATCTAAATGTTATTAGAAGTGTCACCAGGTTCATAATACCACTGAAATAACTGTAATGATGATGATTTCTTACAAAGGTATGAGAATATTCTGGTTCTCCGCCACCCTATAGAGGAGGACAGTGGCATCTATGAGATTGTTGCATCCACTGGTTCCAGGACTTCAAGATTTTCATTCAAACTGCTAGTTGAAGGTATAATTATATCAAACAGCAGAATGCATAAGTGCCTACAATGATTCGGAAATCTAAGTCGAAAGTTGTCATTAGTAATTCAAATACTTGTTCATGTCTTCATCAGCCACTTACCCAGAGCTGCCACAGTCAGTGCTGGCTCCAGTCATGTGGCCCCAGAGGGAAAGCATGGAGGTGTCTCTCCACTCCACTTTCCGACTCACATGTCGAGGTCAGGCCGAGCTCTCCTGGTACAGCCCTGTTTATCTCCACGAGCAGTTTGACACTGAAAAAAAAGGACTCTTCATCTCCACTGTGACTGTTGGCGATGCGAAGGCCGCCCATACAGGAAAATACATCTGCTACTATGACTCCAGCAACAACACTGAAACCTCCATCTACATTTATGTGCCAGGTACTTTTTTTTACTTTACAGAAGCTAGATTAGATTTAAAAATATGAAGCCCTTTATATGTGGCAAACTGATATTACTTTCCTTTCCCAAAACACATGCAGATCCAGAAACGCCATTTGTGCCGTCCATGAGCCCTTTTGAAAACCATGTGCTGACGAGTCATGATGAAATGGAGATTCCCTGCCGTGTGACGGACCCCAGAGCCACCGTCTCTCTGATTCATATTGAAAACAACGAGGTTCTGCCCAGTGTCTATGACAGCAAGAGAGGATTCATTGGCCTCTTCAGCTCTGGGACTTACGTCTGTAGGACCCTCATTAACGAACAGCCGATTGACAGCATAGAGTACATTGTTCATGGCTGGACAGGTGAGAATTAATTATATATATATATATATATATATATATATATACAAAAATACTCTGACAGATAAAGTTAATTGTTAAAACATAAGCTTAAGATTTAGTATATTTATGTATATATCATATATTTTACTGGAATAAACATGACCAGGCTGATTAAATGAATTAAATGTAAATTACAAATAGCCTGAGAGAGGTTTATCTTCAGTGTTAGAGGTTATTTTGTATACATTTTATTGCTGTCACACCATAGGACACATTGATATGTCAACAGACTTTTGTATTTTGTATTGTTTTGTGGAACTATAAATTTGAACAATTTCCCTGCCGTGCATTAATCCACCTTAACATGCTTTTATCATATTGTCTCTCAGGTGGGTCTGATGTGCAAGTGGAGCTGCTAGCGGAGAAGAAAGCTCTGCTGGTGGGTGAGACCATCACTGTTGTCTGTGTAGCCAGAAACAGTGAGATACTGGAGGACCACTGGAAATACCCTGGGAAACTGGTGAGACAGGAACAGAACAAAAAAGAACACATTTATATAACATTCCCTTAAAAGCAATATCATATATTGATATATATATATATATATATATATATATATATTCTCCCTCTGTCAATCTCTCTTAGGCGGGTCGAGGAGTAAAGACTGTAAAGGAGAATAAGCGAGATCTTGAGATCCATTACACCCTGACTGTGACTAATGCCTCACCGAAAGACAGTGGCATCTACGCTTGCTCCATTACTGATGTTAAGAGCAATGAGAGCCAAACCAAACAGCTCACTATTACAGTCTATGGTACAGTGATCACATACAGTAACACAGAAGCACTTGATTTTTAATTCTTTTTGCAAATTCACACATGATTATACTCTCAGTGATTCAGTTGCAGTCCTAATCTGCCCTTATGGTTTTCGTGTGCAGATCGTGAGTTTGTGCATATAAATCCGGGGATTGGTCCAGTGCAGACTACTAGGCTGGATGATGTGCAAGAGTTCAGGATGGACATACAGTCTTTCCCTGCTCCCAAAGTCACATGGTTTAAGGACGGATCGGTCCTGGGAGATGTTGCTGCAGAAATCACCACCAACCTCCTAAAAATCGATGAGACCAGGTGACTAAAAAAACTGATTTCACATATCAAATTTTCTAAAGTTCTCACATCAGTCACATCAGTATCTCCTTTAAAAGTGTTGCATTAAAGCTGTTGTTGTTTGTTCAGTTACCAGGGTGTTTTGACCCTGATCAGGGCTAAAGCAGAGGACAGTGGGAACTATACCATCAGGGCAGAAACGGGCAGCCAGAATGCCAGCAACAGTTTCTACCTTCAGGTTAAAGGTGGGACCTTTTCTTTTTTATGTAGCTGCAGGTTGTGTTTGTCACACCTTTGTTTACCTACATTTGCATGTGTTTGCTTTTGCCTCTGCTTCATGTTTGTTTATATCAGTGCACCTCTATATCTTTTTTAACCACTCTTTACATAAATTTGTTTAGGTTTTTCTTGTTGTCAACTGGAGGATCTTTGTCAAGCAATGTGTAGCTACATGTGCTTACAGTATAAGTGTAGGTTTTCTAATGTACTGTATTTGTCCTAACCAGAAGTGTGGCAAATACTTAAAATAATTACAACATTTTGAAGCAAACTATTTTAAAATGGTAATATAATAGAATTTGTTTAGCATGAAACATAACTAAAGACTGATAGATAAGATATAAAATTTTAACTTCTGTCATAAAACCTGTTTTATGAAGCATTAAACAAATGAATAATGCTTAGCATCATTTGGTAACATAAGTGTGCATATGAATACATAGCCTCAATTTTACTATATTTGTATGCATTTTATTTTTATTTTATTTTTCAAATGAAAAAACAAATCAATTATTTGGGGTATATTTATATTTTAATCTAACTACTCTTCATTAAGGCTTATCATCCAAATAAAGTGAACCACTGTAAAATGTGATGGCAAAAGCTATCAATTACTCCAGTCTTCGGTGTCACATGATCTTTCAGAAATCAGTAAAATATGCTGATATGATGTTCAAGATTTTTTTTATTATTATTATCTGAGTAATAGAGTAAATAGTGCTGCATAATATTTTTATGTAATTTTCCAGGATTCTTTTAAGAAAGGAAAGTTCAAAAGATAAAAAACAATATATATATATATATATATATATATTGTAACATTATCAATATCTTTACTGTCACTTTAGGATGTAATGCATCCTTGCTAAAAATAAATGTTGTGGCCAATGTAAAAGCTTTGTGAGAAAGTAATATGATTTCTCTTCTTACAGTTCCCCCTGTGATTGTGGACCTGATGGATATCCACCATGGCTCTGCAGGTCAGGAAGTGGTGTGTATTACTGGCGGCTCCCCGGCTCCTGACGTGGATTGGTATATCTGCAAAAACATTAAACAGTAAGCATTCATCTTTTTTGTTTCACTCTGCTACTTTAAAGTTATTGTCTCTATATTTCTGTCGTTTCTTATGTTTCAGTCTTCATTTTTCAGACTTTCTTTCTGTAAAAGCAGTTCAGAGTAGATGACACTGTCTCATCCCTAGAGACTAAAGTCAAGTCACCATAATGACATCATGTTGAGCTCACATTTCTTTCTACCACCAGATGTGCCAACGATTCCTCCCAGTGGATGCCACTTCCGATCAACTCTACGGACATCACAGTGGAACTGCAAATGGATGTGGACAACAGCATTGAGAGCCACATTATCTTCCACCGTCTTGAGAGCACAATCGCTGTGCGCTGTCTAGCTAGGAATGACATGGGCGCTGTTTCACGAGAGGTTAAACTCGTGTCAAATGGTAAGAGGCCTGTGTTTGTCTCTTTAAAGATGATTTTATTGACCAGCCCATTGATTTGAAGTGCTGTGAAACTCTTTGGTGTCACTGTTTGTCATGGGTAGACAGGGTAAACAAAGTTTGGAGCTGATTTGAAACTAATTTGAATCTCAGGTGTACAGTTTATTTAGGGATGAATTGCTGGCAGTAGATGTTCACTGAAGCTAGGCTTTGTTTGCTGAGCTTTCAGCCATTGTAAGGAAACATCTCTGTATTTATGTTTGTGATCATGGTTCTTTAAATTTAGCAAACGCCACTTTAGTAGACTTTACATCTGTTATCCTCATTTTGTAAATCGTGCCTGTCTCGTCAGGCTCCCCATGTCTTTTTTCCTGTGATAGATTCCTCAGGTGGACCGTTCATGGTCTTTAGAAACAAATCCATATGTGTTTACACTAGTTTCTGTTGGCTGGGGATTTGCTTCACTAAGTTACTGTTTAAATAAATTGCTCACACTGGGCATCTTGATTAATACAGCATACGAGAGTGATGTGAAAATATTTATACTATTATGATGACATAATTAGGTATGTAAGTTAAGCTGTAGCTCACTGAGAAAAGGTTTTTTTAGGCAGTTGTCAGAGTTTAGTTTTGTACCATATCTTTCCATATCTCCACCCTCCTCTTCCTCATTGCTGCTGCTGCTGGTGTGTTCAGGTCCACACTCGGAGCTCACTGTGGCTGCTGCTGTTCTGGTGCTGGTGGTCATTGTCATCATCTCACTCATTGTGCTGGTCATAATCTGGAAACAGGTACTCACTCATTCATCCACTCACTCAACCATTTACTCACACACCCCCTCACTCACTCACACACCTGCTCATCCACCCACTCACTTACTCACTCACTTACACACCTGCTCATCCACTCACTCACTCACTCAATCATTTACTCACTTATCCACCCGCTCACTTACTCGCTCACTCACTCACTCACTCACTCACACACCTACTCATCCACCCACTCACTTACATACCTGCTCATCCACTCACTCACTCACTCACTCACTCAATCATTTACTCACTTATCCACCCGCTCACTTACTCGCTCACTCACTCACTCACTCACTCACACACCTGCTCATCCAC
>JAUYWG010000057.1:9396089-9411265 GCA_034779775.1 Enteromius afrohamiltoni | reverse complement strand
ATCATTTACTCACTTATCCACCCGCTCACTTACTCGCTCACTCACTCACTCACTCACTCACACACCTGCTCATCCACCCACTCACTTACATACCTGCTCATCCACTCACTCACTCACTCACTCACTCTATCATTTACTCACTTATCCACCCGCTCACTTACTCGCTCACTCACTCACTCACTCACTCACACACCTGCTCATCCACTCACTCACTTATTTACTCACTTATCCACCCGCTCACTTACTCGCTCACTCACTCACTCACTCACTCACACACCTGCTCATCCACTCACTCACTTATTTACTCACTTATCCACCCGCTCACTTACTCGCTCACTCACTCACTCACCTGCTTACTCACACACTCACTCACACACCTGCTCATCCACTCACTCCATCATTTACTCACTTATCCACCTGTTCACTTACTTGCTCACTCTCTCACTCACCCACCTGCTCACTCACACCTGCTCATCCACTCTCTCACTCAATCATTTACTCACAGACACACACACACACACACTCACCCACCTGCTCACTCACTCACTCACACACCTGCTCATCCACCCACTCACTCACTCACACACCTGCTCACTCACTCACTCACACACCTGCTCATCCACTCACTCACTCACTAACTTGCTTACCCCTTTAAAAAAGCATGTTCATTTATTCAATTTCAACAATTCAACAAAGAAATAGTTAAGACAAATGTGACAAATGCTGTTCTTTTTACAAATATATTACACTCCTTCATTCATTTACTGATTCACTCAGTTTCTCAGCAATGTAGTCATTCACAACCACTAACCCACTTACTCACCCACTCTCTTAACTACTCAGTCATTCACTTACTTGCACACATTCTCAAATCACCAAATTCACTCTTTCACTTTTACTCTTTTAGTCACTCATACACATTTGAGGCATGAACAGACATGATACATCAGCACAGTCGTGTTAGCATCTGTGAGGGCTGAAATGAAACCGTCAAATTCAACATCTGTCATGTTGTTTGTGAGTGAATGACACCTTTCCCTTCTCAGCGAGTGTGAGTGTGGAACAGCCTGACCATCCTCCAGACCTCGAAAGCTCTGTTACTAACCACACGAGAATCACTCTCCCTTTGTACACCTCTTTACAGAAACCACGTTATGAGATCAGATGGCGTGTGATTGAATCGGTCAGCCCGGACGGTCACGAGTACATCTATGTCGACCCCATGCAGCTTCCATATGACTCCCGCTGGGAGTTCCCTCGGGATTCACTTGTGCTGGGTGAGTCACATTTATAGTAAATCAGTCGACCATGATCCTGTCCTGTGGATTCATTGTGGTCCAACCATCTTTAAGTGACACTTTGTTGTGGTTATGCACTTGATGGGATTGTGGTCGTCTTGTTAGCCCATCCTAATATGACATCATCACAGTCTACTGCACAGATCTTATTTAAGAGCTTTGTGTGGTGACTGTACAGACTTGATTGAGGTTTTTGACTTGAACATGCAAAATGATTCTTTACTAACACAAAACCACTGAGGTTATACTGAAAGTTACAGAAAGCTATTCGAGTTTATATGCTTTTTTTAGACTAGGAAGTATTTCAGTGGCATCCCCTGGCTATGCAAAAGAGTTCAAGCTTATGTTTATGTGTGTTGCAGGTCGTGTCCTGGGCTCAGGAGCATTTGGAAAAGTAGTGGAAGGCACTGCTTATGGACTCAGTCGTTCTCAACCTGTGATGAAAGTGGCAGTGAAAATGCTTAAACGTGAGTTAACTGAAGTTTAGCTAGCAGTTGCATGTATAAAATGCATGGTAGTTTAAGTTCTTTTAATGATTCAAATGGTTTTCACACTAAGAATGTAATATTTATTAAAAAAAAAACGGTTTACTCAAAGGTTCTTTGAGGAACCCAAAATGGTTCTTCATTGGCATATTTTTGAAAAATATGCCCCAATTTTGAAAGCTTTGTTTTTGAGTGTATTTAAATGGTTAATATTATTGCTTTTTCAGCAACAGCACGCTCCAGTGAGAAACAGGCTTTGATGTCAGAGCTGAAAATTATGACCCACCTGGGCCCTCACCTAAACATCGTCAACCTTCTGGGAGCTTGCACCAAATCAGGTGAAAACACAGAGATAACAAACACAAACACTTGGTCTCTAGGGTGGTGTCTTCTTGGTTCGTGGGTGTTTATAGTGTGGTGTTTTAACAGGCAGAGTTAAGTGCAATGTAGAACTTTAACCTCCCGGTTTTAGACATTTTACAAGTCTCTGATAAGATTAGACCAGTTTTATTAACACTGCTCTCACTCTTTCTCTTTTTGTCTCTCAGGACCAATCTATATTATCACAGAGTATTGTTTCTATGGAGACCTGGTGAATTACCTGCATAAGAACAGAGATGGGTTTCTCAGCCGCCACACAGAAAAGGGCAAAAAAGAGCTAGACATCTTTGGCATCAACCCAGCTGATGAGAGTAGCAGGAGGTCAGCCAACACGCACACCCACACAAAAGATCTGAATTCATTAAAATGAGTAAATCATAAAAATCAATCGTAAAAGGGACATTTTAGTCCAAAACATGATATTAGGACATTTTTATCTTGCTCTTAATCTGATGTGAATGTTAACATCATCAGGATTTTAGTATTATTGGGTAAGTCAAGTCATTTATGAGTGGAGAGAGAGACAACAGACAAGTAAAGAGGTAGAGGGTGACCTTCCTACAAAGGCAGCTAACTTTACCAACGTCCTTTATTTGAATGAACTACAAATTTTTTATATATGATATATTTTTAGTATTAACTAAACTGCTTTAAAAAGGTTTTATGCAGGGCTTACATAAAATCTGTCTGAAATGACATACACTATATTGCCAAAAGTATTGGGACACTCTTTTCTTTAGAACGCATCCAAAAAGATGAAAACATATTTCAAGCATTTAAAAATTGTATTCCATCACCACTGCAATCATTTTAGAAGTGTCTAAAATGGCTGTACGCATATGTACAAGTCATTGGTGTTTGGTGATAAGTTTTTGCCTCAAGGCCTATATTTAAAATCACACCAGAGCTTGCTTTCTGCAGACCAGTCAAGTTCTTTCTGATGACCTACTCTAAAGTGATTTAAGGATTCATTATTGTGACTGAGAGTACAGATAGTGTGAGTGTTTTTATTTGGCTAGAGTGACTAGTCAAGTGATCCTCTGATTTACTATTTCTGTATTTATGTGTGTGCAGCTATGTCATCCTGTCTTTTGAGGGGAAAGGTGACTATATGGATATGAAGCAGGCAGATACCATGCAGTACGTCCCCATGCTGGAAATGAATGAAGCCTCAAAATACTCCCCCATCCAGAGATCTGAATATGACCATCCTCCCTCTCACAGACAGTTCAATGGTGAGCTTAATGGTTTTCTCTTAAATAGATAATTACCCAAAAATGACAAATCAGTCATCATTTACTCACACTTTTATCATTACAAACCGAATGACTTTTATTCTTCAGTTGAACACAAAAACAGATATTTTGACGAATGTGCTGGTTCCTTTTTTTTTCCTGTTGCAATGAAGCACAGAAGCTTTCAAGCCTTAAAAATAAATGCAAAAGCACCATAAAAGTATATTTAAGACAGGCATGTGTGCTAGGAACAGATTGTACACGATTAGTCAGATCGAGTGATTCTTTGAAAAAGTCTGACTCATTCTCTTGTCAAGCAGAGGAAAGAATATGTCAAGATTTGAAATTCAGAAGCTCTAGTTCATTATAATTGCACTGAAAAGAGCATGAAAAACTATTTTCTCCTCATGTTTAAATGGAAAAAGAAAGGTCACATGGGTTTGGAATTAAATGAAGGTAAGGAAAAGATGACAGTTTTTGTATTTTGGGGTGAACTATCCTTAAATCACATCTCCACCTCATTCCTTTTCCTGTTTTCTCATTCTTTATCCTCCTGATTTTTTCCCTTCGGCACTTTATTTTTCGGTTTGTCCCTTGCTTGCTGCACATACTCAGGTCGGTTTGGTATGCTGTGGTCTGCTTTGGCTTGGCTGGTGGTTATAGGACACACACACACACATAGAGGCAGACGTTAAGCTAGTGATAGCAGCGGTCCACCCATGTCACTGCAGTCTGTGCACCCTACAATTACAGAGGGTAATTGTAGAACAAACGTCTTAATGCATACATCTGCCTGCCATTCCTCAGACTATATACGCACACACACACAAGATCATTTTCAGCATTCGGTATTAATCAAGAATGTTTTTTTGTTTGTACAACAGAGAGTGACGTTGAGAACCTTCTCTCAGATGACACCAATGAAGGACTGACAACAGTGGACCTCCTCAGTTTCACCTATCAGGTGGCTCGAGGGATGGAGTTCTTGGCCTCTAAGAACGTGAGTTAAATTCTGTTTGTGCAGGAAATCTCTGTCTATAAACATCTGCATAAACTTGCACTTTTGATCTCACTTATACATACAGTTTTGCAGTTTAGACATAACATTCAGACATAAGCATTAAAGTGATTCTGAAAGTCTTTGTGGAGGAGGTAATCTGATGGAAGGTTACTATATTTGAGAAAATGGTTGCCTGTATTCTGTGGCTATATGGTTAAAATTCATAGGATTGAGGGTTTGCAGAACCTCCTTGGTCAAATGAAGCCTTTAGACAGAGGCCAAGCATTGGAAATGATGTTATTATTTCATGTTATGTTATAGTAAGTATTAAATAGAGTTCTTGTGTTTAAAATTTGGTAACAGGGGTTAACTGAATGTCATTTTACAAAAGGGGACTTCCAGACCACCCTTGAAGAGCATGAAGTTACAGTAAAAGCTGTGATTCCCAACCAGGGCATGCTTAAGCAGATTAAAAAAAACAAAAAATTAAATAAAAAAACAAAAAATTAAATTAAATTAAAAGCTGCTTTATAACTTATTACTAAGTACTTGTAATTTAAAAAGAAAAGTGCCTTTTTTCTTTGTCTAGATATTTAGTTCAGTAAGTGGTTAAACATTTTCAAACGACTAATTGCAATTAATAACATCCAAAAGAAATGTTTTTGTTTACATACCATATATGTGTGATGTGTATATTTATTATGTATGCATGAAGACAGTGAGTACAGTAAGTATTCAGACCCCCTTAAATTTATCACTCTGTTATATTGCAGCCATTTGCTAAAAACATTTATTTATTTTTTTCTCATTAATGTACACACAGCACCCTATATTGACAGAAAAACAGATTTATTAAAAAAGAAAAACTGAAATATCAAATCGCCTGGTTTTCTCCACACATGCCACTTAGAATTATTCTTGGTCTCATCAGACCAGAGAATCTTATTTCTCACCATCTTTGAGTCCTTCAGGTGTTTTTTAGCAAACTCCACGTGGGCTTTCATGTGTTTTGCACTGAGGAGAGGCTTCCGTCGGGCCACTCTACCATAAAGCCCCGACTGGTGGAGGACTGCAGTGATGGTTGACTTTCTACAACTTTCTCCCATCTCCCGACTGCATCTCTGGAGCTAACTGATAGCTCAGTTTGGCCAGACGGCCAGCTCTAGGAAGGGCTCTGGTCGTCCCAAATGTCTTCCATTTAAGGATTGTAAAGGCCACTGTGCTCTTAGGAACCTTAAGTGCAGCAGAAATATTTTTTGTAACCTTGGCCAGATCTATGCCACAATTCTGTCTCTGAGCTCTTCTGGCAGTTCCTTTGTCCTCATGATTCTCATTGGCTCTGATATGCATTGTGAGCTGTAAGGTCTTATATAGACAGGTGTGTGGCTTTCCTAATCAAGTTCAGTCAGTATAATCAAACACAGATGGACTCAAATGAAGGTGTAGAACCATCTCAAGGATGATCAGAAGAAATGGACAGCACCTGAGTTAAATATATGAGCGTCACAGAAAAGGGTCTGAATACTTTAGACCATGTAATATTTAAGTTTTTCTTTTTTAATAAATCTGCAAAAATGTCAACAATTCTGTGTTTTTCTGACAATATGGGGTGCTGTGTGTACATTCATGAGGAAAAAAAATAACTTAAATGATTTTAGCAAATAGCTGCAGTAAAGAGTGAAAAATGTAAGGGGGTCTGAATACTTCCGTACCCACTGTATATTTAAGAGAAATTTTATCTTTATATATTAAATATATTTATTTATAATATAAATTATATGAATATAAATATAGACATGTAAATAATAATATAAATAATAAAAAACATAGCATATATATGTGTGTGTATATATATATATATATATATATATATATAATCTTTTATTTGAATTGTGATTGTTTTACACTACTTAATATTAATGATGACACAAAATGATATACTTGATGTAAGATTTAAAATGAACATTTGTTGATTTTTCATTGATTATGGAGTATTTGAACTAAACCCGATCTGAATGTAACACATGCTCACTCGTTTTGCTCTCTCTCATCGTTTTCTCTCTGTTTCTCACAGTGTGTGCACAGAGACTTGGCTGCACGTAATGTCCTGCTGTCTCAAGGCAAGATAGTGAAGATCTGTGACTTTGGACTGGCCAGAGACATCATGCACGATAACAACTATGTCTCCAAAGGAAGTGTGAGTGCTTGTCTTAGTCCTAATGTGGTGTTCTTGATTATTAGTCTTAGATTATAGATATTTTCAGTGTTTTAATGTGACCTTCTTTGGAAAGAAGAGCTGGAACAATCATTCTCTAATACTTCTAATTGTTGTTTTTTATTTCTCTTTCTCGCACACAGACTTTCCTTCCAGTAAAATGGATGGCCCCTGAGAGTATCTTTGATAACTTGTACACTACGCTCAGTGATGTCTGGTCTTATGGCATCTTATTATGGGAGATCTTTTCTCTTGGTGTGTTTCTTGTCACTGTTTAGAAGCTATTTCTTAACTGTTCAATGTTTCCAACACATTTTATTTATTCCATGGTTTAGTTAGCAAAAATGCCATATGTTTCTGTTGTTTCTGTAGGAGGGACTCCTTATCCAGGTATGGTTGTGGATTCCAGCTTTTACAACAAGATCAAGAGTGGATACCGAATGACTAAACCTGAACAAGCTTCCAGTGATGTGTACGTTAAATCTCAAAGTCTGCATGACTGTTGCTTGGCTTTAATTGGTGCAGATGTCTAAACAGTGTGTTGTTTGTCTATGTGCAGCTATGAGCTTATGATGAAGTGCTGGAACAGTGAACCAGAGAAGAGGCCATCTTTCCACAGCCTGAGTGATACAGTGGCCTCTCTGCTGCCTTCAGGTTATAAGAGGGTAAGCCTGCAACATAAATACACCATTTCAAGTTCCTCTGTTCTTTCTTCCTATGTTTATCACTCTCAAATGGTTAAATCATTTTTCAGGACACAATTATTTACTAAAGCTATTTACTTTCTGTGCTATATAAAAATGTTTGTGCTATAGACCTAATGTATTTTTTATATGAATTTTTTTTTTTTTAATAAACAACAGTTTTGCTTTAAAAGAGTTGATATTTACAAAAACTGAGTTTAAAAAATCTGATGTAGTAATTAACTTGTTCCACGAAAACATCAAATTAATGTATTTTGACAAACAAGGACCACCTCAGGAAGGAGGTATCTGACTGAAATATCCAAAAACAACCATAGGTTTCTGTGCGAGATGTTTAGGGGTGAATAAATCTAAAGCAGACACCAACATAATAATTTATAAAATGAAAATAATTTTTTATTTAAATTATTAAAATGATCTTACTAAAATATTTGTGCTATAACTGTATTATAAATGTTTTAATTGAATTCCTTTTATATAAAAACATTCTCTAAACAATAAAAAAAGATTTGAAAAAATTACAAACAAAAGCACATTTAAAAAAATATATGATAAATGATATAAATTATTTCCTTTCGGGATAAACAGGATCTGACTGACTAATATTAGTCAAATGGGAAAAACAAATGCTACTTATACCCAACTAAATGGAAATTGGAAACAATAATAGAAAATAAATCATTTTCTAAACTATAATAAAATATCCTGCCATGCCCTAATAAATAGCCCAGTTAAAAGTATGGTGGAAATGGCTTCCCACTTCCTGTAGCTTAAATGCAGTGTGTCAATCTGGGCTTCGGCTACGTGTATGTCACCATTGCCAACACTCCCAGACCGCTAACAGAGATTAGCACAGCAGTGCTCCAGCTGGCTAACGCCCCAGCAAGGCACAACCCCGCAGTGCTAATGACCAGGAGTACACGGTTAGCGTCCACCAGCTAGCCATAATTGCTCTATTAAACAGACACCAAACGTGGTACTTCAAAACTCTGCTTCCCAGAGCCACATGAGCCAGGGAATAACTAGCTCCTGTTATAGCACCTTGGGAAGGGGTGTGGTGGGAAATGCGGTTCACAAATGGGCCAGTAAGCCCTTAAGTAACCACAGAACGCTTGCAGAAATGGGGCAGAAGTTGGGCTTGGGCAGTGTTTATGATGGTGTTGAAGTGCTATTTCCAACTGCCAGAAAGGATTCAATTTCCCCCTCATTTCCTTCAGTACAATGTGCTAACTTAGATCAGCAAATTGCAAGCTTAATTTGAGATTAATGTTTTATTTACAGCTACTACCTTTGTCACAGAAAGCCTATTCATAAACTTTTATCTAATTCTGGTTTGTTATATTGTTAGTGCTCATGCTGTAATACTTTTATTTTATTTATTTTTTTTGTATTAAATGTTAATTGAATATTATTTATTTATAACTTTTTATATTGTATTTATATTTCTCTTGGTGTGCAGTGCTACGAACGCGTGAATCATGACTTTCTGAAGAGCGATCACCCCGCTGTGACTCGGGTGCAGTGCATTGACAATGATGATGCATACATGGGTGTGCTCTACAAGAACCAGGGCAAACTGAAGGACCGTGAGAGCGGCTTTGATGAACAGAGACTCAGCTCTGACAGCGGTTACATTATTCCTCTGCCGGACCTCGACCCGCTGTCAAGTGAAGACTACAGCAAGAGGAACCGCCACAGGTGCCAATTATATCACATTCTCACTTTGATGTGTTAGGATGATGACTCAAAAGGATTTTGGACATATATAATAAATGTCTGGTGTTAGTAATTGTTTTTTTTTTTTGTTTGTTTGTTTTTTTAAGAAATTAATATTTTTTTATTCAGAAGGGGTGCATTAAAGTGATAACATTTCTCCGATTCATTCCATCCATCAAAAGTGACAGCAAAGACGTATGTCTTACATAACGCTACAATAATTCAGAAAAAAATTATTAGTTTCCTAAAAATGTAAGCAGCACAATAATTTTTTAATTCAGGAATAAACAGCTTTTTAAAATATAACTAAATAGAAAGCAGTTATTTTAAATATTACTGTATTTTTTAAACACATTACAAAATGTATAATATTGAAGGCAAATATGTTTATGCATTAAATATATTTATAGTAATATAGATATATACATATAAATACATGTAAATATTTTCAGAATATGTGTATGTATTTAAATATACATAATAAATACGCACAGTACTACAGATATTATGTACATTAAAGCTTAGTCCTGGTAAGTCATGTTATTCCAATTAGAAATAACTGTTTCCTATTTTAGATATATTTTATGTTTACCTATTTGACATATATATTTGACATTTTTTTATTTGTACTTATTTTTGAATTTTTTTTTCAACATGTCTTGAATTACTGAATTACTTTCCTTTTTCTCTGCAGCTCTCAGACGTCAGATGAAAGCGCAATAGAGACAGGCTCTAGCAGCTCCATGACGAAGCGTGAGGGAGAGACGCTGGAGGACATCACCTTGCTGGACGAGATGTGCTTAGACTCAGGAGACCTGGTAGAGGACAGTTTCCTGTGAGCAAAGAAAAGAGAGAGAGAGAGAGAGAAACATTCCTCTAATTCATTCCAAGCTCATGAATCTCTCTCAGCATCCTTCTGCCATATTTTCCTCACCTCAACTTCTTGGAGCCTTCAGAAAAAGGAAAAAAAAACTATGATGCGTGAATGTCATTGATGTTTTTGGATTAGACATCGCCCTCTACAGGTCTGGAGGAATGATAAGTGCACCCCAGGACTCCATGAGTGCTCTTGATGGGCCTCAGTGAGTGTTTAAGTGACTCTAATGGAGCTAAGACCAATGAGGAGGGGAAGTGGAAGACATATTTGTTTTGTATATCATTTCTGTATGCTTGTATTGTGTGGATTGAGTGGATTGTGTGAACTTTATCTTGACGGGCATTCTGATCAGCAATATAAGCATGTCATTTATAATCGTATCAATGATCTGATTGGTTCACAACTGCTACCTTTTTAATGAATCCATCTGAGCTATAACACAAAAACCACTATAGACATTAAAAAATAATGTCAACATGGTCAACATGGCCTCTGTTTTTGGATTAGGCCCGTTTTTTTACAGGTGTTTTACAGGATCTAGTCCACCAACTGAACAGCACATATGGTTTAATGTACCTGATCATATATTGTCAATATCTCAATAAGTGTGACAGTTTGAAATTTATTTTTGTACTGGATAGTTTCTGTTTGGATAGTATGGATATATTATTTGTGAATATTGGGTTGGGTAGAGAGAAATTATGTAGTCCTAAATGAAGAAAATGGCAACTGTGTTCGCGTGTATTTTGTGACTTCAACCTTTATAAGATGCTGATATGACTCTATTTAAAACATCTTTATGTCTGTCCAAAGTTTTTTTACCGAACTATTGAAGCATTACTGATATTCAAAGCTATGCTTTAGTAAAAGACGATTCAAATGTAATGACTTGTTTATTCTCCAGTCTAATAATGAGGAAAGACTTTGCAGTTCTGTTAAATTACTTGCTCATGTTTGAAAGTCGGTCCCTTTTTCTGTTTTACTGTCCTGTGCATTAGATTTTATATGTGAGCATTAAACCAAACAAGACGATGGAGATAATCATGCCCTGACAGACATGGTAGTTTGCTGCTTGTGAAAATGTATGTGACCTCCCTAAAGCAAAGCAATTCAAAATCACCGTGTAGATTTACACATAGCCACATCCTGTAGTCTTGAAGCATCTAAGAGACACGTCATTTAGATTTTTACTTTGATGTTATACATCACTGTTCATTGTAAATGTGTATTATTGTATATCAGGAATTCAGCATGTCACTGCCTGCCCCCTATCTTCACCCTCTGCTGTGGTCTGTTTCATGGGCACGTCAAGAGGAGATATATATTAAAACTGTTGCACTTTTTAAATCTCTTCTTTTTTTGAATTTCATTCTAGCATTTCTTTGCTCTGCTTTTTGTGTGTGTAGATGTTCAAAATTTGTCTGTGCTGAAAAAAGTTGGTAAATGATTTCTAAAGAGACAGTAGAGTGAATGTTCTTGAGGAGGAAGTGGGGAAACGGAGCAGAGGTATGAAGTATATTCTATGGAACAATATGTGTAATTCTAGGTAGTTATTCCCTTTAACAGATGTTATTCTTTTGCTATAATATGCATTATGAACATGTACATTGAAAAGATTTATATTTCAATAAATGAGATTTACTGAGTTTGTTTGTTTGTTTGTTTATCAATATTTATCATTTATTTATTGTTAGATCTTGCTCTGGTAATAGATATGTAACCAGTAGTAATCTGGAATATCTGGAATATTGCTATAGCACAATATAACCACAGCGACATTTGCATTCAGACAATACTTACCTTTTTAAAGAATGCTAAATATGTTATTTTATCCTACAGTATTTATTAAATGTTGCCTTTGTTGATCAAAACAACCAACAGGTAGGCAGGTAATATTTTTGTTTCATTACAATCGCGATATATATTAAAAAATGTCTTTCTCTTAATAGAATGTCTAAAGTGCACAATCGAAACAAAGTGTTACCAATATATAACCTGTGTCTTCTGTATATGAATGATGCAAATTACGGTATAAGTCAAATATCAAGCTCAAATATTACGTTTTACTGAAGAATTGAGTTGTAGTGAGACCATGTGACCACTAGAGCGCGCAATGACATCACCTGTAAGAGTGTGCGCACGCGTGAGTGTTATCGTTTGGATACTAGTATCTAAATATTTTTATTTTAATATTCTGTGGGCACTGGGCACATTGGTGCTGCAGACACTGTATGTTTTACACTAATGCTCTTTACAGGGCACACAAAAACCAAACCTTACAGTTTTCAGACAAAGATTTTATTTGTTTGGAGAACAAACAAATGAATTTACTGCATTTACATGGGATGTATTTTTTTATATTTAGGAATTATAATGATGCAAAATCCAGGAAAAGTTAATTATAATGATACATTCTGCCAAACTAGTACTAGTATCTAATACAAAAGTACTAGTATTTGTACTAAGTACTAGTATCTAATGAATAAGTACTTGCACCTAATAAATAAGCACTAGTATCTAATAATTAAGTTCTAGTAACTTAATAAAGGACACTAGTACCTAAAGAGTAAGCACTAGTAGCTAATGAATAAGCGTTAATGGAAATAGATACTAGTGCAGTTTGTAGATTAAATGTTAAAATGGCCTGCCATACTGTTAAAGCTGTAGAGTTTTAGTGGCATCGCCTTCACCTTACCTTGTGATACCGAAGTTAAACATTGAGTGAGTTTCTGGTTTTACAACAGGATATGCAAATGTCTGGATTAGGATAGAGAACGCGAGAGGGTGTATGATAGATGCGATATTGTAAAACTGTGTTTGTTTAAAAGTTGAGTGGCTAGAAAGTAGTCATCCCTTGACCTACTTCGGGGGGAAACCCCTTTAAATGATATCTTTGGAGGGGCCTAGGAAATATGGGTGTAGCCTTCAATTGAAACACAGAGGACAGGAGACAATTTACAATGTTTTTATTATTATCTAAAATGTTTTATTGCTTCATATATTATTGACAGCTTTTATATATAGTGCATAGCCTAAGAGGAGAGTTATGTTTTTCATGGTCTGGTGGAAAGTGTACAGTGGCTGCATTCAATGGCGGAAACCAATTCTACTTCGCAGTCCGCTTAACCTTCGGATTCAAAAGCATTCCTAAAATGTTTTGACATGCTCTCCGAAGCCATTTGCTGGATCTTGTCTAACAACTATCAGATCCATCACCTCATCCACCTCCTCGATGACTCCCCTCCCCGTGCCCCTCCCGCTGCCAATCTATCAACAGTCTTAAAAGTGTTCAACCATCTAGGGATTCCCATAGCCCACGAAAAAACCTTGGGCCCCAGCACCTGTGTCGAATTCTTAGGTATCAACCTCGACTCTCAGAAATTCGAGGCATCCCTTCCCAAAGAAAAACTAGACAGGATTATCATCATTGCCACTAATTTCCTAGCCCAACCCCAGCGCACCAAACGAGAACTTCTCTCTATTTTGGGGCACCTAAATTTTATGCCATGCGCATCATTCCCCAGGGCCGACCTTTCATTTCCCACCTGATTACCCTAGCCGCCTCCGTCCCCTCCCTCGAAAATCCTTTAACACTAACAGACCCCTGCCTTCGAAATTCAGCTCTGGATTTCTTTCCTCTTTCAATGGAAGGGCCATTCCTTCTTTTATAAAGACTGCCTGGCCAACCCCGGTGTCATTCAATTATTTACCCACGCCGCCCCCTCCATATGCTTCGGAGGTTTCTACCAAAACCGATGGTTCACTTCCCCCTGGCTCACAGAACTAGCCGAAACCCGCCCCACCAAGCCTCTAGCACCCTTTTCGAGCTATACCCCATAGTCGTACCTGCCGATTTATGGGGTAAAGAATGGGCCGCTTCATGCATAGTCGTTCACTGCGCGCGACTGTCATATCTGGCATATTTCTCTACTGATTCAGATAAGAATAGTTTTGCTTTGGAGAAAGCAATATTTTGGATAAAGAAATTGAGGTTTAATGAATATTAAAAACATCTTAATAATCCATTTGTTTCTTACAATCATGAATCTTGTCAGGTCACAAGACATTAATTGATGGTGTGGATTACTTATGGATAATAATGATGTTTTTATCAGCTGATTGGTTGATGGAAATCTATTCACTGCAGATTAGTGATCAACTGATGTGATGCTAAATTTCTCCAAATCAGTTCCAATGAGAAACAAACTCATCTGCTTCTTGGATGGTTTGTACATTTTTAGTAGATTTTTGTTTTTGGGCGAACATTCTTTTAGGAAATTGATCTGTGGGTGTTTTTGGTAAATAGTAACTTTAGAATCCAATAGCATATGAACACAATTCCAGATCTTACACACAAGTTATCTAGATTCAGTGAACTACTAGTGTGAGCTCCGATATCTGCAATCTGCCAAAACTGCAACATCCAGAATATAATGAAATGTGAGAAAAGGCACTTGCAAGATTCATTTAATAATTCAGAAAGTCTCATTTTTGAAATGTTATTTACTGCAAACCAGTCTTATGTTAAATAAGGCCACTAGGGTTATGCAAAATATATTCTAAAAGTGTGCTCTCACTATCAAAGATTTTTTCTGAGGCTCAGTACAGTGCAGAGTCGAAGGCATTAAAACCTTCTTTATCTGGTGAAATATGTAACACTTTCCTTTTGCCTTCCAGGGAAAGGGAGGTGCTTCCACCAAAGCTATGAGTGTGTGCATATGTACATATGCAAAACTACAAAGCTGCATAGTATCGCTTGACAGTTCTATGCAAAAGAGGAACCAGTAAAAGATCTTGTAAACAGGGTGGCATGAGTGTGTGAGAAAGTGTGGGAAATAACCAAAGAGAGATTAAGATTTGTTTTCAAATAGTGTGGATCACATAAAAAGATATAATTCTTTGGTAAATCATAATTATAATGAAAAACCTATATAATTATAATTATAATGTAAAAGAACATATGACAGCGATGATGTGTTTAATGTCTGAAGTCATTATTATAGCATAGGTTGAAATTAGGAAACAAAATTTGAAATCATGACCAAAAGAGTTAAGACATCAATTGAGCTAAAATTAACAATTATGAGATAACAACATTGTAAGTTCTGATATACAAAGTAGAAATATTCAGATACTAAATCATAATTATGAGATAAAAGTCAAACACATGGCATGGTTATGACATGAAAAGCATTTTCTTATTTCATAATTTCTACATTTTATCTTAAAGTTACCTAGATGTGTCATAATTTCAACATTAATTTT
>JAUYWG010000057.1:9342065-9395989 GCA_034779775.1 Enteromius afrohamiltoni | reverse complement strand
AAGCATTTTCTTATTTCATAATTTCTACATTTTATCTTAAAGTTACCTAGATGTGTCATAATTTCAACATTAATTTTATTATTTTGACTTCTTATAATGACTATATCTCATAGTTGAATCATTTTGTATATTTTATTTATCTCATAACTATGACTTAGAATCTCATAATTGTGCCACATAATTATCACTTTTATGTCATAATTACGACAATTCCCTAATGTGGCAGAAATTAACTTCATACATTTATTTTTATATAGTCTGTACATTATAATTGTGACCACCACACAAATAGTTTGGGGTCATAAAATTATTTTTTTAATTTATGTAAAAAATTTATTTAACTTTATGTCTGGTTTTCTTGAAGATTTCAAGAAATCAATCTACTGAGCTTTTCATGTTGGAACGGCAAAGCTTCCCCAAAACACAAAAAAAATAGCACAGCATCACCAAAAAATATAGCCACGCCTATGCATCTCTCATTAAAGTGGCAGTGCAAATCAACTGTGTAAAACCATTTTCTCACAATATTTTCTTGATGACAGTTATACTCCCATACATTCAACAATCATCCTGCCTTCCCAGCCCAGACCTGCCTAAAGACTACCTCACTTAAAATAAAGCTTGAGCTAGTTCACTTAGCGTAGGTAAACCAACGGCTTGAACGGGTGAACAAATGAGTTCAACAGGTCTTGGAAACATGACCTCACCATATGGGTTTACCTGCAAGTGGTACTTTTGGGGACTGAGCTCAAGCTGTCATCTATCCATGAGGTATTTGCATGTTTAGTCATGTGAACATAAAAAAACGACAAAGGAAAACAATCTCAGCAAGAACATTTGGACCTATTGATTAAAATACTGTAGACCAAAGCCTGGCGCTTTCTCACTAGTGTAACACATATCAAAGAGCATGCAATTGAACTCAATCCATAGAGAGCAATGAAGTGAAATAAGATATTGTTTTGTTGTGCTTTATGTGAAAGCAGCGGGGTAGAATTGAATTTATGATGTATTTGGCTGCAAATGCATGTGAAGGATAATCATATTAGTAATCTCTCTGTCTTTCAGGTGTAACTGAATCCTCGCTTTAATAGCGCTGCTCTCTCATCACCTCTCATCGCTTGGCTCGGTAGAGAGAATATCGCTCAGAGAGGGTTCGGATGGGCTTTTGTGTTGTGTTATTCGTCTTTGGACCCCGCAACCTCCCCGGAGCCCGTCTCTCGTTACCAGCCCGTCTCCATGGCCCAGTGCTCAGACTGCTCTTGTTGTTTGAACAGGGTATCGCATCTAGATTAAAACGCCATTTCTGTAAGTGATACCTTGATTGATTTATCACTCAGACAATAACAGCCGCAACAAAATACAAATTGAAAACTGACCAAAGGTGCGCAGGAAAACAGCTCTTTCCTCAGCGGTGAAGCTTGAGAAAACAAGATTTAGGTTTAGGAATCTGCATATGGTGACATTAAATACCATAGTTGCATAAAATTCACTAAGACAAAAACTATTAAGATGATAAAATGGCTGTATGGAATGATAACAACGTTCGTGCAGATGATTTTGTTATTTCAATGGTTCACCGAATGTGTCTAAAAAATGTAAGTATTACCTAAAGTAAACCTAAACCATGTCAAAAATCTATGGTAATACCACAAGATATTTTGGCACTTTTTTGGTAGTTTTGTAACAGTAATTGGTATTGTGACCTGTGGTACATTTGTTATTATTAATGTCGATACAGTGTGTGAATTAATAATGTGTTATTATTAATTCACACACTGTAAAAAAAAAAAAAAAAAAAAACACCTTTTATCTATAGGTTTAATTTTAAAGCCCACTCCATGATAGATATTATCTGCATCTTAAAATGAAAGACAAACATTTGAGCTAATCAAAAAATGTTCAGAAATTGGAATGAAATCCACATATACCTCACACTTTGTACTCATATAACTCATAATATGTACCTTCTCTGAAATATCAAAGAGAAATGTAGCACTAATACACGGTACAATACATGAACATTTTTATTACGCTGATATAGGAACTTATTGCAGTTTTTTATTACATTAAATATCTGGGACTGTCACTAAAAGTTCACCAAATTATACAGGATTCAAACTGGAGCTCCTTGCCTCTCAAGTACATCTCTGTACTCCGCGAGCTACCGAACAAGCCTACCATCTATGAAAACCCATAGATATGAAGCTGTACGTGTGATGCTAACATTCAAAAGCATCAGCTTTCAAATCCCCCAGCATATCAATATTGTTTTGAAGTCACATTATATTTTTCAAGTAATTGTGCAAAAATTACGCTTTATTTATCTGAATTGTGTGAAAAGATATAAAGAGTTTTACTGCATCTGGTGTTAATTTAATGGTGTTAATAAAACTGCAGTGATATGTACTTTTTGGTACGTATTACGTGTCTCGCAAAAAAGTGCACCAAGTTACGTTTATGCCATGAGACCAGGTAGGTAAATATATGAAATCTGATCCATATAACTGCAACCTTACAGTGACAGCAGCATAAAATATAAAAAAGTGATCATTTCTTAAAGGGGTTTCATAGTGCAGTGCATTCCACGTCCTGTGCGAAATTGCCTTTAAACGCTGTGTGTGTGTGTGTGTGTGTATGTGTGTGTGTGTGTGTGTGTAAGAGAGTGAGGGATAGAGTCACATCAACAAGAAATCAATCGTGACTTGTGTACTGCAAATACATATGAGCGCTGTGTCTGCCACACAACTGTTTCTTCCAGGCTTCAACCGATGGTGAAACTATTAAGGGCATAAGTAACTCTTTACATTTATTTTGAAAGCTGAACCTTATTGTAAGGGTATGGTAATTACATTTCTGACGCATACTTGTGGAGTTTGTCCAATCCCAATGCACTGTGTCAGCTGGCCAATCAGAGCAGGCTGTATTTGTCGGAAGGAGGGTCTTTGTAGCAAACCATGCATTTGTGAGAGACAGGGCATAGAGGAGCTACAATAATGTACAGCATTTGAAAAATAACGTGTTTGTTTAAACACCAAAGCATGTCAACATGTTATGTTACACCAAATAAACCAAATAATGATCATCATATGACCGCTTTAATAATAATTGCCACAGGTTTTTCAAACTGCAATGCTGGGAACTTGCACAATATTGTTCAGTGTAAAATCGTTTGTTCAGATGACTCAATATGGAAGGTTGGTAGGGCATTTGGATATGTTGTGAATAAATAATCCAGTATCGAAGTAAGGTAAACTTAAAGGCTTTTGCTAGCAACCCATTTAGAGTATTTTACAAAAAACAAAGTCTCCTCATACTAAAAAATATTTTTTTAAACTGCATTTTTACATTCATTAGGAGAACTGTTTAAAAGATTTTTTGCGGTGCATACATTTTATTATATTTTCCAGTGTAGACATGCATACTTTATATTCATATTCTATTATTCAAGGTATTTGACAGCAAATGACCAAAATAAGGCTTTGTGTGTCCGCCAAAATGTTGTTTTAATTGATGACTTGTTTTCAAAGTAAATCTTATGGATGCTTGATACCATTAATCCATAATTGCTCAGTAAACATTATTAACCTTTTTTCTACACTAATCCAGTCACGGTATGACATATTGGCAGGTAAGAAATGTTTGGCCAGTTTTCAGGAGGTTGTCACCTGGTGAATAATTATGGACATCCTGGTTAGGTGAACAAATCAACTGCCTTAAGAACAAGTAAAACAACTGAGAGGCAGGCATTATGTACACATGCAATGAGTACAAAACACATTTATCCACGCTCAAATACCATGGGGTTTTCTCTTTTTGTGCTGCAATTAAGCTAAAAAGTAGGTAGAGAGACTATTGGGTCTTATGATCTAAGATCAAGCTTTTCTCTATCATGTGAATATGTGCTACAGGCAAAGCATAAGCTGAGAAACAAACACTTCTTCTCTTTCACACAGATATACATGCAAGCTGTAAAATGATTTCCTTTTGAATCTTAATCTTACAGAGGTATTTTTATTAAAATGTAGTCATATAAGACACCTTGACAGGTAAAAAATACCAACATTTGTCCTTGCTTGCAGCTGTAAACAACAGTCAAGTTGTTTTGCTTAAGTTTTGATCACTAAAGCATGACTTTTCTACCTTGCTTTATATTATAACTGAAGAGTAAACAAGAAAAAGGGAATGTCATTAATATTTTTTGATCAAACAACTTTTATTAGACATCTGAAATGACTACAGTCTTTTTTCTTAAGCAAGTATTTATTGGATTTATTTATGGTTGAAATGTTTTTAAAGAAAAACAGAAACACATTGTATGCATGACAATGCATCATACTGGCTCATCGTTCTCAATATTTTCCACATCGGAAAAACTAGTAAACCTCCACAGTGGGACAACTATGAAGTTACGTGCAATATGATCCCACAAATAATTCTTGTCAAGGGGTCAATTGTCTACCACTAGCTGTCCTTATTTGATGAGGTCAACTTCTGATCAACAGTGACGTCCTGTGGAACAAGTTCTTCTCTTTTTTTGCAAAGAGCAGTCAACTGCAAGAATTCCTCATGGCAAAGCCAGGCCAAAGGTTATAAAGTCAAACTCAAGTTTAGTTCCCAAGAGAATGTAATTACATTTTGTCATGTTTCCTCATGGTTCGCTTTTTATTTATTAATTTCCCTCTCAATTGTTTTCAAACATTCTCACATATTGTCCCTGTGTAACCTTACCACTTAAAGGGATATTTCACCCAAAAATGACAATTCTGTCATTAATTGCTTATCCTTACATTGTGTCAAACCAACACAAGACCAGTATTGTTCATACTGTTTTAACAATGATGACGATAATGAAACAAGGGGGATCATTTCTCTCTATTTTTTTATAGATGCATTTTTACAATTATAGTAATTACATATAAGCACATCATTTACCCTGAAATGCTTGGAGAACACTACACTGCACTTTTCTGCTTCTGTCTTCTTCCTACCCTTCTGCTGAACTTTACATACTGAGGTCAAGTATCAGAAGTACTGTTACCAGATGGTCAATCAGCCTATTTTACCAATACATACTATGGTTCAAATGTCCAAGGTTAATCATTTTTTAATTCAATACAATATAACATAGTCATTCTACTTTGTAATAATCTCCACACTTGCTGTATTTTTTTTTTTCAAATAAATGCAGCCTTGGTATGCATTAAAGAAATGTCCTTGTGCTTCCCTCTAATGAGATTCTGCCAGAATGTCAGATCTATATTAATGAAGTGTATTCAATCTTAATCTCAATCTCAATCTTATCACCAGAAAAACAAATTCAGGACAACTGAAATGTTTTATCAACATTAAGTTCCAATCATATGTTTGGGAGAAGCCATATTATTCAGTCCTGTCCAGCATCAATAGGCCTATATATATAAGCTCTCACTGTATTGTCCCAGCGTCAATTTCCCAGCATCCCTGCACCTCCTCATCTCTTTTTCTATTTCTGTTTTTCTCCCTCTAAATGCCACAGTCGGCCAGAGCCCAGTTCGTTTACCTTTAACCATCAGTACTGGATGGGCAGGCGAACTAGTGAATTGCCATTTTGTTCATAATTGGTTATCATAAGACTAAAAAAGTATGCAAGTTGCGTTAGGGGTTTCTCAGACCCCAAGCAGAAACGGGAGTACAAGCATGGCATGCAAATCCACTGTAAACAAAATATAGTAATCACATAAAACAAAAACAAACAGTCCTTTCACATCCAGCTCTCATCTGTGAGGTTTCAGTGATTTAACCCAGAGAGCTTGCAGGTATTCTCAGTACTCCACTGAAGTCAGGCTTTTGGCCTCACAAGCCATCTATCCATAGACAGAGTTTGAACTGCTCAAACACTGCGGCTTATTGTTGCATTCTGGGACATTGACCTGAGGCTCCTCCCATTCTGGTTTATATGTGTGCGTTTGTGTGCATGAATATCATGTGAGTTCTCACAGACCGAAGCTGAAGGCAGAAGAGCACTATACTGTGTGCGTGTGTGTGCGTATGTAGATCAATCGTTTTAATGTCTTTTGCGGTCTGCATTTCTTTTTTAAATGTGATAGCCGTTTTACAATGTCTGTGACTTTTAAGGTCTCATTTGATAAAGTGAATCATGTGGTAAAGCTGTGGCAAGTGTGACCTCAGTAATAATATATTGAAATCATTTAAAATCCGTTATGCCTTACAGTTGCATGTAGCAGATTAGTGCTGGACAAGATGTAATTTGCATTTTGCAAGGATATAAACAGTCAAATTTGCTATATATTGTTTTACATGAGTGTACTGTATGCATGTGGATAAAATACTTACAGTATATGCAACTTTAAATTGGGAGCTATACTACACTGAATAAAATGAGGTATATATATATCGCTTACCGTACATATATCGTTGCCATGAGTTTGCTCTGAGGTTTCTTCTGATCCATCACATCCTTTTTTCTTTCATACGTCTCAAACAATAAACCAGGTTCTTACCGTGAGATCTTCATCTGTCCAGTCTTTCCATGAAATGAAATAGGGATCTAAGCAGCTTAACTTCAGTGTGGAAGTCTTTTCTCGCCTTTTTAAACTGTCGACCTCACTGTGCCCTTTTTTTGTTTACTTCTTTGTGAGGCCCAAATATGCTTTCAATTTTCAGCCTAGCTTTAAAAAACTTGATCTGTGTTCATCTGAAACCACCTCTGATATCAAAATTGCTCACTTCAGAATATATTCTTAATTAAATAAGGAGGAAATCTGATTTGCTATGGCCAATTCGATGTCAAAACATTTGGCGAAGACGTATCGTATTGTGGAAAGCATGTGAGATTTACACGTTTCATGCACATGTAGCTTGTAGACAGGTTTTGAAATGACATCCCTGTGACTGAAGCCAGATAAAGAAACTCGGCGTGGTGTTGAGAGAACTCCATTTCTCATAAAGATCCCCATGACAGTTTTACAACAGAGAAATTGTTTTCCACTCCCCCACATATGGGAACTGACGGGAACAGCAATTGTGAAAATAGGAGAGTTTAGTCACATTGGAAAGGAAACACAATCAAAGGAAGCACGAATTGTGCTATCAGATAGTTCTATGTTTAAATGTGTGCTTCAACCATTTGAGCATGTTTTACAGAATGCTGGAAATCATTGAGCTTATTGAAAATTATCGTGTTCATCAGCCTAAATGTGTGTAAATAAGTGATTGATTCACAGCTCACAGTGGCTTTGCTTTTTATTAATGATTATCTGATTAACAGTTTTTCCTTTGTTTTCAGTGTGTTTTTCTCTAATCCTCACTGAGAAGCATGGAATCCGTAGAACTGCTGTGACAGCAAGGCTGAAGCTCTGGATTTGAAGGAAAATCAATTTTCTTCTCTTTAATTCATTGACTAAACATGAGCTTTGTCCATCTGTTCCATGGTAAAAAGTAAACAACTAGTCTCAAATATTTATTATGCAAGTTTTTTAATGATAGATTACTCACCCTAGCTACCGTAGCTTAATATTCAAAGACAAGCTTCATTTAACGGAAAAGCTTGCACTGTGGCTCTGAGGCTCTTTGAGTAGATTATTCGGTAAGTTTAAGGATCCCAACTAGCCGGACACTGCATTATAGTTCAATATGGCATGAGTCTGATATGGCACTTTCCTTGTGTATCATTATTGTTGCTTTCTATGTGTGAACTACGTGGCAAATAACTATTAAAATTCACTGACAATATTTCTAAAACGGCAGACAATGAATAAATACATAACGTACATGCATACATAAGTAAGTAAGTAAACAAATAAATGTTTAAAATGGCAAAAAAAAGGAAAAAAATTAGGATTTCTCACTTTCTTGCTTTCTCACAATTCTGAGATTACATTTTCAAATTCTGAGTTTATAGCTTGCTTTTTTGTTGTTTTGTTTTTGAAACTAGAAAAACCTCAAAATTCTGAGAAAAATAATAATAAAAAAAAAAAGTCACATTTTTAATCACGATTAAAATAAATTTAAACACATAAAATGTTCTTCAGGCTTTGCCTTTTTAAAAGCTCCTATAAAAATATGTTTTGTGGCCATGAGTATGGGCTTTGAGTAAATGTTTAACCCTAATAAAGTGATTATATGAAATAGTAGTTCCTCTTTTGCTTTCCATCTACTGTGTGTGTGTGTGTGTGTGTGTGTGTGTGTGAGTGAGAGAGAGAGAGAGAGAGAGAGAGAGAAAGAGGAAGAAAAAGGAAGTGTATAAGGTGAGGTGAACCTGATTAATTGTTCCTAAGTATCATCGTTCTTTTGCATTTCTTTATGTGTAGGCTATAAAACAAAGCCCTTTCAATCGTTCTGCGGTGACTGAAAACAAGGGGCGGGGGGTTGATTTGAAGATATAGTTCTCGTTGTTCTGTCATCGTGATATGATGCACGAGCAATCATGAAAGACTGTCATCAACACCCCTGCTGATATTCATTTAAATACAACTGCAAGCGAGGATGGTAAATCGATGCACTGATGAGCTGGAAGCTCTTAACCGATTGACCCCCAGCAGCTCTTTTCACATTTAGCCTCTCTTATTGTTTGAGACAATGTATAATGGCATCATTCATCATAGTTGAGCTTGTGATAAAACCACCACACCGCCGTAGCAAATTCAGATCTGGTTGTTATTGCAGCCTTCATTGTGTAGAGGTTAGATTCTGTTCCACTGCAGAACTACACTCTCCAAAATAATGGTACGAAAGCTTCAAAAGCATATTAGGATCAAATATGTACATTTTAAGAACTGATATGTACATTTTAAATGCCAAAATGGACTCTTTAGATACAAACATGTACCTTCTGAAAACATACCATTTCAGTGACAGCTTTTGTACCTTTATTTCTGAGAGTGTATAAAATAAGAAATGTCCCTTTCTTTTAGGCTGCTATTGTAAGTGTAGGATCCAGACCTTACCACTTTGCAATATGGTTCAGTTTATTACAGTAATATTGATAAGTTTTATAAAATTTAACAAATGTGCAAACAATGAACAATTTAGTGAATTGCATGAATTAACCTTGGCGTGTTAATTTATTCATCATACCTAAAGCACTAATTCATTTGAACAAGTTTAACCTCGTATTATATAAACTTTTTTTTAAAACATCAGAGTGAAAAATTATATTAAGCTTGAAAACACATCTTGATTTTTCCATTGTGATTTGAATGAATCATGAAAAATAGGCATTACAATGTAAGTTTGCTGAAAGCATGCTTATATAAAAGTAGCAATTTATATACAGTTTGAAGGGTTAATATGACTGGATTCAACCGAAAGAAGAAAGTCACACACACGATGCTCCGAAGGTAAGTAAAAGACTCATTTTCATTTTTCCACTTTCCCAGTAAGACTTCTTGTTCTTGTTATTTGACAAAACAGCATTCTGTGCTCACACTTAAAGTTTGACTTCAAGTGATCTTATAATAGGACTTTAAATATTGACACCTCTTCCAATAGAGAGTTGCATGTGCATGTGAAACTAAACTTCCTCTCTCTCACAGCAGACCTGATGTGTTAACTGACCTCTTTAGGAACATGATGAAAGCTTTGTAACCACCAAAATAAACCAAAAACTGTATCATGCATGCTAGATCTAAAACTGGAGGAAGTGCTACAATTATGCATTACATTTCTTTTTGCAGTGACTAAATTTTAAATACTCTCGGTCAGGACATTTATAGGTTGTCATGTGCAAAATTATATTAAATTATATAATATTGTATTGCAAGTTACATTACTGTAACATGGTATGAAATCTTTAAATAGGCGGAAATAAATGCGTGACAGTGAAATGCATTTTATGGTTAGAAGGAGAAGTAAAGAGTCACAAAGTGTGCTTGGCTCATTTCATATCATTTCATTATTATAGTTATAGCTAAATAATCTTAAATGTATTTTTAAAGCCAACTCTCACACTTTTGTTTTATATTGTTTTGTTGGTTGTAATCATTAAAATCTTGTTAGAGTTTTCTGTTCACTCCAGTCTGCTAAATCTTGAGCTTGTTTAAATAGATGTGTAAACCACAGTCAGCCTTTTTTTCTTACAGAAACATTGTCTTCTACGTAAGTAACCTTAACTAAAAATACATGTCAGCACCACCCCAGCCATTTCATGTTTGTCTTTCGCTTCTTATTAACCCATTTATTTTGTTTGATGAAAAGGGGCACAAATATCTTAACCCCTATTTGGGCAGAGGGTGTGAACAATGAGGAGTCTTCATGCCGTCTGCCTCGTGGACAGGAGCGGGCAGGAGGCTTGCCCTGGGGTAAATGTTCACTATATCACATGTGCTGGGCTGAACAAGCTCTGGAAGTCTGGTTCTCCATCTTGGACTGGTTTGGAAAATGGGTGAAAGCGCCGACAAATTGAGCTGGATTTCTTTTCTTCACTTAAATTAAACAACAAAAAAAAACTCTTTTTGTGTGTGGATATGACAGGCTACCAAAGATGGATCTTATCTACATACCATCAACTGTAAAGATAGCATAAAGAGGCAATACACGCACTCATCTTGCTTGAGTTCACACACACACACACACACACACACAACTGTTCCATAGTCATGTGTCATTTGATAGAGAGCTATTAACTCACATAAAAATAGTTTTTCTTTCTGTACTTTGCCTGCAGACACGCATGGTGTGGGGTAGCTCTGTAAACACATACAGAGGGGCCTCTGTCTGGGACTGCTGGGGTGTGTGAATGTATGAGGCAGAAAGACCAGGATTGTCGCTAGCATCAAGCTGAACAACCAAGTTTTACATTTTGTCGCATCAGACAAGGAAGTTGCCTGTTAAATGTTTTATTGCACTCTCTTGTGATACCACTTAATGCTGTCTTTAATAGATCTTAAAGGATGGCGCCATTTATCGTGAAACATTATCCGCAATGTATGCAAGTGCACCTGAAGGCCTGATACTGATATGACAGATCACTGTTACTTTAACAGAAGAAAGCCTTCCCCTGGGCTGTACATGTTGTACTTTGAGTGTCTGATTATTGTAAGTGATTTGAGGAGAGTTTGGGTGGTGGATCAATGAGTGGTGTTATGAGTGAATATTTATGGGACTTTCTGAGGAGGTTAATAGTTTGAAGCGATCTGATTTAATTTAGACAGAGATCATGTTTCACTTGAGGCTAACCACCTGAACCCATTATTTGGCTATTCGTGAGAGGAAAATATGAAGTGAGACGGCGCTGTTGGAACTGATTAGTGGTGGATGGTTATCATTTAATTAATTACAAAAAGATACAGCTGAAATTAATATTATGAAAATAAATCATTCTTCATGATAAACTTTTATTTCTTTATAGAGGATGTAAGATTGTGATCTGTCTGTGTGCAGCAATAAGATGTTGTTACAAAAAAAAAAAATAAATTACAGGCAATAGTGAGTTCTTTTATAAACTTGTGGCAACAACATTATAATTCAAGGATTAGTTCACTTTAAGAAAAAAAAAATCCTGATAATTGAATCCCCTCCATGTCATGCAAGATCTTCAGTCGAAAAGAAATTAAGGTTTTTAACAAAACATTACAGGATTTTTCTCCATATAGCTTCAATGGGAGCCAATGAGTTGAAGGTCAAAATTGTAGTTTTAATGCAGCTTTATACACAATCCCAGAATCTTATCTAGCGAAATTATGGGTCATTTTCTAAAAATAATAAAAATGTATATACTTTTTAATCACAAAAGCTCGTCTTGCAATAGCTTGACAGCACGCCTTAAGTTGGTGATATAGGTGGAAGTACTGACCCAGTGTTTACAAAGCAAGCGTGCAAAGAAGGTGAAACGGTCGTTATAAAAATAAAAAAAAAAGCAAAACAACAAAGATGGACGATTTTGTAGTTGGACCATTTTGAACTGAAGTATACAGAAAAGGAACAAACCATGCGTGACCTCTCCAACGTGATTTAAAAAAAAGGCTGTGATATTAACTGAAAAAAAACTGTTAATGGTTAATGGTAAATTCCTGTCAAATTTACAGGGAAACACAATTGGCGTTCCCAGAATTCCCTGCATTGCATTTCAAATTTAGTTTGAATTTGATGTCTTCCCTTAAAAATCACAATGTTTCTTTTTAGTTTTTCTTATCAGTTATCAGTTTATTACGGTTGTATGATAAATGTAATGTTGTTAAATGAATGTTTTTGCATATTTCAATTTAATGAGTCTCACAATAATGGGGTTTTAGTGTTTGTGTGAATGACACTGAGAAACTTCTACAAATGTTCATAATACAAAAGCTGCTTGTGATGGGTGTTGGTTCATTATGTGATTTTTTTCATCCCCACCTGCATTTGGTGCTCATCAGTGTATTCACAGGTCAAAACAGGAGCAAGGCGCGGTCCCGTTCGCACCCCCTTGAAGGTGCGAAGGAAAAGGCAGAGAAGGGGAGGAAGGTAGGGGGCGATAATACTAAAGAGCGTCGATGGGTACCGCTGTGCTGACACTCAGCGTGCTTTTCCCGAAACTATGTTAAAACATCCCTTAATATGCTGGTATATTAACATTATATTAGTTTATGAAATTATGGTATTCCACTGTGACTTTAACTTAAAACCGTAAAACAAAAAAAACTTTGTAACCATATTTTATACGGTAGAATTCCGGCAACCACAGCTGCCATTTTTTTACTGTAAATTTTACATAATTTTTTTTACAATATGTTGAGCAACCTGTCTTCCAACCAACATGCCCGTATAGGCCGTTTTTACAAATTCCTGAAATACGGCCCATCAGAGTGTATACTACAATTGCGCCCCTATCGGCAAGTGGACATATGTTTTGTACCATTTTAGCTGCTTCACCATTTGGGATTCGTGAAGCTTAGTTTGTAGAGCAATGCATTATTAGAGAGTGCAAGAGAGATGTCTGTGTGTGGGGTTTAGTTTTCTAAGGCTCGTGTGAATTATCTTCCACCCTCTTACCATGTTTCTTATGCTCACATAGGAGGTTTTGGCAAGCAAATAAAGTTTTATTTATTTCCATTCAACGTGAAAATCCCAGGTGTTGTTTTTCTACAGATTTCATTTTAGGGTTACTTTATAATTAAGACTCAACTATCAGTTTTACATATTTTATGTGCACAATATTTGTCCAGTAATGTTAGTAATTAATTACAGATCGTTTGACATTAAAAGCATACTTGTAGAGCTATTAAACCTTGAAGAGAGATGGAGAGGGAGATAAATACAGTATGCACTTTTTAACTGCACCTCTTTGCAGACTTTTTCACAAAATACGTCTTGCAGGTCAAAACAAGTGTATATCCAACAAATACAGACACTTATTTGACTTTTGAAACAGGTGCTCTTTAACCTTGCTGTAGGCTATGTTATTTCTTTTTAAACAGAATTGTGCTCTTGAACAAAATTTTGTTTTCCCAAAATAGCCGGAGAGAACAAATCTAAAGCCGCAGATCATCGGTGGAGGTTCAGGCTTTTTTTCACAGCTGAGATGAAGCTGATCAATGGATGCCTTTAAGGCAATGTTTTGAAGAACTTTCTAGAGCTTGTTCTTCTATTAGGAAAGCACCTTTATTGCTTTGATAAAATTGGTGTTGGCAGACAATTAGAACTACTGTAAAACAAGTGGAACCAAACATATTTATAAAACATTTTATTAAACAAGGGATATTTATTCCAGAACTTATTTAGTTATACTATTTTCTCATGTGTTTATAAATGTGCAAGAATTTATCATTTATAATAGGCCTGTAGTGTGTTTGGTGACCATGCTTTCAATTTGCAGGGAATAATAACTTAACTTTTGGTCTGTTCTTTACACAAAGTACTTGTATGAATTGAAATGCACTTTCATTGACTAGAAAAGAGCAGCTAAGGCATTTAAATAAATATCTCAACCCAGGCTCACTGGAAATACATGCCTTTACATACATTTCTGCTACCCCTTAATTATGTACCTTACAGCATGTTTCGCAGCAATTTTAAGTGGAATATCCAGTGGTGCTAAAACATACGTTTAATATGTGACCATGGCACATATTTATTACATTGTCACAGGCATGTATTGCCGTGTTTTTGTAACGCTGATTGAGGTACATTCTGTGGACATTCAGAATTCAAATATACAGTAAGGGTTAAGATTAATGCTTTATCATGTTGGGAATATCCCCTACACCGAGCTCAAAGCTAAACCTACCCGATAGTGTTAACAAATGCAGGAGTAATGTATTTGCTGATGCAGCCATGCTATTTTAATTTCCTTGCAATGATTTGAACGGTTTTGTTGAACCGCACTGGGCTAGAACCAGAGCTTTGAAGTATAATGCCGTATCACGTGAGCTACCAAGCAAACCTGAATAAGAAAAGTCAAACATATGAAGCTGTTAAGCGACGACAACATTCAAAATGATCCTTTTTCAAACTGTGCAGGATGTTAAAGTTGTCTTGAAGTCATAAGATAACATTCTGCAACTAATTATGTGAAAATCTGCCTTTAGTAATACTTTTGTGTGAAAAGGAATACAAATTATAGGGGTTTTATTGCCTCTTTATTGTTTGATTGTTCATTTGAACCAGAAACTGCAGCGATTCATATGTGTACATTTTCTCATACAGCAGAAATGTATGAGAGAGGCACATATTTCCAATGAGCCGTTAGGTTGCAACATATCCTATGTTTCTTAGAGCTGCAGTATATACTTTAGATATCAGTTTAAATGCAAAGTAGTTCACAATAAATGATAACATTATGGACAATATGTAACTACAGGCAAATTCCCACTCCTATCACATGCTTACCTTTACCCCTCAACCCCCTGGACTCGTTATTCTGTCAGGCTTTGTCTTACAGTCTAACACAGCAGTCATTAAGCAAATACAGTCACTGTGTTCATGGGAATTAGATGAATCAGGGAGCCCAGGAGCTTAAAGTCATCTCATGAGGTTTGACAAGCATGACCAGGCACAAGCCATCTGCCTTTTTGGAAGCCAGAAGATCCTGAAAGATATGTTGTATTAAGAAAGCCTGCAGCATCTAACCCACTTTCTTTGTGGTTTATTCAATCAAACCTTTAAAACAAGCAAAAGCAAACTGGGGAACGACCATGTGAATTCTCTGAAATTACTGCTTTGCTTAATGTTTGCTTTGTTTGACACCACAATCAAGGCCGCTTTAACCATAGGACTAGGCGGAGCTTAAGCCTTGGGGCCCGTGATTGGCTGTGTGGGGTTGATTAACTGGCCCCCATTGCAGCCGATCGTCAAAGGCATCACGCCCCACACCTATTAACGCGGTTGTTTAGTTGAGCTTTTCCATAAATTCCATGCAATACCATTTGAGATTTAAGTGTACAGTCTCAGCTTGGTTTACCAATCACATGCATTCAGCATTATATTTTATTTTTGACATTTGAACAAAATGTGCAAGATACGTATCTATCAGGTGATCACTACCCAGTATGCAGGGGCTGACATAACCAATAAGCGAAGTAAGTGGCCGCTTAGGGCCCCAAACATGCTTGGCAAATGCTTATGTGTCAAATGTTCACTCACCGCTCAAAATGCCAACTTTTTGTCAGGTGCTGAGTTCTGCAAGTTGACGAATCATCTCATTATAGGTAAAAGCAACGTAAATTAGAATGTCATTGTGCAGAGGGCTTATTAACTGAACACTGAGAGATCGCAATGAATTGGAGTGACAGCTTTTAGAAATAGATGGAGCGTTCTTTGACTGTATTATAATACAGTCTGAATGAATACCTCAGAGAAGAACGTATAATGTTTTGTGTCTTGATTTTATATTTATTTTTTAGTTGCAGTCTGGAGCCCTGTGGCCCCATACCTGAAATTTGCTTAGGGCCCCCAAATCACTAAGACCGCCCGTCACATCTCTTCCCTTCGTATCTGGAAATGGTCCATAATCGATAAGCAAAATTTCAGCCAAAAAATTCAAAACTAATTAAATAAAAATCGAAAATGAAGAACAGAAAAAAAACACAGTTCGAGCTACTTTATGGAAGTTTAGTTGTTGAAACAGTTAGTAAACCACGTACATGGAGCAGAAAAAAATGTCATCCATACAGATTTTAGGATAGTTTGAATAATGAAAGTTTTATTGAAATCAAGCTAGAAAAGCGATACAGGATATTTCAGAATGTTATTTTGAAAAAGACGAAAGGAAAATGTGGCAGAAGCGTTTGTGTTCAGAAAAGAGAACAATAATATTCTCAGACTGACCAAATGACTGACAAAAAATAAACAAACCAAAAAAAAAAAAGCGAAAAGAAGAAGGTTTTTAGCAGTTTGATTAAAGATAAATAATGTATAGAGGAAAAGGAAAGGGAGTTCAAGGAACCATTTATTTACCTTTGCATACATGGCCTTGGATTCATATGTTTTTTTTATAAGAAGAAGAAAGGTAAATATTTTGGTTTCGATACAGCAGGGTGACTATAGTTTAGTATGAAGTAACTATATACCCACATGTGAACAGCCTGGGGTTGTTACTTTAGTCTGGCTTGTCCGTGATGAAATTATTAGAGAACATAGTGAGTGGTGCCTAGCTTAGTGTTGCTTATCAACTAAATTTAAATGTAAAGGGTAATTAAGCCAGTCATTGAAAATATACCATATTACAATGGCATATATATTTTTCCTGTCACAGAATGTGCAAAGGTTCTGGCTACTCATTACTTTTCTATTGCTACTGATAAACAAATGTATTTTTTTTCTGGCCATTCGCACAGTGTGTCGTTTGTAAAGTGTAATATTTGTAATATCACAACACATTTTCTGTTTGTGTTGTATCATTTATATTCTGTTACTTTTTAACACACTGTCAGTCCTTAGATTGAAACATTTTGTCTTGTGTTTTGTTTTTAGGTTTTGTTCTGTTATTGGTGTAATCGTTGTTCTAGAATACATTTGACTTCCCTAACAGTTTTATTTGCCATATTGAACATCTTTCGGATCTATTCAATTCAGCATTAAATTGAAAAGAAAACAAAAGAATGTGTTTATCTCTGAGGCTGGAATGATGACAAACCACAAGATGATATAAATAAATGGGAATACAGCAAAGACATGCGGGGGTTAATGAAGGGTGGCATGGAGGTCAGGGGTCTCATGGTCATCTTAAAGTCTTAGAATGACAAGAAGGCTCAGCAGTCTTGGATAGAGCACATAAAGCAAGATGAGCAATAACAAAAGCACACAAGAACAATAATGGTGTTTTCGAAAGCCAATAAAAATATCGTTCACAGTGAAGGACCTCCTATCAGATTAGTAGAGATATAAAGCCTCTCATGGTTATTAATTACAATAATAATTACAATAATATTCAATAACAAACACATAAAACAACGATCATATCCACCCACTCAGTTGTGTCTCAATTCTTTCGTTCCCAGGCAAAATTAAAGTAGAAAGACTTCACAGATGAGACTTATCTTGCTGCTTACAAAATTACACAAAAAAAAGCCTCTTCAGTGTGAAATAAATCAGTGCGTTTTATGAAAAGGAATAAACAAGAGATATGCAACCTGCCTAAATGAGTCACCTATCACCTCACACACTGTAAACATTATTGCTCTTCTGAGATAAGATAATGTGTCATTTCTTTTGCAAAATGCTTGTTAGAAACCTCACAACTGGGATTTTTCTGCTCTAATTAAGATTCCATGCATGTCTGTGACAGTGTTTTTGTTAGGGATTTACCATCGCTTGCCTTATTAGATGCAGCTTTTATTGAATTTAAAGGCTTTCCTTAACCATGTTTATCATAGTTTCTTCGGACAAACCACGTGTCACCCTGTGGCACTCTTAACCTCATTTGTGCGTCTCAGGTACAGTATGACTAGCGCTATTACTGTTGATGTTGCCTCCTTTTCCCCGCCCATGTTCGCTCGTCGTTCCGCATGACCAGCGCGCAGACTACAAGGTAGAAAACAACACTGGCCCTTTAAGACCGGAGTGATCGCTCCGCTGGCGACCGTTCCGCGGTATTACCGAGCTCCAAGACTACCAACACACATGAGCTAGATGGAATTATAACAATGGAATATCACTGCGTTCTGTTTACTGTTTTGTTGCAGTTAATCGTCCAACCAGGTAGGGCAACTATTATCATTGTTTGGTCCTTTCAGAGTCTCAGTTTGCTAGGAGGAAAGATTCCAGAAAGTTTTGCATTGAGATGTAGGGATGTACTGCACTTGCTGTAGCCATGCGCCCATAGATGACAGGCAGCGGGGCTGTTTAAATTATTCTTTATGGATTACTCAAAACAAAACTGAGTGGCTTTAAAGAATAATGCGTGTGTCTGTTACTTCTTACTTTTAACTGCTATAGATGTATGCAGGCTCTTTATAGAAGCAAAGTTTGGTTAACAATAGACGCGTTCACTTATTTCCCACATAATATGAAGCTCTCCATAAGGAGCTTTCGCGCCTCGGGCACGTTCTGTTAGTTCGGAAATTAAAGTATCCTAATGTAGTAGAATTTCCACTGGTAATCCCAGCAATCATATCTTCTTCACTTACCGTGCAGAGGCTCATACCAGCAATTTAAGCGCTTACAGGAACCTATCATTGAAACAAGATATCGATCCGGAGAGCCTCAGGTGAGAATGTAAAGCCGATCCCTGCGCGCTGCTCTCAATTATTTATCACTCGGGCTCGCGAGCGCCTGTCTCCGCAACAAGTGGAGTAATAGGACGCTTTAGACGTAAGTGAGAGACGTGACTGATGGTTAAAATCGCACTTAATTTATATTGCTAACTTAATAGTTTAGGAGAATATAATGGGGGGACGGGGTTGACTCTCCCTGACTGAACCCCCCAAAATTTATCGAAAACAGTTTTGCGGGCTTCACAGAATGCATTAAACACAGCTGCTAAAGCAACTTGTTTCAGTATCCAGAAACTATCACAATTTCAGCTGCAGCGCGTTTATGCGAGGAGGTAGCCATAACAACAGTGCGCATCTTGGACACTTTACGTTAAAATCAATACATGTTTACCCTTGATTAAGGACGTCACGCATATATTAGCTACAAATGTGTCTTAGAAGTTTCTATTGGGACGCCAAATGCGGGTTTTCGCGCTTAACAAACTGAGCTCCTCGGAACATCAAAGATGGTCTATGGGGGCACTGAACTTTTACTAACTTCGTTGGAACAGGTGATTTTTAATAGCCTTGCAAATGCAAACAAACAGTTAGGCTGCATGTTAATTCCCAGTAATTTCTTTAAAAATACAGTGAAGTTGTTTTGCATGCTGCAACCTGACTTTTTTTTTTTTTTTGCCTGCGCTTGCTGGCACCTCACGGACATATCAGATGGTCTTTTGTAGTGCTCAGATAAGCTCTTATGGATGTTCTAAAAAATGAGGGGCTGCATCTGTTAACTGACTATTGCGTATCATGTGCTCACACATTTATCCTTGTGTGACTCGCGCCTGGAAACAAAGATGTCAATTGTTTTACTTGTGTCACTTGTATGTAAAAAATATGTGGTAAATTTAAGTTTCCCAAAAAGGGATCACATGTTTCGTTTTTGTGGGGTAAAGTTCCATTATTTAGATTTCACGCATGTGCCGTTGTGTTTGAGGATAAGGGGCTGCCCGAGGAAACCCGCTTATCATTTCAAAGATCACGCTTGCGTAGGCAGCAGCGTGGGCATCTAAACACATGCAGCTTCGGTGTGGTTTTAACGTGAATATGACGAGCGGCTTTGTAACGCCAGAGGGCTTCAGCGTTCAAGTGACTATTTTGCATCGGGTTCCTTCTAACATAACGATACGGGCTTCCAAAAACAGGCGTGAGAAAAGCGTTTATATGGAAATATTCTTAGTTAATATTAGAGCTCTCTGATATGCACAGTTGGAATCAGGGGCGTAGCACCAAATTCGGGGCCCTACGCACAAGCAGTGGCCATTGGCCCCCATAAGCTCGAGGTTCACAACTACCTATGACACCATTTAATACATCAATCAACTGATGCATTTACCCAAAATATTAGCATTTACATTAGTTAACAAAATTTATTGTGATCTTGCCTTGGTAATTTAGTCCCACTTTTCACCCAACTACTGGTTGGAATATTCGTAATTAGCCAATGCCGTCAGATTTCTAGAGTGTGTTTGATAGGAATGTGCTGCTGTCTTCGGATGGATACCCCTAGTGGCTGACGCTCGTATCACACAAAAGTTACAAAATACAGTTCATATTTTTCAAAAAGAGTAAAAAAAAATGTGAGAATGCTAAAATTGGAGAAATTTTGGGAAAACAGGCTTAATATGGTTCAGTTACCATCTTGGCGCAAACATTAATCTTCTTGATCCTTTAATTATCAAGCGTTTATTATTATCTTAAAGTGAACACAGTTCTCTTACATCACCAGTGTTTAACAGCTCATAATGTTGTCATAACGGTATGATAAATATAAAACCTCTCTCTTAATGGATTAAATATTTACCAGAGAAAACCTGAGGTGCGTGTGCATGACCAATATTAGTCTCATTGTTGCGTTTCTGCGAAGGCCTTGCTCCCATTCAGTGTTTCTTATTTGTTCTTTTGTCACTGATAATGTTTAGAACCCTGGAAAGGACAAGTAAACATGAACGCTTGTTATGTTAGGTTTTTCTCTGGAAGGACACCTGATTTTGCGAATGCCATTTTGGCATAAAACGACGGTTTGAAAGCTACTGGGAGCTACTCATTAGGCTTAACCACAGTTTACGTTTTTGTCATGTTATCTCATTTTAGCCTGAAGCAACTATGAAAGCCAGCGCATACCCCCAACCCCCTGTCTCCCACATTCTCAGAAACAGGGTAAAAAACATTATTAGATTTAGGTTTAGACTTTATTGGACACATTTTAAAGACATTCACAGATTTTTCCTTTTTGAAAGATTTGCCTTTCACAACTAAGTTGCTCCCATTTTCTCATGGTGAACGTAAGGGCTGTAATTGCTTTAATCCATCAAAACTAACTACAGTATACATTAACAGATGCAGATATAACAGTATTCACCAGGAATCAAGTAGACATTATTAGTCCTACATAATTGTTATATTTCCATTTGATTCAATGCTTAATATATATGTTTATATTTTAAATGTATTCATATATAATATCTAAGAATATAAATATATAATGCATATGCATGTAAATATTTTCAAAATATGATGTATGTGAGTGTGTGTGTGTATATATATATACATACATAATAAATATACACAGTATACACACACATGTAAATATATGTATATGTATATATATATATATATATATATATATATATATATAATGTAAACAAAAACTTTAATTTTAAATGTGATTAATCACAAATAATGACGTTATATATATATATATATATATATATATGCACATACACACATGGGTGGTTGACGTGGCGTGACATGCTACATGCTTTTTGTGAGTTTTAATACTTTTTTTTTTACTTTCTTACTTTTGTTGTTTTCTTATTTATTTTCACCATTCTCCCAGTCATGTGGGGAGGGGGAGGATAAACGCTCTTTTGTTAGATTAAAACTCTAATCTGTTGCCTTTAAGGGTTGTAGCTGTACAAGGCAATGCACCACTTTGAATGGAGAAGGATGCTATAATTCCATCAAATCTAGCACATCTGAGAAGAGGCCATTTATCTGGTTAAGAACTCATTTAGAGTTGTCTGACAGCAAATTGCCATTTTTAAAGAAATTGTTATTAGAGGTGTTTCTCACCCTTAACAGTCTTTTGTGCAATCTGAGAGGGCCCTGATTTGTGTGAAAATGCATATGCATATGCACTTGTTATATTATATTCAAATTCAAATTTTATTTGTCACATACACAATCATACACAGTACAATATGCAGTGAAATGATTTTGTGCAACCACAGAGTCGCGACAGCAGCCACCTTACCGACGCCATCATAGAAGATAAGGAATAAGATACATTAGAACTAGATATCAGTGTTGGTTCTTCTATTTTCCAAAACCATTACTATTGTGTTCTACCAATTTAACAAATTTTGCAGTTGTACACTGACTCTTTCCAGCAATCCTCACGTTAACTCTTAATAATCTACAGCACTCATTTGTATGTTTACCAAACTATTTTATCTTCCACTAGTGCATCATGTTCACTTGCTTGTTTCCTCTCAGCCAGGTCCAGGCCCACTATCACCCCTGAAGGACCCCAGCTTACAGTACCACTGAACAGCGAGTTCAGCTTGCATTGTCAGAGTAACAGTTCAGTACGCTGGCTGCGAGAAGACCGTCCTATGCGGATCCTGAAGGATCAAAGACAGGGTCAAATGACAGTTTATACAGTGAGCAGAGCTGGCCCACAACACATGGGCAAATATTCCTGTCGAGATGAGTCTAATGAAAAAAGCTCCATCTATGTGTATGTAAAAGGTAAGTCAGCCTTTTGCATTTGTGAGTCAGTATTTTAATTGGGTGTAATAATGCCTGGGTTGAGTGACATGTCTGTGAGGCAGTATTTAAAGAATTCTTCAAGCCACCTGTGTGTTTTAGTGTCTTCCTGGTAAGCTGCAGTATGTTTTAGATGTGCTAGGTTTGTACAAACATGGTAGCAACAGTAGAGGTAATAGATAGAAAGTATGTCTGCACCATTGCATTATTGCATTGCACTTTCTGACACATTGTGCTTGATGTTTATGTCTTTCTCTCTTGTTCTCACTCTTTCTCTATTTACACACCCTCCGGAATCTCTCATCTTCATGTGTGGTTCCATTTTTGAGCCAAAAAACATAGGTGTCAACAGATGCCCTAAATACTCGCTCTTCATATTCACTAGTCAACTGCATGACCTTTATTTTTTACATCAATTTCTTATGTTATTACATGCATGTTCTTATAACCCCCAAAATAAACTCTTCAAAATGAATCCTTGGCATTTTTGGCAGGTAACACTCATCTTACTTGCAGATGTGGGTTATTTGTATTTGTTTTGGGGTTTTTTTTTGGTATGATGGAGGGTAGTTTTTCACTTTCAGCCTTTTTGTGACACTCTCTCTCTTTCTCTGCGCTGTAATGTCATAATCTAAGCCCCCTTGGTTGTGTTTCATTGGTTTTTGATTTAGCATTCCTCTCAGCAGATCCTGAAAATCCCTTCAGGAGGAACATCATGTTTGACTTTGTTGCGGGAGAAGGAGAAACGACCACGCTCCCATGCTTGGCCACAGACCCACGTATGACAAACTTGCACCTGCAAAAATGTGACGGACGGTCCCTGCCCCACAGACTGCGCTATTCATCCAGTATTGAGACGGGCATAACGTTGGAAGATGTCAGGAAGGACTTTGAAGGATGTTACGTCTGTGTCGGGACTCTAGAAGGCAACACAGTTAAATCCGGACAATATCAACTCAATGTCCGCCTCGGTGAGAAAGAAAAGGAGAGACATGAGAATTAGGACTGTTCATTTTAAGAAAAACTATATAAAAATCTTACCAGAATATGGCAGCAAATAATGAGCAAAGAGCCATTGATTGGGTTTTTGCATTTAAAGCAGATGGGAAACATAAATTACAATTTAAAGTTTGGCTTTGGAAAGATGTTTCCACAAATATTTAGCAGCACTGTTTTTAGTGTAACATGACGATAATATAAAATGCATCTTGAGTAGCAAACCATCATGTTACAATAATTTCTGAAGGATCATGTCTCACTGAAGACTGCAATTATGCTGAAAATTCAGCAATAAAAGAATATTAAATATACTAAAAATCAAAAAAATAAATAAATTTGAAACATTATATATCATTACCATCCCCCAATTTTTGGCTTGCAGTGTGTAGACTTTTAAAGCCACTTTTAGCAATGTTTTTATTTCAAGGAATTTCAAGTATTGATGTTTGCATTAATATGATGAATTAATAACCATATCATGTCATTCATTTCATTTAAAAATCTAATCAATTGCCAGCCCTACATGTAGCTAGAGGATAAACTCACACACATACACACAGATACTAGACACACACATCTATGTTACCCCACTGTTACCCACTTGCTCTTTCTTTCCCACACTTTCCCATTGGTGTAATGTATCATGCTTGTTTGCTTTTAGTTCCAGACGCACCTCCAGTGATCACATTGGGTCAGCCTCAGAAAGTGCTGCTCATCCAGGGTGAAGAGCTCTCCCTATCCTGCAATACTTCAAATGTCAACAGCGACATCACAATCAAATGGAAGGCTCCTCCAGGAGTGGTAAGAGCACTCTCATAAACTAACCAGCTCTCATCTATGTACCTGAGCACGTGTGTGGTGCTGCCTGATACTCTTCACGCACATATATAATGTACTATGTACTGTACATGCTGTAGGCTTTATCAAACACACCAAGCGTTTCAGTCGAGAAGAACCAATGTTTACAAAAGCAGACTTATATAGTATAAGCGCACGTCCCAGTTAACCTACTTAATGTGTTAATATGTACCCATAATTGTTGTGTTTGTACTTGATAATTTAAAGTTGTTTGTACTTGATATTATGCCCAGAGGCTTACTAGATCTTAGTTTGAGGTGCCTCTTGAATTCTATGTATTCGTGTACTGTATAGTTGTTTAAATTTAGAGTTTTAGATATAGCTTGAAATATGTAATTGTATAGTTCTGTATTTATTTCATTTATTTGACCGTTCGAACTACGCAAGTCTACCCAAAAACTCGCTCCCTTAAATTTTCAACACTGTATTTTTGGCAAAGTTGCGCTGTGAGAACACAAACTATGTAAACAGATCTTCAGTATTAAGACTCTGGCATCAGAAACTGGGATTTGAGAGATGAATGGTATGCTTTGTTTTATATAAATGTTATAACAGCCACACCTACACATAAAGACAACCACAGACATTTTACCCAAGACAGGGTCTATGCCTCATCTCTACAGAGTTGCCCAATAAGCTTTGTGTCTGTTTTCCTTTTGCATGTGCCAAGCAACCATCAGTGCTGCAGTTCTCAAGTATCCTGACCGAGCCCATTTCTCACCTGAGGAATTCCACCCTAAATCTGGGGTCTGTGACCAAGCAGGATACAGGGAGTTACAACTGCGAGGCCAGGAATGAAAGAGGGACCAGTACAAAAACAGTCTGGGTCGAAGTCTATGGTGGGTCTTGTTTCAAGTATTTCTATAAATCAATTTAAAGGATCTCAGAAGAATAAAACAATGTTGTATGTGTATCTGTGTGCAGATAAAGGGTTCATTAACCTAATAAATGTGAATAACAGCACTAAGAGAGTGCGGGCTGGAGAAAGTCTGTCCTTACGTGTGGTAATGGATGCTTACCCGAAACCTCACACATTTTTCTGGAGCTACAGTGGTGTAAAACTCACCAACACTACTGATCATGTCATTTCCAGTCGCTCACATGGAAACAGGTAAGATTTTGTTGCATTGCTCAAACAATTCTTGTTTTTCCTGTGTAGTAATTGCTTGGGATGCACCATATGATACTGGGATTTATATATTTGTTAATATTGTATATTTAATTTAGTTAATTGTGTTCTTCTTTCAACAGTTACACCAGCGAGCTGAAGCTAGTGCGTCTCAAGGTGTTAGAAAGTGGTGTTTACACCTTTTCAGGCTCAAACCGAGACGCAACTGTCTATCAAACGTTCGAAGTCCATGTCATAAGTGAGTGAGAACATTTCATGCAAATGGCAAATATTTGGCTTTTCCACTTGCCAGAAACGAGAATAGAATCTATGTGATCTATGAGTTTTGAGTGTATTCTGGTTCAGAAGTCATATTTCTTAAGCAATTCACTGGATAAAGAAACTCAAAAGACTAACAATAGCAGAGGCTGTGTAATAACAGATAAGAAAGGACTGGCCTTCAAGACTGCAAATAAGACATTTGTCAAGTCATTATCATTTCTGTTAGAATGATTGATTACCAATTACAAACAGATTAAACATCACAAAAATGTTTTATTTCTGCTGTTTTAATGCCATTTAAGCAATATTTTAAAATAATAACAGTACGCAAAATAGTCACAAGCAAGACAGCTGTACAAACGTCCATCCCACTAACCAAGATTGTAAAATTGACTCTGTACCAATCTTTGCTGTTAGGTAAACCACAGATTGTGTACTATGACGGGCCGACTGATGGACAGGTGCGCTGTGTGGCTGAAGGTTACCCTACTCCTCAGATCAAGTGGTATTACTGTGACCAGCCCCATTCAAGGTACGCATACTGTTGTTTGTTTCAAATACATTTACAGCTACATACAATTGGCTCCAAGAGTTGCTTTCAAATATTAGTGACATATCCCTTTGAGCAGTGTTAACGTATTAGCCTCACTGAGGGTACATTGTGACGCAGCATGGATTAGCCACTAACCGCTAACTTGATGTTTGATGATTGGACAACAAGGCTTTAGTCTTTTATTAATAGGGATAAGCAATTTGACTCTGTCATGATTGTGACATCACAAAAGCGATTGGCTACTAGCAGTCATGTGACAGCACCCAACGACATTAGAACAAGCTGCTTCCATTGGGCTGTTTATTCTTGAATAGCAGCATTGACAGAACACCTTAGCATAGACTTAGTCACAAGCTTATCCAATCAATTCCTCATGATGATCAAATCCGATCAGGATAACATGCCTTGCTTCAATTTGAGCATGTGAACATGTAGCGCTATGTGTCTTTTGATCTTGTTCATGCGTTGCTGGCTTTGTCTGTCAACGGATTGATGGTTTTCTTACCAAACAGACATTTAATTGTTGCAAAACTATTGGGAGGCTTCCACCAAGCTAAACAATGTAATTAAAGATATCGCTCAGTAATAAAGAGATGGAACAGGAAATGTAAACCAGTTGAGATTATTTATTCTGGCTTTATATCCAAAGCTAAATTTGAACTCAGCTCAGTAGTACTCATCCTTTAAGACAAGAGTTAGAAAAAAATGTAGAAATAAATCAAAGCACTTGATGGCAGCCCTTTCCACTTCTGAGCCCTTGAGGTATGTCATTTCGCTGCCTGTTTTTGTGGTGCTTTCTTAAGCAGAAGGCTATTTTTACACACTTCTGGAAAAATCTGCCATAGCATATGAATGCAGGGAGAGATGATTATCACTTCTTTATCATGTAGTGGTGCTTATCATTTGATCTTAAAATCTACCTCAACTCAATAAGGATCTCTTTAACTAAAACTTAACAAAAAATAACTGAATAACTAAAAAGAGTTTGGAATTAAAATACGTTAAAATACATCAAAGCTGAAAACATTCAAAAAACATTAACACTGAAATAAAAATAAGTCAAGCCAAAGTATTATTTAAATAAAAAACAAAAAAATAAATAAAAATATCAAAAACAAATGATTGAAAATTAAACGAAAACTGAAAATATAAAAATAACTACATAAATAATACTAAAATAACACTTCTTTTAGGGCTATGAAAGTATTTGTTGTTTCACTTTGCCTTTGTCTTGCACATGTTATGAATATCAGCTTTTGTTTTGTTTAAAAGATTGTTTGACATGTCTCAAGATGTGCATGAAAGACCGTATTTAATGTATTTTTCATAGCTCTTTTTACATAGTGTTTTTAAAACAGTGAACACTTTATGGTAAATGCTCATGAAAAATGCAAGACTATTTAGGTTTGTTTACAGTTTGTTGCATGTCTCCTCAGATGCTCCAATTTACTGAATGCCACTCAGGAGGAGGAGGATGTTGTCACAGTAACCATGACAAATCCTCCCTTTGGGAAAGGCACAGTGGAAAGTCGACTAAACATCACCAAGAACAGTTACTCCACCCTTGAATGCGTGGCATCTGCCAATGGAGAAATCGTTTACACGCTCTTCTCTATCAGCGGTGAGCAAATAACATATACACATACATACACACCCCTTCAGACAATGACTGAAGACTTTAGCTAGTAATTAGTCTCAGACGACTCCGCCCACAAACCGCCTACACTTTGTTTGCTGACCCTCTGAACCCTCATATTTCTCACTAAACTGGATAGCACTTTCATCATCTACAGGCTATAATATGATTGGCTGACTCCATGCGACTTTTAAATGTGATAAGGTTTGTGAGTTCAGACTCTTGTCTCTTTGTTGGCCTTTGTATAAACATGCTTTTAAAATCAACCATGCCAACATACTGACCTATTGAAAAGGCTGTGCTCAGTTGTCACAGGTCTGGGTGTGAGTCTTTTTGGTGTCCTAGTACCAAAATGTTTTGTTAATTTTGTTGACTTTTCTTCCATTGTTGACTTTGAAGGCACTGGCCAAGGAGTCAGCCATTTCTAGGGCAATCAAAATAGTAGCTGTGCACTGAAACACTCACAGAAAATGTTCTAAAAAGCAATTAGTCGTATGTATTTAAAAGAGTCGTATGTATTTAATTTAGTTTTTCTGATGACAGGGAAGCAACATTTTTATTCAATTGTTCATTTGCATATTTTGCAGTTAATGGAGTGCTATATAGTTATATTGATCAAAAGTTACAGTACAGACATTTGGCTATGGACACTTTATTTAGTTCACTTTAGACATTCTACTAACTTTAAGCAACTATGTAACGCGTCAACTAATTCTCATTAATTAGGGGCCAAGCACTGAAGGTTCGAAGACACCTATTGAAATCATTGATGTTTTTCTTCTTCTTCCTCTTCCGCCGCAGGTCTATGGCCCAGAGAACCGTTCACGGGAAAGTTGTATAATTTTGCACACTGATAGAGGACAGTCCTAACATTAACCTTAGCAAGTTTGGAGTCTCTAACTCAAACTCTCTAGTGCCACCACTTGTCCAAACTTTCAAAATATTTATGCTAATAATGTTTGAGCCATAAGCCACATAACAATAATAATTTTTTTTTATACTTTTCTTAATTGTTCGTAAAACGTTTTTTCCTACCTTTGGTGTCTTTTAAACTCATCCTTGGCCGTTGCACTGATGTCATGAAAATTGATCCTGATCATCTTCAGACCATGCTGGCAAAAAGTTATGGAATTCAAGTCAATTTGTCCAACTGTTCTCAATTAACACACAAAAGAATTTGAAAAAATGCGCTCAGAAAATAAAATGTGAGGCTATATCTCTGTAACGGTTTGGCGTATTGACACCAAACTTGAAGCTACTTGTTTTGACGCTGTGCCCCCTAGTGGTCAAGAGATACAAAAATTAAAATTTTTTGCGTATAACATCTGAAAGGTTTGTCCAAAAATCACAAGACTGGTCTCTGTAGATTCAGTGTGTCATGCCAATTCGAACCGTATCCAATATTCCCATGTCAGCCATTTTGAGTGTCGACTATTTTGAATTTTGTTCTAAATTGCTGTATCTTAAGAATGCATTCGCGTATTTTTTCGAAAATAATTACAAAAATGTTCAGCACCACATCCTGAAGGAGCCTGAAAAGTTGTGAGTCAGCGCCACCTAGTGGTAAAAAATGTAATATTCACATGGCTATAACTTTGGGTGCATTCGATTTATTTTCGTTGGAGTCACTGTTTTAGACTCCTGAATCGTTCCCAAGTACAGTGATACCAAACATCCCAGGTTTTGCCTTATGGTTTGTGCAGTGTTGCAATTTAGCGCTTAAAACATTTGGCAATAATTTAGAAACCGTTACTCTGATCGACACGAAACCACCGTAGGAAATTTTTTAACTTAGCGTGCTGGCGGTTTATTAATACGCAATTGAAAAAATTATGATAGCAAGTGGCACAAAAATGCAAACAAAGTCGTAAGTTAGTAATTTTTTCTCTTCTTTTGAACAAAAATGCCTGTAACTCCAAAACGAAATGAGATATTTTCACCAAATTTGAGACATTTATGTATAGGGACACTCTAATGACACATGCAAAATTAGGTAGGATTGCACCACTTAGTGGCACTACAATTGAACAAAACATGAAATTGCCATTGACAACAGTAGAGTATTACGATATAAAATGCTATATTTTACCAATGAATTGGTGTATCATTATGAAACTTTTTATGTATCATCAAGACCATGACCTGAAACTACTCAAAACGTTTTGAGACAGTGCCTACCTGTGGTGGAAAGTGATAAGCCATTTTATCCCATTATTCTTGAATTTGTTTCAATTACAATGATCCTAAAATCGCTTTTATTACTCTTTGTTGCATTTGGTTTGATAATCCGTGTCATGCTTAGCTCCTGGAATGTTTGGCCCTGTAATTGCTGCTTGCAGATATTTTGCTACATCTATTCTAACTACATCTATTCTAACTCAGAGAGTAGACTGTTGGGGGAAGGTTTAGGGTTAGTAGAATAAGACATATACTTGCAAAGTTCTAATAATCAGTATGTTTTGGACCCATCAAAAAATGTTGGAAGATATTAAGCAGATCTATTAATACTCTAATGACTGCTAGTTGACCTGTAGTTGCAAAGTTACTTGCTGTTAGTAGAATGTCTAAAGTGGAATATCAATATAAAGTGACCAGACATTTTTAGTTGTTACAAAAAAACTTATATTTCTAATAAATACTTTTCTTTTTACTAATTTCAATTTACTAAAAAAACAAAGTAGAACAACTGTTTTCAGTATTTGTAATAAGAATGAATATTAATTGGGCACTACATAGTCAGCATATTAGAATGATATCTGAAGGATCACATGACACTGAAGATTTAACATTGCCATAAAAGAAACATTACATTATAGAATATATTAAAACAGACAAAAGTTATTTTTAAATTGTAATGAATTTTTAATGTATTGTTGTTTTTACTATATTTTTGATCAGATAGATGCAGCCATGGCGCAGACTTCAAAAACAAATCTTTAAGTACACTTTTTTACACCTACAATGAAGATCAAGAACCTAAACCTTTAGCCATCATTCTTCCAGTGTTTAGTATTCATCTTTTGCACATCATAAAAAACAGGAAATGAAATGAGACTCAGAGACCTCGACCCAGGTGCTTCTAGTTTCCCAGGAATAGTTAAAAAACCAAACAAGAGGAAACACAGATCTCTTCATGTTCGCTCCAGCTGTGCTTCTTCTACTGGCTGCATCTTTTTAAGAAAATCAAAACCAGCTCGCAGGTCACCACTCCTGCTCCAGCTCAACCCTGTGTAGGCAGACGTTTTGGATAAGACGAGTGAGATAACAGCAGACTATTATATAAACAGAGGTGCTGAGTTTTAGCCCTAATCTTGTTTCTTTTGTAAACCTAGCATTACCAACTGTTTTGGATTATCCCCCCAGTTTAGGGGGGGTTCGTTTTGGTTTGTTGCAAAACACCAGCTCTTTCCACCCCAGTTAGTACTGGTATTATTGGTAAGGACAGAATGGTTAACTAAAGGTCATCCATATCCATTTTTGTTGGTTTCTGGGACATTCACTTTTTGTACCAAATACATTGGGGGGGGTTGTAGAAGTTGTTTACTACATTGCTTGTTTTGTTTTTTTGCTAAATTACCCTTAAGTAAAAAAAAAAAAGAAAAGAAAAACCCTCTAGTTGAACATTGACCTTTTTCAGGTTTTGACAGTATCAATTGAATACACTGCCTCTGGAAAGCCTGTTAGGTGATGTGGGAACTTGTTTAGACTCTCAAGGTTTAGTCTGTAGAAGGTCCAGGAAAACCAGTGGGACGATGAGCCTTAGGCTAGACTGTTAAAGCTGTTTATCCTCAGCTGAGCGAGATGCAAAAAAAATGTCCGTTGTTAAGGTCTGTGTCTATTGGTGAAGGGCTGGATGGTATGTTTGGATGCAGTGTGATGATAGATGGTTGGATGGGGAAAGATGGTAAGAGAGAGAGGGAGGGAGGCAGAAGAGGACTGTGAAAGCCAGTGGCAGGTTTACAAGGGATTACTTCCTGCAGAGTCTGCATTCTTGATTTGAAATGGAGAGAAAGCTTCTTATAGCTTAAGAGCTTACTACACCGCTCAGAACAACGCAGAAAAACAATAACACACCACGCATGAACACATATACACACCTTACAAAAACACAGCTACACTTTTAAAATGTGGAAAAAGTTTAACCTCAATGCAATCTGGATTATTAACACCTCAGTAAAAAAACAAGCAATTATGACATAATATTTGTTAGACCTTTCAGCAGGGTAAAGACTGGGGTTTTGTTTTAGTGTCTATAAGGAGTGCAGCAATCATTTCTATACAGTTGGTACATTTACTCAAGCGCTAAAGAGAAGTGATCCTCAGGGATGAATTCTGTGTATTGATTAACCATCGATGTCTTGTTCACCCAAACGCTCAGTGATTCGCAGCCAGGCAGGTTACAGGTTATGAAAACATTTAAACTAAATCGATTAATGTCAGGATTAATCAAAAACTTAATGCATGCCATTTTAAATAAATACAAATAAAAAACAGCTATTTTACAGTTTAATTTGTAACACTTTTTAGATTACTGTTTTTTCTGTATCAATTTTTGTATAAAAATGCCTTGGTGAGCTCAAGAGACTTATTGCAAAAAAAAAAATAAATAAAAGAATAATAATTATATATAATTAATTAATAATAATTATATATATACACACATGAGTTTTCCGTATATATTTTGTTTTTAATTTTTTTATATATATTTTCCATTTTTATTCCAATATTGATTATTGCATGGAATTTATAACATGAAAAAGTGATCGCATTGGCTTGCATTTTAATAATAAGAACACATCTTGTTTGCTGTTGATAGATCACCTCATGTTCTGCATGTTTTTGATCGCAACTGTATATAAATTTTCTCTTTACAGAAAACAGAGTTCCTCATGAACTCTTCACACCGTTGCTCATCGTGTTTGTTGCCGCAGCTGTTATCCTGGTTCTCATCCTGATTGTGCTGTCCTACAAGTACATGCAGGTAAAGTGTCATTCATTTCATAGCTTGTCTTCCAACAGAATGCATGCTGACTCACTGAGGTAATTTGTTAATTAGACAAAATCAAACAGTTTTAATTCTCACAGCATTAAATATTGTGACCTGTATTGTTATCCCAGCACAACTTGTTTTTGGTTATTTGATATTAAACATGATACATGGTGCAATTTACCTGTCACACCTGGCATCCCTCCCACACTTCAGGGAAACTTTGAAACAATACACACTCAAGGAAATTATTTACTTAACATGTCATAAGACCTGATGTTTCACCGTGCAGTTGTGCACTGTTGCACATGCATAAATTTACCTAGGATCCTACGATCTAATGTCAAACGTTTTTATTTTCCTTGTCTGGAAACATTGCTCATCGCTTTCCCGTCTCCTACAGAAACCTAAATATCAAATACAATGGAAAGTCATAGAAGGTATCCATGGAAATAGCTATGTGTATATTGACCCTACCCAGCTTCCATACGACCACCAATGGGAGTTTCCCAGAGATAAGCTGCGTTTTGGTGAGTTAAGTTCCTGCATCGGTCTGCTTTGACTTGTCATACTTCATAAATCATATTTCAGATCATTTTTCCATATCGGAATGTTCTTTCATTGAACATCATGTTTGGAAAGGTTTACAAGGTTTAGTGCACAAGAAAACATAAAGGCCTTTTGAATTTTACAAAGCTTGCTTCTTTTTTTTGGCTGTTAAATGGTTTGTGACACTTGATAGCTGGCACCTTGTGACATAGTATCATATCTTAAGGAACAGCCATATCCGTCAACAAACAGGATCTAACAGGATCTAGCATATCCCGCTTCCCCACAAGCCACACCTCCTTGATTCAAAAACAAGTCAATGTTCAAGTCCAAAGCTGGTTTTGGATCAGTTTCCAGGCACATTGACTGTAAACAACTGTATGAGGGAAATGTGAAATTGATGCTGCGTTGATTTTCTGAATCGGTTTTGCTTCCCGCATTCCCAGGAAAAACTCTCGGATCTGGAGCATTTGGGAAAGTGGTGGAGGCCACTGCTTATGGGATGTCCAAAGCGGACACGGTGATGACCGTAGCTGTGAAGATGCTCAAACGTGAGTGGAAAAGAAGCATAAAACACATTCATAATCTTACGAAATATGAGTAGCATAGTAACACCATGGCATGTTTAACCAGTGTGTTTACTTAAGCAAATACGGCTGTGTGTAAAGACACACCAAAAATGACACAAACCTGCATGATGAGAAAAAAGGAGGTTTAACATTTCCAGTAACCCACAATTTATTGGTTCCCAGAACATTCTGTTGAACAATGAAACCTAAAAAACAATCCTTGACTGTTTAAAATTGGTTTCCAATGCAATAACTGAAGGAACTGTACACTAACATAAGGGGAACAGTCTGTTTTTTGCAGTTTTATTTATTGTAGTGTTTTATCCTACAGCAAGTGCCCATGCCACTGAGAAAGAGGCTCTGATGTCAGAGCTGAAGGTGCTTAGTTACCTTGGCAACCATATTAACATTGTCAACCTGCTAGGGGCCTGCACTATTGGAGGTAAGAGGCTAAGGCTAGGTTTTCTAGGTTTTTCTGTGTGCATTGTTTTGGTCTTCACTGCTGCGCTGGTCTGTTGCACAGGTCCAACTCTAGTTATAACGGAGTACTGCTGTTTTGGTGACCTGTTGAACTTCCTGCGCAGAAGGAGAGAATCCTTCTACTTCACTACACTGGGAGAAGACTCTTACTATAGAAATGTCACGCTACAGCCAGAACCAAAGTGAGTGTGCTCAGTGCAGCTAGTGAAGTGTGATAGTGTGAAGTGCTTCTAAGTTCACTAAAACCAGTTTGTATTTATTTACAGTGAGAGCAGGAATGGATACATGACCATGAAGCCCTCTGTAATGGGACTTCTGTCCTCTGAAAATAGAAGATCACTTAATAAAGGTTGGATAAGTGCCTTTCCGGTCATCTTGTCTCTTCTTGCATCACCCAGTTTTTTTCTTTTGTCTTGTGTTTGCTCTTCATATTTTGTCTGCCCACATCTTTCCAGTTCCCATCTCTTCTCATGCCTTCTCTTTTCTTTACTTCTGTAATTTTGTCTCTCTTCTGTCTGGTGTCTTCTCATGCCTTCCCTTTACTTTCTTGTCTTGTCTCAGTTCTGTCTTTTTGTCTCAAATTGTCTTATCCTTCTCTTCTTTTCCATTGTCGGCTTCTCAGATCTTTTCCTCTATTCTTATTTGTTCTCTTATGTTGGCTCTCATTGAATCTCATCTCTTCTTATTTTATATTCTAGTCTTGTCTGCCTTGTCCTTGCTGTACTCATCTCTTCTCAGCTCATTTTGCCTTCTCTTCCCTTATTATGCCTTATCTTCTCATCTCGCCCTTTGGTCTCGGGTTATCCCTTTTGGCTTACCTTGTCTTTTGTTTTCATCCTGTCTTTTCTCATCTGTCTCATTTTGTCTTGCCCCTTCTTGTCTCATCCTTCTATTTTCTTTCTGTGCCTTTTCTCATTTTTTTGCTTTTTGTCTCATTGTGTCTTCTTTGTCGTCTTAAATAAATGTGTCATCCCTTTAGGTGATTCCTACAGCAATTCAGATGCCGTAAGTGAGATTCTGCAAGAAGACGGCTTGACTCTGGACACTGAGGATCTTCTCAGCTTCTCCTACCAAGTAGCCAAAGGCATGGATTTCCTGGCATCAAAGAACGTAAGTGTTTTTCTTATTTATTTGCATTCTGTCTCCCTGACGGATACTGAGTTTTATATTCCAAGTGGTTGCAGTAATCCTATACTGCAGATCTTCTCGCTCTTCCTCTACAATGCCACAGGCTCACATTCCATTACCTCTGTCCAGTCAAGGGTTGGGTTACACAAGGTCACACACAAGTGCATGCATGTTGTCAAGCACATGCACAAACTCATTCATTGAGGATGATGCTGAGAAATATCACATTTCTCCACCTGGCCAGCAGGTCCAGTATTCGGTTTAGGGGAAGGTCACTAAATTAGTCACACTGTCGAGCAGGCATTGTAGTTTTCGGTCAGTGAAATCATTTTAGCACCCAACTGCTAGCTTATAACACTTCTCTGCTAATGAGGTTTTGAATATTGGCACGGTTACTGTAAATACCTGATAGTTTTGACAGTCCTGACATGTAAAAGCCATTTTGATAATACCTCCAGGCAATTCATTTCTATGCAGGTTACATGCATACAAGCTTCTATTAAAAATTGTGAAAGACCAAATCTCAAAAAGCTGTTCAGAAACATGTTTTAAACCAGCAATACAGTCTGAGTGGCCAGTTGCTTTAATATGTAATCTATTAGTGTGTGTGTATGTTAACCTGTAGTTCTGCATTTGTGTTTAGTGTATTCACAGAGACCTGGCGGCCAGAAACATTCTCCTCACCCAAGGCCGGGTGGCTAAGATCTGTGACTTTGGACTAGCCCGGGACATCACTACTGACTCAAACTATGTTGTAAAGGGCAATGTAAGTATTAAACAACTTTAACCTTTCCGATATTGGAATCTTTTCCCACTAGGATTTGTGTGTCATTAACTAATGGGACTAGGTAAATAGACAAGCAAACATGCATGCTGTTAGTGTTGAATGTGGGTTTTTCCAACAGCCTTCTTCAAGCAAATGCAAAATCACAAGAGCTTTTATCCAAGTTGAGACATGTATCAGATGCGAATTACCCAAATTTCACACACTGGCAAGAGGAAGATGCAAAACAAGTCATGAACGGGCTAAATTTTGTCCTTTTAATTTCAAGAATTTGCATAAAGCAATCAGAGCTGTCGGCGCCTGTAGCCTCGTGGGCAGTGCGCAGACACACAGTGCCGTTGCGTTCCGGGTGTCACAAGTTCATGTCCTGGCTCGCAGACCTTTTCCCGATCCAATTCCCCCTCACTCTTTCCCAATTCACTTCCTGTCAAGATTGATCTGTTTTGTAACAATTAAAAGGCAAAAATACCAAAAGTAAAAAAAGCAAAAAAAAAAGCAATCACACCTGATATCCTTGTGGTCTGACTTTAAACTTTTCTGATCCCACCTTTCTCTTGCTGTCCCACTTAACGTCCTGTCAGTTCTGTACCATTCTATGCCACTAAAGGCCATGATGCAAAAAAAAAAAAAAGAAAAGAAAGGTAAATAAAAAGAATATATCTGGCTTCCACTACAGATACTTTATTTGCATCCTGATTTAATGATCTAAAAAAAACCCAAAGCAACTAATAGCCATAACAAACGTGGTCTATAATATTGCTAGTCTTTGTGTCAGTATTATTTTTGTATATTTATTCTCAAAGTTTACTGGGCAAGTAAGGTAGTGTCAATCTTACAGGATTTCAGTGAATCTTTCTAACTAGAATAAAACTGTATGATTGGGGTTTCAGAATGAAACACTGATGAGTCACTGTCCCCGTCAAGAAATGTAACTGGTACTGTGTGCTTTCATGCTCTGCCTGTGTTGTTAAGGAAGGAATACTTGTAATGGGGCTCTACTCTGTTGTAGGCTCGTCTCCCGGTGAAGTGGATGTCCCCCGAGAGCATCTTTGAGTGCGTTTACACCTTTGAGAGTGACGTCTGGTCTTACGGTATCCTGCTATGGGAGATATTCTCGCTCGGTGAGTTAAATTTAGCTCATAATTATACCGACTTGGTATCACATACTGTTTTTAATCCATTTGTTGACAATCTGCTTCTGTAGGTAGTAGTCCTTACCCAGGTATGCCTGTGGACTCTAAATTCTATAAGATGATCAAGGAAGGATACCGAATGGAGTCACCAGAGTTTGCCCCGAGTGAAATGTAAGTCTGAGCTGTAATTAGTTAACATTCCTTTCAGTGGGGGAAAAAAACATGAAAAGGTAATGACAACGTTTACCGTATACACACCTAACAACACTGTTCCCTGTAACATTAGCGCTGTCATGTTGTGTTGTTTCAGGTATGAGATCATGCACTCATGCTGGGATCCCGACCCCTTTAAGAGACTTTCATTTGGCAAGATAGTGGAGAAGATCGAACAGCAAATCTCAGACAGCACCAAACATGTATGTCTTCCTTGATCCTCTTTAGATTTCAAAAGGTTTGGAAGGGTCATTGATATCTTTCCCTTTGGGTGGGGGTGGTGGGGGGGTATTCAGATGTTCTTAAAAAAAATAAATAAATAAAATAAAAACTCATACATTCAGTAATTTGGAACATAATTATATTATTAATATAATTAAAAGTATTAATAACATATTTTTTTGTATTCAAATATTCAAATAAAAAATTTAGTCATGAAATCAAACATATGTCTTGAAAGTATAATTAAGAAAAATGTCTTATTAAAAAAAACGGTCTTGCATTAATATTTTAGACAAAATAAATTGGTTGTAAAATGGCATGCTTAAAAACAGACATTATGAATTACTAATTAATTATCTTGAAACATTTAAACGTGTTAGTTAAACAATTAGTCATGTAATCATAGTGTAAGGAAATTTTTATTTTAAGAGTAAATATTTTTTTTGTTACAAAAAAAAAAAAAAGGTAAAATACTTGTATAAACTTATCAAACTATATTAAACCAGCATGAATACAAAGTGGATTTTTCTAAGAATGCATGACTATTAAACGCATAAGTATTTTTTAATACCACAAATATATCTTTCCCTTCCTTCTCTTCAGATTTACTTAAACTTCAGCTCCAGATTGCCTGCAGCCCCGGGGTCCCGTGAGGAGTCCAGTTCTCACGTCCAGCGGCTAAACTCAGTCGGCAGTCACAGCACCGCCACTCAGCCCCTGCTCTCCAGCAACGATGTCTTCTTGGAAGGGACAAGTCCACGTCACCCTCCGGTCTGAAAATCAATTCTCAGCAAAATCCAGGCGTTCCGGCAGATGCTATTCATCTTTGCCCTGGCTAATCATAATTGTAGCTGTCTGACATATACGAGGACATCATAAATCTCTTTTTGGATCCAAGAGCAGTCATATTCTTTCCGGTCACCTTTCTCGCAGACTGTGTAGATAAAGCCCCCCTGCCAGAAAGTACAGTGACGGTGTGCGTTCCTATTAACATTTCATGTATTCTTTGGAACTGTGGGATATTTGGAATTTTTAAGAAAGCTAATAATCAATGCTGGTATCATTCCATGGTACAATATCTCCCAAAGTGAGTCTGCAAGAGGACTGGATTGCTCTCTGTAGAATCCCTTTGCTTTATTTTATGGGATACATAAACACAGTAACGCTAATCTTTACGAGTGACGGAAGTCTGATTCATGGAACAGGCTGATTCAAGTCCGAGACTATATGAAATCATCTGAGCGAAACAATGGAAGTGACTTTCCCAAATCATCTTTTTGACATCCATTTTGACATGACTGTCAGTAGTAAAAGAGCCTGCCGTGAGTGTAAACCGGTTATTTTCCTATCAGCTATTCTGAAGGTCATTCGGCTCGTAAATTTAAACATCAACCACTTAAAAGCCTACGCTATTTGGAAACTGTATGTATAAGCAGCAATAACTCAGCATTGTAACACTGACAGCGTGATCAAGTTGCTGCGCAAGCCAAATACAAGCTATCTATTGCATGTTAAGCTCAGGATAGTATTTTGTAAGTTGGCAGCTGAACCTGTTATTTGTTTAAGTAGACCAAATTAAGGCACATCTCAGTTCACTGTCAAGAGAGGTGAAACACGCAGAGGCAATTCATCACACATCATTGTTTACTTTAAAAACTCAGTGAAATTTTGGTTACATAGCAGTATTATATTATTGGCTAAGTGTAATTTAGGACCGCAAAATGATCCAGTCAAGCAGTAATTCAAGCTTGAGGCATCAAACTTTTAGACAGTGTTTCTTTTAGGTATCACATTAGACAGCTTCTTCCGCTTCTCCCATGTGTTTTAAGGCAAATATTTGGGAAACAGACACATGCTTCTTTAAGTCGTTTAACACGTGATGTTGTTTTGCAATGGCAGACTGTAGAAGATCAGTAGCTTCTGTAGCATCGGTTCAGTTCTTAATTCCACATTTTATCCTTCATGAAACTGGAAGAATTAGTGAGTAGTGTTCTTTTGTACATTTGTAAATGTTTCGCTGGATTTTTCCGCGTTACGTCTGATGCCGTGCATAAAATGGAAGGTGGGGTTCGCTAGTTACGTCGCCGCTCTGCTTTCCCGCCGAAATCGTGGGGTGTCGTTTCCTACAGACTTGACTCAGTTACTCTGACTTCTACTTACCACACCAACTGTTGTGCCTGAAATGTTTTCTCTGCTCTTTAGCCAATGAGAATCGTGCTGTTGATGGTTGAGCCAATAGAAAGCTGCCGCTGCTGTGTAGAAATGGGTGCCAATGGCTTCTTGCTCGCTGTAGGAGTAGCCAACGAAGGATCTGCCAATAGAAGGGCGGCTTTCAAGCGAAGGACAAAAAGAGCGGCTTTCTGTTACTTAGATGAGCCAATAGGATTCTCATTCAACTGCCAAAGGGAAAAGGGCAGAGTTTGAGCTACGCACTGAATGCTTCAGTCGACACCAACCGCAGAACATCAGTAGTCCGGGCACTCAGTCGGTAGCTCATTTCCCAGGTCTCCCTCTGTTCTTTGTGTCCAGCTGCTTCCTCCGGCGGATGTCTCCCTTCCACAAAGTCTCAGCCGGGGAGATCCAACTCAGCCCGTCTCCCATCTCCAATCTCCACCTCTCCCCTCCTCCTTCTTGCCACACTGGAACATTGTTCCTGATGGCACTGGCTTTCGCTTCCATTTGCGCTAATGTGTTTTGCGTGTCTGCGGGAGCGTGTGAGAATGTGTAAATGCAGGTCATTTGCTGTTAAAGTACCAGAGCACTGATGGGTTCCTCTAGTAGAACGACTGTAGTCAATGAACTTCAGATTGTTTGAATTATAGTGCTGAAGCAATCGATGTTCAGCCGCTACATCCATTCCATCACTGTTTGCTCTTTTCTTATATGTAAATAATATATATATATATATATATATATATGTAAATCATATCGTTGCTTCTTGTTTTGTTATCACGGTACGTTCTCTCATGTGCTGAAAAGATTTTTGTATGTTACAGATTGTCATTTCCAGTTTGTGTAACTTGACGTGATCATCTTCTGTCGTTATTTTGCCTCTTTATTCATTTATTCATAAGTGCAGTTTTCAGACACAGGTACAGTTGGATATATATTTAATCCATTTACGTTATATTCAGCGTTGCTTGTCGTTTCAGTATTTTCAGTGATTGTTTGAAAGATGACTGGAGGAACATACGTGAAAACTAAACGCAGACGGTCCAGGAATTCCATCTGTGACGGTATAGTCACTTACAGACAGTTCTCATATGCATTTTTGAGTGATTGAAAGGTTTTGGGCCCTGAAAAGATTGTTTGTATTTTATTGTATATTTATTTTACAGTTTTATTTTGAAAACAAATGTGCAAATTCTGTGTGTAGCTCTTGTTCAGTATGTAAATAAATTACTGAAAACATGAATCTTGGAATGATTAGGGTTATTAGCTTCAAAGTTTATTTTTATTGCCATCTAGAGCAAAATTATAGGTGTTATAAAAAATCAAATAAAAAGGTTAAAGAGCACTTTGAGGCATCGCTTTGAAATCAAAATGTTCAGAGAAGACTGAAAAACTCAAAACAGGTTGATAAAGGTATTTTTGACATGAAAAGAAGTTGCAAGAGTGTCCAAAAAGTAAAAAAAATATATATATATTAATTTATTTTATTTTTTCCCTCGATGATCATATTTGATCTGTCAGTCTTTAACACGTGCACCAACTGATTTTGGGACATATTGTCAGCCATCTGTAGCTGCGTGCACCACGGTTTTACAGGCTGCAGCAAATGCGAATGTCTTTGAAGAAATGCCGTGTCTCATTTATGATTATGCCAATTGGGCTGTAAATGATGTTAAAAACATGCTGTCTGAGACAGCTGAGCGAGATGATTTTGGCTTTGATGCAACTCCGGACATCTGTTTCTAATGGGCCACAGACATGAACCCTACTGCAAGAAGGTTTTCCTTCGAGTGCTTTTCAGTTAAATTGTTTATTTGGAGTCCTTAACAGTAGGTTGAAGTGTTTTGTGTATATTTTGGAAGCTCTTAGATGGTACTTGTGCTCAGAGGTGTCCTGTAGACATCTTACAGCTCTCCTAGCATGTGAATCTCCCAGCGCAGTCAGAGTTTATTGTTCACACATCTGATAAGTCGCAAAGGATTTCCCACTATTGAAGATGACCAAAAATACATTCAGTGAGTCAGCAGCACCTGAGGACTTCACTCACTGCCCAGTCGAAAGACAGTAAGGGAATAAAAGGTTCAAGTTTTACAACCCACTGCCCTTTTGTTGCAAGACAAGAAACACCTGCAGTGAACTCCAGATGTTGAAGAAGCGATAATATTTACTTAAAGATGAAGTGTGTAATTTCCATTGGTGCCATGAAAGTGAAAAACAAAAATAATTTAAAAAAACAGGTTTCCAAGACAAACAGACATCCTTATTTACACCCCTTACTAGTGATGCGTGGGTCGTCTCATAACCCGCGGGTTGGGGTTGGGACGGGTTATGAAATTGTCACTTTATTTGCGGGGCGGATTGGGGCGGGACATTAAAAACAAAATTAAATAAAAAAATCCATGCATCTCCAATTCCCAATAGTCTACATTAAATATTTAGGCTATCTATTTTCATATTTTTTCGTGACATCACGAAAGCACCGAGCTGCAACCGCTGCAATCCACAAGCACATCAAACGAGCTCACATTGAGCTCTGCTGGCCGGTGCTGGAGTCCAGACGAAATAAATTAAACCCCGGTACAGTGGATGCCTTTCTTTATTTGCACAGCGAAAGTAAAAACGCTAAACGACCATATCCAAGTGATAAATGAAAAAAAATGTCAGTGTTTACTTAGCGTAGGCTATAAACTGTAGGCCTGCCCTATACAAATCGATATCTAAAATAAAGAATTGTTTAGCCTAGATTACAAACGCTGCTTTGTAAATGTTTAAAATTTGTGTCATTATCTTGTTATTAATATGACATGAATTATCGTTCATTTACAGGGCGATGTTTCCAAGCGCTTTCAGGCTAAAATAAAGGCCGTTTTCGTTTGAATTACAATGCCTATTATGTCTATTTAATGGTCGCGGGTGCGGGGCGGGTTGTAAAAATCTATACAGTTGTGCAGGGCGGGCTGGGGCGGGTCAAATAATCTCATAGAAGCGGGAACCGCGGGTTGGAAATGTTTTTTCCCGACCCGCGCATCACTACCCCTTACCCTAACTCTTACTGCCCCTTTAACTCTATGATACACATATAACTACAGCATTTACTGAAATGGTGAAAATAATTATTTTAATTCTAGCTAGATATACATATCGTAATATAATAGTTTTTTTGTTGTTTTTTTAATGTTGCTGTAATAGTACTTTGTGTGTCTTTCAGTCAATGTGGTTTCTCTAATGAGCATCCCCTTCCTGTGGTTTTTGTGGTGTTGATGACAGTTTGACCTGTTCAACGTGCTCATAACATGAGAGTGAAAGAGTTAGACGGGTTAGAAGTGATGAAGAAACGCTGTGTGAAGAAGATAGATTAAGAAAAGTTCATACTTCATAAAATATACATTCAAAGCTAAAAAAAATTATGTAGATATTAACATTTTCTAGGTTTGAAACTGCTTGAATTATTTGACTGATTATGACTGTTGTTGTTGTTGTTGTTTATTGATCTGCATTTAAAAAAAATAGATGCATTCTCTTTCATTCTTCAGGGGGAAAAAATGTCTTCATGTTGCGACCTGTCACTAAAGTTGCAGAAAGTTATGAAAATGATGTGGTTTTACACACTAAATCAGGTGACAGAAAATAAAAAACAAATTTTAATCAGATAAAAAAGATAACTATAATGTATGGAGTAAGAGCACTTTCCTAGGCACGGTAATATCATCACTCCTGAAAACTCCCCCTCTCACTTCTGTCAATGCAACAAAGGAATGATGATATTACTGCGCAGAGGTCAAAGTGCTGTTAAGTGCTCCTTCGCCATACATTATAGTTATCTTTTTTATCTGCTTAGAAAACCATGTAACTAGTCATGTAACCATCTTTAAATGGGTAAAATGTGTTTGGTGGCTTCTAAATTCATGCTAACGTAGTGGAGCTGTGCGCTAGACTGATTAAGTGCATGCACTGAGATGGGAGAGGTACGTTTCAACTCGTCTAAGTTGAGGGAAGAACTTAGTGGAATACTAAAAAACTGTGTTTATGGAAATTTTTAGAAGAAATCTAAATGTTACAGACAAGATTCCATATATGACAGATATGCCTGCAACCTTACGTAGATAAAGAGGCCCAGACTCCTTTTGCAGGAAGGGTTGAGGTTGTTGTTTGGGTTGTAGGCACAGGCTGTCATACAGGCATGAGATATGGTGAGATATATAAAATAACACTGTTGTTACAGTCAACCTTCAATTTAAAAGGGATGCCATGATGGAAACATTTGATGTGGAAATTTCTACATCTTGGGTTAATCTAAAACCATGTGATCAAGTTGTTCTTTTCTGGTATTCAGACACTCAGCTTGGTTTACTTTTTAATTTCTTTTCCTCAAGACATTGATTGCGAATGTACTCAGGTAATCTTGTTAAGAAATAATTCTTGATGGGTTGCTGCTTTGATAAGATTTACCGACTGTTATTTCCTTGGGTGGTGGATTGTCAGCAGTTTAACTGCACTGGAGAATCCCACACAAAGGTCTAAGGGAGAATAAACAGGGAGGAGTTGCCTCAGGCATTGTTTGAGCAGTTAAATGAAGTATAACAGCCCCAGGCAAATGAACGTGCTGTGAACACAAACAGGGAGCTCAAGGAAGATTGGTTGTTGCTAGCGACCCCGTAAGTCAAAGTGTAAGAGTTCAAGTGTTCAAGAGATGGGCATTTCATGTCATTTTGTCCAGTAATTACAGAACAATTAGTCTGTCACTGATGTTAAAATAGGGTGTGACAATCACAAAACCCACCAGATAGAACAGATCTTTCCGTCCCTCTCTAACACTCACAACAACCAACAAAATACATTTGTTCATCACTTTGCATGGTTTCCACGGCATCAGATAATCACTATGTGATTCTAATAAATAATAAATACTAGTAAATGCAAGATGCAAAAGCATTGTGTAACATGCTTACAAAAAAAAAATCAACTTTAAAATACAAAAACACATCTGTACAAACAGCCCCTTACACCTGCAGTGCGTATGCAGTGCGGATTTTTTTCCACACCAATGTTAATGGATCACGCGGTTGCTGTCCGGCATTGCGTTCCAGAGGCGGTGCGTTTGCAGCAGTGCAGCGATCGTTTCGGCACAGAGTCTATTTTTGCTGTGCTGGAATCCGGAACATGGATTGGCATTAAATTGTAATAAATTCATAATTTACACACTATTAATGTGTGATACTTTGTACACAGTAAATTAGAAAAATAAATCCAATAAAGAAATAAAAAAGGAAAATACATAAATGAGCACAGTACTTCTATAAAACTTGCATAATGCGATCAGATGTGTTTTTTTACCTACAAAAATTACTTTTTATATCGTTGGAGGAAGAGAGGGAGTTTAATCGCATCAGCCAATCATTCTGAAGTATTTCATGTGCCGGTCACTGTCAAGATGAAGTTCTGAGACAAGGTGGTGATATGTGGTGATAAGTTGTCTTCTTCGCTGGTTAAGTGGGTGAACCCACACTCGTCTCCTTCTCCGTAATCTTCATTACAACATATAGAGCGCGACCACCTATCTCTTGTCAACAACACGCACTATATGCAAAATAAAGAGAGTTATATAACACTAATAAAGCTGTCTCAGGACATCTAAGCATTCAAATTTACAAAACACAGAATGGGAAACTTTTGTTGTATTGATTTTGCATAAAATCGAGGATTGAACCGGCGTCAGTAGCGCACTGCAAACGTGTAAGCAGTGAGTGATTTTCTTTGTCTTTGTTGATTGATTAACATTAACGGATAATGTTTGTTTTTTTTAAACTGGCATTTTGTCAAGACGGCATACAAAAAAAAAAACCTGTTACATTGAACTGATCAACACGCAACAAATTGCCTTTCCCGTTTATGTACCCAGCAGTCAAATTGAACAAATACTGACTGGTTTGTTTACGTTTCTTCTTCACTGCTGTTGTTGCAATATACAGGGAAGCCAGAATGCATATCCACCAACAGAAGCGCACGTTAGCCAAACTCTGCTTTTACATCTCTTTCAGATTTAACCACGGTGTGTGCTGAAATTATTAACCAAGAACATTACACCCTTAGAAATAATGCCTACAGCAATCAAATACTTAAAGGAAAATTAATTTGCAACTGTTTTTAGCAATCGATTAGTTGCAGAATGAGTACAGCTATTGTCGATTGCTCATGCACATCTCTAACACATACTTTCATATAGGCTAATTTATGTTGTGTATATCTCAAGCAGGGGAGGCCATGGCAGGGTAAACACCACTTCCTCATTTGTCCCAGCTGCTAAGGAAGCGTGTGTGTTGGACCTGTGTGTATATATACGGAAGACCATATTTACCACAAGAGCTACCATCAAACCAGTCCAGGATAACACCATAACCACACACACACACAAACAACTTTAAGCAATAACACACTTGCACACATATACATTTTGCTGACAAACCACAGCAGAGAGGTGAAGAGGATGGAGAGATAGATGAGGTGGAGTGGGGAAATGTGTGCTGGGTTTATCTCTGATGCAGTTAACATCCTCAAACTCCACCGTAGTGGTGTGGTAATAACAGAACTAAGGATACAGATATTAACCCCTCACTAAACTGAATAAATTGAACTGAGAACATACTTCATTGTGACACAGACAATGGGTAGACAGAACAATGGTTTTAAAGAGGCAACGTTGATGTATCTCCTACTGAAGCACAAGTTTGGACAGGAAACGTTAAAAATGGGCCAACAGGCTTTAGTTGCCTCATAGCTGTGAACAATGGGGAGGGTCATCCCCAATCTAGAGAGCTTTTGATTGGACACAAATCTAAAATTGTAGGATGAGGCATACTGTTTACAGTCTTTTACAGAGTAAGGGAAACTTTAGAACTTTAAAGGGGTCATCCGGTGCCACATGCACTTTTACAAGCTGTTTGGACTGAAATGTGTGTTGGGAGTGTGTGTACACAACCACATTACAATGATAAAGATCCACCCATAGTTTTATTAAATTTAAAGAAGAATAAGTTGCCCCTTCTGAAATCAAGCCATCTTCAAAAGCTTCAATTTACTCATTTACTCCCGACATCTAAGAGACTGAAGATGCAGAGGATTAAAGTCACCTTTGGTTCAGAAGGGAAATGCGCCCTTGATCAACCGAAATGTGTTTATGTTCACGCGAACCATTCATGATCCAGCCTCACCTACAGAAGCAGTGAGTATGATGTCTTTTAATGAATCTTTGCAAATCGCCTTTCCTAATACTGTGCTAATTAGCCAGTTTCACTATGAATATGGCTAGAAAAAAAGATCCTCTGAGAGTGCCTCAGAAAAGAGGGGCGGGGTCAGCGAAGCTTGTGAAGATTTAAAGGGGAAGTACACGGAACAGAGTGATTTCTAATTAGCTGTTTTTGACAGGGTAAAATGAGTGTTTTTTAAACTATCTTTGAGAAATTTTAAAACAAACTATATTACAAACCTTCCATTAAGATCCCAAAGAATCATATTAGCTTGTGGAAAATTTACTTTGTATAACTCCTTTAAAAACGTGTATAAATCTGCTAAAAGTAAATTAAATGAATAGATATGGGCCAAACGGCAGGTTTGGAATTTGCCTTTTAAACTAGATGTATCCGTTTGGCATGGACAGTGATACACTTTACAGAGCAAATATCATTTACTTTGCTGTATAATGTTAGATTTGGAAATGCATTTATTTGTACCATATCAGTTATTAGTATTTAGAGGTTTTTTAATTTAACAGTATTGGTCAATATTGGATATGTAATTGTTGTGCGCATTTTCTGTTTTGTTTTTGTAACCTATACCCAAAAATGTAAATTTTGGCATCATCTGCTCATCCTCAAACTTGCAAAAAATAGAAAACTTGCACAGAATTTTGAAGAATGCTGGTGCAGGACAGGTTCTGGTAGCCATTGGTTTCCTTTGTATTTTTTCCATAAAATGGAAGTCAGTGGCTACCATCAACTGTTTTGCTGAATTATATATTTTTCAATCATATTTTGTTGTAGAAAGTCTATTGTACTGCAGAAAGTTTTACACAAGAGATTCTGAGCGTTATAGTGATGTAATGTTACACTGGACCCACAGCTTACGAAAGGATACTGTTTCAGAGCACTACGTACAGCAAACAACACCATCAAACGACATACTGTCAGAAAAAGCCAGATACACAAAAAAGGCTTAGACTCAAGGCCCCACTTTATGTGCTCATACAGCGTCTAATCACCTGCCTGCATGAATATTTCACCATTCAAAACAAAAGGCTGGAAGCTCAGCGCACTGGAATCTTAATGTAACAGGCATGCAGTCAGTCCCGGAACATTCCGGGTGTGGGACTATCAGCTATCCGCTCATTAAATATGCAGCGAGAGGTGTGAGGGGTCACAAAGGACACTGTATTAGATTTCATTTTTGTTGTTTTCCTTTGTTTTGCTGTCTTGTGTTTGACCAGCCGCTGACACTTGAGTCACTTGTACAAGACTACACTAGTTAAATATTCTGTGTCTGAGTCAACTACATTTAACAAAAGGAAGAGGCTTCCAGCTGGATAATCATGTGCATATCACCTACTTGATAACAGACGATTAGGAATGTTACAACATCCTCTGGGTTCATTCCAGGCCCCAAAAAATTCCCCCAGGGATCAATAAATCAATAGAAATTAATCTATGCGGTGTGCAAAAATAAATATCATATATGACAAATTACTCTTGCACAACATTTGCTCAAATGTTTAACCTGATCATGTAAGTGATGCATGAATAAGGGTAGCAAAGTTTTTACAGGGTGATGAACAAATATTTTCTCGCATCTGGGTGCCCATGCTGTCCACAGATGCCAGCAGGATAAAGGCATGTTAAGGATATGCATGTTAAGGAACTCCTCCATCATGCAAGTCAAAAACAGTACAGAGCACTAAAAACGTTATGTGTCAGTTAACATCTTAATGAAGCTTGACTGAAGCAAACTCACAATATACAGCTTTTGTCGCATGGCAGTGAAAAATTATCAACATGCTGACAGGATCCAGCTGGAGGAATGTCCTTGAAATCAAAAGAGCCTTAAATGCACACATTCTTGCAGTTTAAAATGGAATTAAGATCAATTGCAGGCAGGTTTTCACAAGATGTCTCATAGCTCAAAGACAGGCTACTATTATAAGATCACTGCAAATGCATAGGAAGGACCTGACAGGGTAAGAGTGTTAGAGTACCTGTATACGGCGCTGTATTTCAATAGGGCATAACCTACATATCAGAAGCTTTCCCAAAAACTTTGTTTATGCTTCATTTCTGAAGATTTATTTGAGCATGTCAATGCTACAGCACATCCTAGAATTTATCAGAGATGGAAAACGTTTCTGTTTATTTTAACCTAGTGATCAGATTACTCTTCACATACTGGTTTTGTGTAATGTGTAACATACAGAATTTAAACAGAGTTTTTAAGAGTCTTTATTTTGAAGTTATCATACATTACATTATACAATGTTTCATTGGGGGGAGGGTTCAACTAAATTTAAGGGTATCAGTATGTTTCCAAAGTTTATCAAGAACTCAAAAGGAAGGAAATATGATTCTTTATAACATGAGCCCTTTAAAATAAATAACTCCTCCAGACAAATAGTATGTAGAGGCAATCAAAAGAGGAAAAACATGCTGAACTACAGAATAATTTTGTACTATCTCAAATAAAAAGTTCAAATTCAAACTGTTTATTTCCTGCCTTTGTGTCTTTTTCTATGCCCCAAAATGACAATTGTTTCTCTGTTAACATGGGTTCAACTGAACAATAAGTTGCCACAGTGTGTTGAGTCCTTTTCACTCACATTGAATATTTTCCCACTCTTACTGTAAAGAAACCCCATGAACTTAAGTTTATTTACTCTATCATTTTCAGTTTGTTTTTGCAAAGTGACTCCTTGATTCTACGGTACAGTTAATTATACACATTAGAAGTTGCCCCTTCCATGGACTTTAAAAATATTTGCTTTTCTTTCATTTGAGTCAAAGGGATCTCTCTCTTTATTAGTTTTATCTGCTGAGGGCATCCACCTTCACGGTATTTCCAATAATAAGTTGTGGTTAAAAAGGAAGTTGTTTTCCGAGCACTGAGAGGCCGCTTTATTAAAACAGGATTCAGTCAGGAATGCTCTCTGGAACTCCAGAGGCCACTTGGGAAGCTTTCAGGCATCAAAAGCATGCACAAGTGCTGCCATGCTTCATCATATCCAGCCCTCTCATTCAAGATAATTTATTCACAAGATTCCATGCTAATATCCTATTTAGGACGGGTCATTTGAGCCATGAATTTGGCTCATCTTTTGAGTACACAATGTTGAGCTATAAACAAATCGGCAAGAAAATTATTGGCTGTATAGACAAGCTTTAGACATCGGCGGTTCTGAAAGAAGATCATCTGAAATATGTTTGTTTGCTAATATTTTCATAGACCACAGAATATATTGCCAAGGTTTGACCTCTTTTCTGCACTTCTTGAACCAACAGATCGAGGGATGACGCACTTAGGTTCTACTAAATATAGAGCTTCTTGGGAAACAGGTGTTAGTGCACCATTAAATAATGAACAAGGTAAGTTAAGATGATCTAAAGAGCGTGATTTGCCACTTTATCTGGAAACTCAGCCTTGTGTTGCAAGAGATCTATTCAGAATGGGCATCTCTTTGGCATTTGCTTACATCAGTTTGAAATTTAGTGAAAATATTTTTGTGTGTAAGCGTTGTTTTGCATATTTTTCTACATAAGTTAATTTAAATTCTGAGAGCTCAGGTTTTTGCCTTTTTTAATGCAGGAGTAATGATTGTTTTTCTAAACAGAACATGACCTTGATCTAGCATTGGTCAGACTAAGAGATAACCCAGCCTTGGAGGCAGTCGTGGCCTAACGGATAGAGAGTTGGACTTATAACCCAAAGGTCGCTGGTCTGGCAGGGATTGTAGGTGGGGAGGTGAATAACCACTCTCTCCACCTTCAATACCATGACTAGGTTGAGACCCTTGAGCAAGGCACTGTTGTGCACATGGATGGGTTAAACACAGAGCACAAGCTCCTAGTATGGGAAACCATACCTGGCCACATGTCACGTCCTTTCCTTTCCTTCCTTCCTTTCAAACAACAATGTTGCGGTTGGTCCTCACTCTAAGGCTGATGCTATTTGTCTGAATAGGAGCTTGTGTTATTTATCTGTAACAGAGCAGGGCCACAGTCTGAAAAGACACAGAACTCTTGCAAGAATCAACATCTGGACCCACAAGCCTAACATCCTCATTTAAGAGGCCACACAATCGGATGGCTCAATTGAGAAAGGGGAAAACATCTACAGAGATTGTAAAACAACCACTGATTGGATTTTTAGAATTATATGATAGTTCTGTACAGACACTGATAGCATCCATTTCAGTTAAGACAACTTTTATACAAGTGGTTGAACCTTTAAGAATGATGTGTCTCTCTAGTCAGGTATGCACTTCTTTACTATTAGACTTATCTTTGAGAATTTGATGTTTTGTATTGAATGATTTTTCTGAATTGACTATTATTGGCACAATATATATTTACCTGACTGATAATAAATTTGATTTTATCCCAATTTACTCTGTAATTATTGACTCTAGAAGATTACGTTGTATCCTTTTTACGGCATTTCCTGAATCAGGTAAGTAAAATGCAGCAGGGATGGAGCATAGGACAGACCAACTGCATCTTAAGAGACCAGACTAACAGTTGGTATTAGTTCAAGTGTACTTGGACTGTCAAGGTTTCTAGGGAATTTCCTTTTAAGCCAACTGGATGCTGTTCGCCCAACCTAAATAAGCTGAGCCTATAACTTCTTGAATACTCTAAGTGTACAAGGGAAACCATGGCATAACCATACAAAAGCTACAGTACGCTCAGGGAAAGTAATAATGGTCGGCTTATATCTACAGTAGTGATTGTGACCCCTGACTAGAAATAATGTTGCTTTATTCAACAGTGTACAGATCTATGGGGAATAAATGAAAGCTAATAACCAAGACTGATGAGAATAGGATCATATGGCACACTTACAGTCGAAGTGATACTGTGATTACCAGAAAGAACAAGTACAAAACATTAATAGCTCATCAACAGTAGAGCACCAAAAACTCAAAGAGGTTGACACACATTTCAGTTATGCTGGTTACATCTGATAAAGTTTAAGGAACATTTGCATAAATCAATGATAAGGAATATATTTACTTGAATAACCAGTATTTTTGGTTAAACAATAAATTATTTAACTCCAAGTTTTTCCTTGAAGTTATGCATAGTCATTTGTACTAAAACTGTATGTATTATACAGGACAACTGCATTCATTTTATGCAAATGCACAGAAGCCAGTAAACCTCTGTGACGTATGTTTATACCATAAATTACATCCTTCAAACGAGATAAAGAAAATACACACACACACAAAAACATCCTGCTGTGCATCCTGGCTACATACAGTAGATTGTAGACTCGTCAGACACACTCAGAAGAGTATCACCTTATATCATATCACTGAGCATTCTTGTGGACATCATACAAACATCCTGTTTCTCTGGATCCGCACAGGACAAGGAAATCAACTTTCCTTCCTCCACAATCTATTCACAAGCTAACAACCCAAACCCTCACAGACGCTAATACACAAGCACGCAAATAAACATCGAAAGAAAAAAGTGCTCGCTTTGGTGCACGCACACATTAATAAAGCTTAAGCGAGTAAAAAGACATTTCTTTTCACACAAATTACAGGGTTGCAGTCTATGGATGTCTAATTTTCCTGGAAATCTCCGTAGCTCTTCTTCTTGTCATAAACAATTGACTCGTTCATCCATAACAAAGCTAATCCAAAGAAATGAGTATAATAGTCTCGCACTCACTTCATATTCAAATTCCTAGCTGTCACATCCCGCATTGCAAATGCAGGACAAAAAAATCTTATTGTTTTCCTGCCCGTTTATGCTTAAATAGAGCTGGTTTCTGTACTTGTGCACATCAAAAAAATTACTTTTTCGAACAATAAGCTCTTTTTTGTTCTCTAACAGTTAACCCACATATGCAATTAGTCTTCATGATAAATAAATTGTAGTTGACAGCGATTACCTCACTAACACCTTTCACACACTGTCAGTGTGCTCACAATGCCAGGCCCTGACTAATACACAGAAACACACGGCAAAAATGTAGTTCTCATGTTTGTTCACTATCTACTAAAATCAGAGCATCTGAATAAAACAAGAGGATTTACTGAGCTGTCCACACACAATGTCTAAAGAGTGTGTATGAGTGTGTGTATGCGGTACTGTGGGGGTGGACTATTGTCTCTTCATTAGTTTGCTTGTCTTTTCCGTTCAAGTCTGTTTGTGTCAAACACAGCTGTGTGAATGAGTGGAATGTGACGTGGGAGACTTACACTCGTAGAATTGACAACCTGAGAGCTATCCCTTCCTGTACAGCTGTATTGGCACTGACTGCACACACACACACACACACACACACAGGTATATTCTCCATTTACTATGTCCGTTTGTCCTCAAGGAGAAACTGCATATATATTAATGAATAAAAACAAACATCCTGAATTTCAGCAACTCTCTAGCTCTCTAACCCTTATTCAGATGTATGACATCATACTCAAGATGTGAGACTGTAGGAGAGTTTTATCACTGACGACTCTTATCGCTCCCTACAGACCTCCCTGGACCAGCTGTGGCAACACATTCACGACGCAGAGAGAGAGAGAGAGAGAGAGAG
>JAUYWG010000057.1:9329145-9340066 GCA_034779775.1 Enteromius afrohamiltoni | reverse complement strand
GTAAACAGCAATTATGTCCCCACTGGATGAAACATTTGTAATGGCTTTTATTGGTTTGGTGTCAGAGTTGGGACGCATTTCTGACAGACGCTTGAGGTATTCAGCCAATCACGATGCAATGGATAGGTGGCCAATCAGAGCACACCTCGTATTTTTAAAACAATGAGCTTTGTATAAATTAACCCATTTCAGGAAGACAGGGCTTAGAAGAGAAACAATAATGTAGAGTATATGGAAAATAATGTGTTTTTGAACATTGAACCACACAAACACATTGCATTACACCATATACACAAAATAAAGCAACATCTAGCAACATAATATGACCCCTTTAAATATATATATATATATATATATATATATAAATTCTAATTACTTTTCAAATTGGAATGTGAAACCATTTGTCCACCACTCAATGCTGCATTGCCAATTTAATATCTTTAATATCTATTGCAGTTTGGCTTGAGATTTATTCAATTATTGTCTGATTGATGCGGTCCTAACAACCATTAATCTCATAATGTCTCATTTGAAATGTATCGCCTTCACATCATGTCTTCAGCTAAAAGACAGTTGCTGTTGAGATGCTGTTTCTGCAATGTTTCCATCACATAAATTATGCTACATCAGTGACCTGACATTTGAAATATGGAACATATTTCATTTACATCTGCTAGTTTTGTGCACAGGGTTTGGAAAGTATCACGCTCCCAAGGCAATTGCAGAAATCGGATGTTAACCTTGATTATTGTATTGTATGAGCATTGTATCCAATAACAGGGAGGCCAGATGGTCATGTGATCACTACATTAAAAAAACTAATCTGAAGATCTTGCCATTACTGAGTGCAAACTGATACGTTGTTTACCATTTATTGTCTTGTACTAATTCCCATTCAATATTTATTATTCTGTGAGCATATGTGTCTAATATCAGGGAGAATATGTTGATAAAGTATTTAACTGTTTATGTGATATCAACATGGTGCACCATAAAAAAAAAAAAGAGACATTTACTACTTTAACTGGAGTCTTCATATGAGCACATATTAAACATAGTTTCTTTTTGTGCAACACTGAACGCAGCTTTAAGTTAAGTATGGTTTGTTTTGAGTGTTCTCCATGACTCAGAGAGATACCATCTCAAACATCACCTTTTTACACTGGGCTGCACTCCAAACACAGACCATCCCAATGTAAAACCATAACACAGCTTAGTCAAGGTACAGCTGTGAATGATGTCTCAAGCCTCACATATGAAGTCAAGCATTCAGTCCTGTTGATGTACAAATGTTACTTTGGATTGGAACCTCATTTGCATGCTTTCATGTTAATACGGCCAAATTGACGGCGCCTTTGCTGTCATAATCATCTGCAAGTCTTTCAGAGTTAAGCTGTTGGACATGGCATGCTGAAAAGGTAAAAGCCTTAAATTGTGTTTGCCTGTTTTCTGTCAATGTCTACGTGTTTCCCAAACCATTTCACTGATGAACCTCAGGCGGCTGTCAGTCTCCAAAAATGAAAAAAAAAAAAAACTTTGCTCTGGGGGGGAAAAAATCTTGATTTATATCGGAATGCATATAAAATGTTCTGATCGTGACATGAGAAACAATCCAAGCAAGTCTGATTATGCAAACCATTAAAGCTCAACATAATTCATATACTCTATGGCGTGTTCAATGGTATTCATAAAATTTGCCTGAAGGTGTTGTTGTGTCATCTTCTGTGATAATGTAACCCTCATATTTAAGGAATTTAGCAGCAAGACTAACTTAGCAAAGCATTTCGATTGAGAAAAAGCCCTAAAAGACAGATAAGCATGTTGGAAAGTGAGAAACACACTCCCCCTAGCGGCTGAAGAAACTTCTGCTGCTGTACATCCATCAGCTCACCTCACCTGCTTTTTTCACTTTGAAAATGTAAAAGTTAATCTTTCAAGACTTCCTTCAACATGTAGATGTGCCAGATACACTTAGGCAGATTTGTCAAATGCTTAAATGTGAATCAACGCAACTATTACTCAACGTATAATTTTAAACAGGACTCACAACAGGTTGAGCATGAATGCGTGCATATTCGTATCGATGAAAGCGCGGTATATACGGACTACCCAACAAGTTTTTTATTTGTTTCTTCAAGATGCAGTTATCATTAATTATACATGTTCATTTCTGCATTCATCTATTCATTCATTTCTTTTCATTTAAGATAAAGGGTACATAAAAGAAAGCAGGAATTGGCTTGTTAACAACAACTTTTAAGTTTATCCCTGAGGCGTGTCATGTCAAAGTCTTTTATTGACGCTGATGTCTTGAATAGAAGAAGAAATGAAATACGTTGAAATGAACCGCGTAGGCACAGGACCGGTGACGTCTCTACATTTTCCATAACTTGTTTTACATTCCTTACACAACAACAGAAGTGTTTTTGATGCCTGCATTGTATTCGTTTAACCTTATCTGTTAAGTCTTGAGCAAATCAGTTCATGTGCATGCAGCTACGCTTGGTGTAAGTGCTATATGAGATCAGCTTCAAAACTTAAAATCTCAATAAAGATAAACAGCAGAAGTTGAACACCCACGCTGCTTTCGAATAAAAAGCGAGATCTTTTACTGCTCAGATGATTTTTTTTTTACGTTTTCATAATGCATCAAAATATTTGCCATGTATTTTGTTATTTATAAGCCTAAGAGATTAAACAAGACCAATTTTAGAAAAAGAGGGAAAACAAAGTGATTTAAGACATTTTTGCTAAAATAAAGAATTATGCATATAATATAAAGGAAGCTAACAACATATTTAACAGCTTTACATTTTTTATAATAAAAAAAGGGAGAAAGGGAGGACAAAGGCATTATAATTTTAGCCAATCCAAAATGAGTTGGTTAGGCTTCCACAAACAGAAAAGTCTCATCAAAATCTGAATATTTACAAATGAACAAATTAATAATAATAATGAATTTCCTAACTTTGTTGGATATACTGTACAGATTTTAGTTAGCAAAACCCAGACTTTCCTTCAATTTGTTTTAAAGGAATCCCAATGGAATTCTCATTTGAAATATTTTGCAAATATGTTTATTGTTGCATTTGTTTCAACCCCACCAAAACATAAAGAGAGATAAACACCACTGCTTTCCTGAACGTAACTGATTTTAGCCTTCAGGCATAGCTTTCATCAAGGTAATATACTCCTTTAACGGAACAGGAAAGATTCATAAATTGTTCATCTGCTACCAGAGGAAGACAATAGTTAAGTATTTTTGCTTTACTCAAGTCAATTTTAAAAAATATCTGTAGTTTATCAGAGTCCTTTTCTTTGGAAAGCGTTACTTCACCACACTGCAAAGCAATATGTTCTACTGCACAACATTTCATAAATAGAGGTTGTTGTTTTACATGTTTAACATTAAATATCTATTTTTTATTCGAGTTAATCTTTGAATTAGTTTTACTTGAGTAAAAGTAAGGAAGTAAAACATTTCTAAAGAAATTAAGTATTAAATGACATTCAATATGAAACGTAATGCGGTAAAAAGTACAGTATTATGCTTTGGTCAAGTTTTCTAAAGACTTTTCTAACTTGAGAAGTACTTGTACAGTAGAGTAATCACACGTCACTACTGTCCGCCTCTGTCCTGATGATCTAGATTGTAGATGAAAGCTCATACGTCACCAGTGTGTTACAACAGGCCTGTATAATGACTGGCCATGTGGCCTATATACTTTTTTACAATCTTACAGAAATGTACAAAATAAAATTACCTTAATTCTGTCCTTTTGTCTACTTCGTTTGCCACTTCTGTTGTCGTCCGCTTCATCTTGTATCTTCAAGTGTTCTTTTTCTTTTATTCAGTGTTGAATCTTATTTTCAGGTAGCTAAAGTTGCTAGATGACGCTGTGTTATTATGAAACCACGACGCAAAACTGCGTCATTGCGTAGAATATTAAACTGAATATTAAATCTCAGCAAAGAAATATCATTTGAAATATGTTCATTTATATTTCTTCGTAAAAATAATATTGACATTTAATATATATCACATTTTTATTAGGCCTACATATTGTTATTTTTAAATGCAACACTGAGTTAGGCAGCGTATTGGAAGTGATATGAAGGAGATTTCTTTTCTTTTACTAGCATTTTACTTGTATATTAAATTACACATTGCTTGTTAGATAGCTTACATTTCTATAATTTGAGTCAACTTACTAAAAGTTGCCAAATACAAAAAAAAAAAAAAAATTGTAAAATACTTTTATGGGGGAAAGGTTGCTAGGGTAGTCTAAAAGGTTGCTACATCTAGCAACAAAATTGCTCTGCAAAATTAGCTGTAAATGTATTTACAGTTCAATGCTATTGAACTAAAGAGAACGTCATCAAATGTTTTTCACCCATTCCACCACTTGGTGGCATCCGAACTGTTTGTTTTCCTCCTTTTTTCAGAACTTGGATGCGTTGATTTATTGCTCCAAGTGCATGCTGGTTAATATACAAATAAGGCATATGAAAAAAATAAATAATAAAAATTAGATAATCTGATCATCATATAAGTTTATGGATCAGAACCACAAATATTAGAAGTCGTTTGGATGATGTTTAAGGTGTTTTTTCCCACTTGAATGAGAGTAATGGAGGGTACTTAAGACATTCATTATGCTATTTATAGAAGAGCCTATTTCTCTACATAAATCTCCTTTAAACAGACATTTTAATTTTCATTAGACGGTGCATACTTCGAGCCCATTGTCAGAGCTCTCAATTTTCCAGTGTACTGTATGTCACGTAACAGGGTTCAAACTGTATGTGTGTGTACTCATATCCACTGCTTTCCACATTACCCATGTGTGCCAGTGTGCCAGCGTTTGTGTTTAAAGATATTTCCTGGCATTGCAGATCATTGCAGGACATTTCCCCCATTGCAAAGGAAATGAGAGTTCCTGCAGCTAAGAAGGATATGCTTTTATCATGAAAGACAAACAGATAACGTCAGTTTTTGATCATCCCCAACTATTTTCAATCATTTTAAATAGAAACTGGGTTTAAAAACGCTATGTTAGGCTACTTGAGCAAACATCCACACTGATATGATAAGCACTCACAGATTCCCTCTGGAGCAGCACGTGGAGTCATTTCTTGTTTCATGTTGGAGGGGTTACGTTTGCAGTGGCTCAGTTGTGTTTTGTTTCTTAACTTTTGTTGACGAAATAGAGCAAACAACAGTGGTCCTAAAATGCAAGTCACTTAATATTATATGTTGTATAAAATAAAATTAAAACTATAAAACTGTTAAATAAATTAAGTTTCACAATTGGAAACTTGCTCCCCTCACAATTTCAATGAATGAAGCTCTGGTTAAAATGGGTGCCCCTCAGACCATCGCCTTTATTAATATGAGAAGTTTTAAAATATGGCATTTCTGGAGGAAACTTGCACAGTATTTGTATGTATAACCTATGTGCGTGTGTGCATACGGCCCAGGGCAAGCACTGTAAAATCACATGCCCTTATTTGTGCCTGTGTTTGGCAGCAAGACTGTGGTTAGTCCTTTGATGTTGATGTTCTCAGGAGTTGTAGGCACCAGTAAAGAGTAAGTTTATGTAAGCACAGCTTCCTCACACAGTGGGAATCCAAGCAGGGTACAACCTTCAGTTCACTTACACAAACACCAGACATCGAATGCATGCAAAGGTTAAGAGGCAAAAGGTGTTTTAAGGAAATTAAATAATAATAAAATAAATCAGACTTATTACAAAAATTCTTAAACCAGGAAATAAGGTTTACTGGCTCGGAGAAGAAATATGTTGCATGTTACATGAAATACATGTCGAAATAGAAATATTCTTTATTAAATTTTGAAACATTTAATCAAGTAAAAATTCTTTTAAAATGATGAGAAGTAGTAAAATAAATACTATAAATGTACAGAGATTAAATATTCAGTATACTTAAATTCAGAATTGCTTTGTTTAAACCAGGAAATAAATGTTTTTTATAAATATGATAAATGTTATATGTAAAATACAAATAGTAAATTCAGAAACATTGTGTCTAAACAAATGTTATGAAATTAAACTTTTGGCACTATTTCTGATTTCTATTTAAATCTATGAATTTGTAATAATTATTATATAATTTAATTATATAATGCAAATGGTCCCGATTTTGCTGACACTCAAGATGCTCTTTGGATAATGTAAAACCATGCTGAAGAACATGTTGAGATTATTAAAGCAAAACTCAAAAATGTAAATGAAATGTTTTTTTGTTGTGGTTTTCACTTGTTCATAAGGTTGTTTCCTCCACTGGAGAGACACATGATGTGAATCAACTAACCCAGTTTTTCATTATTATTAACACAATGATAAATGTAAACAATAGCTGGATGAAAAGTAAGGCCCAGGGCGCAGATCTCACCGCACTTTGATGGCCTTGTGCATGCTATTCTGGGCAGCCATTTTGAGAGCAGCACTCTTAGGAAAACACCCAAGGCTGTGTGAGCATTGTTTCCTCAGGCCCGAGTGTTCACACCCACGCGTACACAAAAATACAGACGCATGAAACCCAAAATGCACACGCTAGTGGAAAAAAAGCAAGTCTTGTTCACAGAGGCTGAAACGCATTGTCCCGTTTTCTCAGACGCACACAAATATCTGGAGATACGAGTGCATTGTCTCGTCAGGGTCACTGAGAAACAGATACAGGAAGAGAGGGGTCACAAAAGATAAATGCACACGTAAATGCTGTTTTTAACTGGCAAGAGTGTTTATTTTAAAAAACTAATTACATTAATGGAATGCGTAACTAAATAATATAATCATAATGGGAAAATACTGACATTTTTCTTACACGGACAAAGAAGGCCCTCATTATAAACTGTACAATCAAAAGGCCAACTGAGGTCAGCTGAGAAAACAAAATTCAGACTGTTTGTTGCTTGTGGGAGAACAAGCCTGGTCACGATACATTTAAAGACAATGCAAAAGATGGAGACAAAAAAAAAAAAAAAGGAAAACATTCACACACTCAATTGTCTGACATTCCAGTTGCTATTTCCTGTGCGGGAGGAAGAGGGCATGCCTTTGCTGAGGAAGTGGCGTGGACACAACAAGAGACCACTCTTGCTCCGCGGTCTGTGTAAACATGATTGTACGGCTAAGGCTTTCTCACTTTCCAACCTCCGCTGACATTTAGAAGAATAAAGCTAAAACATACAACTTATCTGCTCCAAAACAGTCTGTTCCAAAACAATATATTACATTTATTTCAAAAAGTGAGCATGATAAAAGAAACAGTTAACAGTTCAAATGAGTCAGTGGTTCCTTTACGCATACAATTAAGAAAGAATCAATAATGGTGCACCTTAATTGAACCTCAACAGACAATTTAATAGTTTGTTGGTTTTGGATGATGCAGATATTATGAGTAATGGCAGGTAAAACCTAATGTGGGATGAAAAGTGAGAAGGTTGGTACTGATTTTAGGTAAGAAGCTGCCCTTTGCCTGTTCTATTGCATCAGCATGTAAGGAAAGTTCACCAAAGAAACATCTGTCATCATTTATGCACCTTCATGTTCTTCTAATCCTGACTTTCTCAGGAACAAATAAGCTTTAATCGACCAGACAATGCAAGTGGTGGATGGTGACCAAAATGGAGCATCATCATAAAGTGCAGCTTGGACATTGTTTTATAAATATCTCATTTTGTGTTAAACAGAAGAAATAGTCAAACAGGATTTAAAGACCACGAGGTGAGATAATGATGTCCGAATTTTATATTTTGGCCGAACTATTACATTAAAGATAGTTGAAAAATAACATTTCAGTTTCATAATTTTTCCAAACCTGTATGAGTTTTTTTCTTCTGCTGAGCGCAAAGAAGGATATTTTGAAGAATGCTGGTAAGCAGATGTCTGGCAGCCATTGACTTCCATAGACATAAACAGCTAGTCAACTGTTTAGTTACCAACATTCTTTAAAACATCTTCTTTTATGCTCAGCAGACGAAAGATGCCGTATTCACACAAGACTAAGTAAATTATAAAATTGAGTTGGCTGAACAACTACACTAATGTTTTGAATAACATAAAGAGGAAGACTGTTTGAAGCTCTATAGATGTTAAACTGGAGGCGCGCTATAACGGACCTCTCCGCTGAACTTTCGCTGCTCATTTCTCTTGGGCAGTGGAGGTTTCATCCGAATGTCTCTCTTGAGGATCATCTCCTCGTTGGCGTATATAGGGGCTTCTGCATCATCAGAGTGGTAGCCGGACTGGTAGCCGCTGGTCTGATTGGACGATTCAGATGCTAAAGACTCCTTGCTCTTGCATCGCAGCAGTGGGCTGCAGATAAAAGTATGAACGTGTTTATATGAATGTAAAAACAGCCTCGGTTTGCAGCTCTACTGAGATCAGGATGAATGTGTCACCTGAAATTAAGTGGTCTTTGCACTTGCCGATCCAAAGCTTTCATTTGCTCACGTGATAAGCCCACGCCGCATGTGTCCATGTGACCGTTCTGTACAAAGAGGAGAAACCATTTGATCATTATAAATACTTTCTGGGATGCAAGAATATCAATTGGCTAGTTTTATTGAAGTCAAAAATATCTAAAAATAGATTGAAATATTTATACCGTTTCGAAAATTATTGAATTTAAAATGTATACATTTTTTGCAGGAAAAATGATTTTTGCAGGAGTTTATTTACCATAACAGCAGTGTGCTCCAGGGGAATGTTTACAAAAGTCGTCATACTTATTGGCACAATGCAAGTGTCAGTCTGCTGTGGGAACCTGTCAGGAAAGGTATGGGTGGGACCATTGTTGCTTTAGTTTGTCAAAGGAGAGGTTATGTATACGTTATATAAATCTTCAATGTGTGAATAAAAGTCAGATAACTGAGGTGGGGATAAGTATCAGTGCTTGCAAGGATATAAATAAATCAGCAAAGTATATAAAGTAATCAGATTTGATTCAGTAATGCAACTGCACACACACACACAAAACCAGACTGAGAAGTTACTGTAACTAACCCTAGAGGTGGAGCATTGTCATAGTGGAGCTGGGTCTCTTTGTTGCCTGCACAGAAGGATCGTTTCGATGTCACACTGAGGTGAGGAGCGCCTGATTCCTCTTCTATCTCGTTTGTCAGAGGAATGTAGTCCTTTCCATCCTAAAACAAAGGTAACAAATGATCAATGTCACCATATTCCATTACATGCAACAAAAAGTATTTTTCTATTTTTTGTCTTGTCTTTTAATAAAAGTGTTTTATCTATCATCTACCAACATTTGGTAATTTCTTTCAAAGTTTAAAAGAGCATAACACAGCAGAAATAAAGTAAAATAAAATGAAGTGAAAATATGTAACTTTGGCAGGTAACTTAAATACTGTAGTTGGAGTACTGAAATTACTAAAACTAAAATAAAGATAAATACAAATAAATCAAATAAAGAAAAAAAATAATCAAAATATAAAATAAAGCTGAAAGAATAAAAATAAAACATAATAAAAATATTCTATATACGTAAACTTAAAAAACACTGGCAACGCATTAAAATAAATAAGTTGGAGTAAAAGATAAATAGAAATACAATAACTTATATATAAAAACAAAGCTAGTAATATTTAAAAAATAATATAATAGTATCAGTATAATGCAGTATAATTTGCCAGTCATTCAAAAGATATATAAAAAAAACATAAAGTATTAATTTACTATAGTAAGTAAATGTATTATTATTTATTTTAAGGTACTGTAATGTTAAACGAGACAATATTAGTTATTTATTAATGAAGCTATGTCTCAATTACTGAAAACATCCTTGAAGTCAAGTCTAACCTGTTGAGCGCTAGCTTGTAGCAGGTTGCCTAGATGTTCAACTAACTGAGTAAAGGTTGGCCTGTCAGTCGGTTGATTAAGCCAGCAGTCCAGCATGGTCTGGTATCTGGAAGAAATTCACATTAACAAGGAAGACATGGGGTTGATTACATTTTCAGCATTCGGTCAGTTGCCATATCCCTCATTTCAGTAATAAAAATAAGGTCCATCTGCTGCGTAAAAAGTGCGTCTACTCTTCCATTGGAAACACTATGATGGCATCGCTAGAAGTAAATAAGACCTAGATCAACTGCTGATGAAATAATACAGCATGATTAATAGTGTGAAGTATATTTACATCTCAGGTGTGGCGTAGTCTGGAGCTCTCATTCTGGTTCCTTCCTTTAGTCGCCTGCAGAAAGACTCATCAATGCACACACCTGGGTATGGAGATGCACCTGGGCCAAAAAAGATTTGTCACCTTATTATAGTAGGTTTATGCTGTCTCTTAGCGTTCATGTTAGAATCAAATATTGTGTTACCAAGTGAGAAGATCTCCCAGAGCAGCACACCAAATGACCAAACATCACTCTGTGTGGTGTACACGCGGTCAAAGATGGTCTCTGGAGCCATCCACTTCAGAGGAAGACGAGCCTGAAATGATAAGGAGGAAATACTTGAGTATTAAAAAGTCTGTTTCGCAGAAAAGCTACAGTGCTGTTGTCTGTGTGTGTAGTGGAAGTCCTCACATCTCCTTTGCGGACGTAATCGGGGTCTTTATATACGTCTCTGGCCAGACCGAAGTCACATATCTTTACCACATTGTTTTCAGAGAGAAGGATGTTTCTGGCTGCCAAGTCCCGGTGAATACACTAAAAACACAAAGTAGCACTATGACTGAAGCAATCATCTTGAAGGAATTGTAAACATTAATGACCAAAGCACACACAAACACAGACTATGGGTTTCAGTTTTACCTTTCGAGAGGCTAGGAACTCCATGCCTTTGGCCACCTGGAAACTGTAGCTGATGAGATCCTCCATCGTCAGGTGATCCCAGTCTGAACTCTCTATACATGAGCAGATGACACATGATATATA
>JAUYWG010000057.1:9301114-9318759 GCA_034779775.1 Enteromius afrohamiltoni | reverse complement strand
AGAGAAGAGAAGAGAAGAGAAGAGAAGAGAAGAGAAGAGAAGAGAAGAGAAGAGAAGAGAAGAGAAGAGAAGAGAATCACTACCATTAACCAGCAGTTGAAAAGTTCTTCTCTGCTCCTCCTTGGTAATCTTATTTGTCATGACAACAGTGTAATTCCCAGCATCCTTCTCTGTAACCCCATATATAGTAAGAGATCCTGCCTTGGGCTTCATCCTGTACTCATCCTTCCCCACTATCTGATCATTCTTATACCTAGATGGACAAGAATGAAAGTTCAGCCTGGCATGCACGACATCCTAATCTATTCTTTATAGGCACTTTAAACAATATTTAATATAATGTAATTAAATATGGAAAAATATTATATAATATAGCCTAATAATCACTTACCACTTGACTAAGGGCTCTGGATATGCATAATATTTAACCAGAATTTTTGCCTCCCCCTGGCCAGCCGTTGCCTCCACAGTCTGCAACATCTGATCATTGAGCGCTATAAATGGTTTCTCTGAAATATCAATTAATAAATTTGCATAATGTATTAAAGCATTGTTTTATGCATTATTGCATCATTTGTATTGTAAATCATATGGTCTTTATGCTAGCTTAGGTGTGCCAGCAGCACTGAAATAGATGCTTTCAGTTGTATAATGCTCTCTTTTGTTTACTCTTGTGAAGGATGGCAGACTATCCCAGAAGAGAAGTCATTGCATCTTGCACAAAAAGCATACTTGTAGTTTCATAATATTACGGTTGAACCACTGATGTCACAAGGATTTTAAAGATGTAATAACTAAGTTTCTCTACTTTTCTCGCTGTGAATTTCATCAAAAATATCTTAATTTGTGTTCTGAATATGAACAAAGGTCTTATGGGTTTGGAACAACACAAGGGTTAGTAATTAATGACAGGATTTTCATTTTTGGGTGAACTATCCCTTTATGTTGGTTATTCTAAAAGCACATACCATAGACGATGAGGGCTGCTCGGGCAATCTTCTGCATCTGACCGCTAGAAGCTGTGCAGATGTACTCTCCTGTGTCGTTTACAGTTACGTTTTCTACAGTGAGAGTATTGGACAGTTCTAAGGAGTTCCACAGCTTCTTCTTGTAGGCCTTGGTCTCATAGCGTGTCCTTAGTATTGAGCTGTTGACGCCTCTCTGCAGGAGAAGAGATCAGAAATCAGCCACAGAAATGCTATTTATAGAATTGCAATCCAACCAAAACTGAGCTGGACTGGGCTGAATTGAATCGAATTATAAAATCAAATCAAATTATAAAAAATATTAAACGTATCAAACTTTAAAAACAAAAACTTTCAACTTCAAAGATTATGTTTGAAGTGTCTCAGTTAAAACAAAAAAGTCACAGAAAAGATTAGCTGATGATACATTTGAAAGGAAAGTTCTGGGCGTGCGTTACGTAATGTAAGGTAACACAGAAATATTAGAAAATATATAAAAAAAAAATAAAAATAAAAATAAATATATATATATATATATATTCCCTACAAAAAAAAACTCTAATAAATGAAAGAAAGGATTTTTTTTTTTTTTGCCAACAATTATAAATTGTAAATTATATGAAAACAGGTATTTTCATTGTAATATTTATACAGACGAAGATCTAGTAATTTGTTACCATTTATGGTTCATACATCAACAGAGACAAGCTATCACACACCTGCTATCAAATAAAGACGTAACAGAAAGCTTTTGTTTAGACTGTTTCTGGCTGTTTTTCATCACCGGATATTACAAACTTATGTAGAGAACAGGAAGGAGACAAGTAAAAAAAAAAAAAAAAATACTCCAGTTTTTTTTTTCTGTGCCAAACAAGTTACTGACCTTCTCATGAGGGAAGGTCCACTGAAAGTCGATTCCCACATTGAGTTCGGTGTGAGCGGTGCAGTTTAGCACTAGCCTCTCCCCTACCGTTAGCCTCTCATGAGGTGGAATCAGGGTGAGGTCATGGATCTTGTATCCTGCGGAAGAGGGAAGGGGAGTAAGGGAGGATGCCGGGTGGAGCATTGTTCTCCTGAGACCAGAGCAGCTGATCTCACACCACACTGTTCTACAGTCTAGACAAATGCAATCTTGCCTCCCCAAAAACAGTTTTATCATTCCTAACATGCTTGCAAAAATCGCGTGACTTCATGCAAATGAACCTGTTGTCTTTTTTTGCTTACCTACGACAGCCATAATGTAGGGTGATGACTGATATGTCTCATTCCGAATAGTAGTTTGGCAGTAGACCACCCCTGCATAGCTGACCACATGACTAGGCAGGATGAAGCCCCTCTTGCTATCCCAGATGACCTCTTTCCCATCAGTGGCCAGTTCTTTTACTGGATACTTCTGTTGAAGGCAAACAACATAAACACACTTTTCCCATCACATCACCAGCAGAAAATCATAAAACAACAAAAGGATCTTGACAAATAAATGTTTTATTAGTATAGTAATATTTTAAAGTTGCATCTGTGATATTTATTATGGATTGGTAGTCGACTGATAAGGTGTATACATAATGTCCATTAGTATTTTTTAAAAGACACTAAAGGTCTGTTCACACCAAGAATGATAAGCAGTGGTGTCAAATGATTAAAAGCAATTAATCACATCCAAAATTAATGTTTTTGTTTACATAATACATGTGTATGGTGTAAATTTATTATGCACCTATATATGCACAATATATGTTTTGAAAATATTTACATGTACATATATATATATATATATATAAGCATCTATTTTACATAAATATATACATGCCTTTATTAGTATACACCTATATTATGTAAACAAAAACTTTTATTTTGGATCGTTTGATAGCACTACTTTAAAGATAACTCTAAAAATAAAGATATTAGCATCCACACCAACGTTTATAGTTTGTTTTAAAGGCTGTGTGAACCTAAAGTATATTAAATTTGTAATATTATATCACAAAATTTCTGTTTTTACTGCATTTTTGTTTAAATAAATGCAGCCTATAGCATATTTCACTGTACACACTGAAACGAATATCGTCAGCGTTTTTGGCTGTTTTTTTTTTTTTTTTAATGATTCTTTGATGCTTGCGAGGCTAAACAAGAGAGATTTATACTGAGCATTGAAAAAAGTTTGAATTGGTAGTGTAATTTGTTGAAAACTCACTTCAAACTTTTTTCACAAATCACAACAATAGCAAAATGAACTAGTTTTACTTTTATCAAAAATACTACTCAAAATCACTAAACATCTACTTCCACCAAAAATGTAGTCGTAATCTTCGACTCCCCACACTCCTTTCAGTCTCACATTAAATCTGTCACTAAATCTGCATTCTTCCATTTACCTCATATTGCCCAGCTGCGTCACTTCATCAGTACCAAAGATGCTGAAACTCGTCTCATCACGCATTGATTTCTGTAATGCCCTTTTCATTGGTCTGATCTGTCAGCTCCATCTCCATATTACAATATATTCAAAACTCTGCGGCTAGAATACTCACTCACGCCAAACGCTCTGCTCACATAACTCCAATCAGTTGCCTACCCTATTAAATTCAAAATTTTTAAATCCTTAAATGGCTTATCACCTTTTTATCTTTGCAATTTGCTTGTCCCCTACATCCCAACTCGATCACTACGCTCTTCCGATTCGGACCTTCTCGCTGTCAACTCTTCAATGATCATTCAGAGTAAACTGCACCTAAACTTTAGAGTTCTCTACCATGCTCACTCCATTCTGTTAACAATATTCTGTTTATATATTTACTTTACTCAAAACTCACTTGTTTTCTGAATGTTACACCTCTGATTCGATAAACTGACCGCTTTGTTTAATCCACTTGTCCTCTGCATGTTTGTCTCTTAGGTCTTGTTTTGTATTTGCAGTTGGTTATATTTGACTTCTTGTATGTTTGTGGGCCTAATGTTTCTCTACTAATGATTACTGTTTTCCCTTCAATGCCTGTTCGTATTATCTCTTCTTTTTGTTACATTCATTGCAAAGTGTCCTTGAGCCCTGGAAAGGCGCTATATATAAATAAAAATTATTATTATTATTAACTATGGTTGTAACAGTATCAAAACTTCCCGTTACGGTAATACCTCAGTATGAATGGCACAGTACGGCATTTATTGAATCATTTACATAAAAAACTAAACTAATGAAGAGACTCAAAAAAAGTGCCAGAAGTGTTTATTAAACAGTTAACATGAACACTGAACATATCAATGGCACACACATTAGCCATCTATCTGTAAACTTTGAAACAGGAACGTCTATTTTTCAATTTTAATAACAAAAAATTATTAAACCTTCCACATCCGATTTAAAACCCGTTTTAGATTGCTAGATGACGTCATGTGTCAATTGCACGCCATTAAAAGGCCTACTGAACTAGCTGTACCTTACAAGATGTTCATCTAGATTAAAATCTTTATTTATAATTGTTTAGAATTATATAATTATATTTATAAGTCATAATAATGAAACCAAGTACACATAAGATATAGACAATGGCTATGCTGTGATTTTGGCTATATTTATATGTAAAATAGAGTAAGAAGCAACATAATATCTATTTTAACCGAAAGCCCTGCTCCTCTCAGCCTCTCGCTGATCAGAACAGACGCAGAAAGGTGTGCGCACCGAGAAAACAATGGCTCGCACGGCAGTACCGGAGACTCGCTGAGGTTTGTCCAAGAAGTCTCTAGATTTGTAGCTAGTTGCTTTTAGGGGAAAATGTCGCCAAGGAGGTCTGGAAAATGGCTAAATATAGTGACAAAGTCGCTAAGTTGGCAACACTGAGTAGCGACAACAGACCGCAAAGAATGATGGGCACGCTTGGGCTGATGGGAATTGTAGTTCCCGCAACCTCCCATTTACTCCATAAGCCTGAGCAAACTTTTTTCAGAAGACCTATCGTTTTATTGAGTCATTCGACCACGGTGGTACTGAAAAACTTTTATACTGCGGTACGATGGTATTTACAATAGCGTTACATCCCTACTATTAACTCATAAAAATTATGCCATTGAAAATTTACATTCAGATTAAACATAAATAGCTCCTTGGAAATAGAAGGTAACATTTGCAGGTTACCAGTGTAAGGTAGGAGCAAATGTGTGTGTATAAACACTCACTGTGTATAGTGTGACGTCTAGGTTCTCCACAGATACCAGACAGGGAATGACCACCTGTTCTCCCTCACGAATGAACACCACATCATAATCTTGAGCCATTCGGACAAATGGCATACGATAATCTAAAAACATAACCATGTATTGTATATATTTATCCAACAACATGATATTTAGGATTTACAGTACACATTTTACAGTCTATGGAATAAGTTAAGTTTCCCAAATCACACTTACAAACATATTGCCTACAGATTGTCTGTTTAGACTAGGCAGGAGTTACTGCTATTACGGTTGAAAAGGGAAGTAAAATTAGGTGGTTCCATCAGAAGAGGTTATAAAGTTTGAAGAGGTCAAGAGGTTATCCTGAAGGATAACAGAGGAAGTATGCGATGAAAGAGAAATCTGTTAGTTAAAAACATGAATGTTGTCATACCTTGAATGAAGACATACACAGATATAGAAGTCTTTCCATCCTCTACAGGCAGGTTTTTATAGAAGCAGCCGTATTCTCCGGTCTCATTGGCTATGGCTTTGGAAAGCCTTAAAGTACTACAGAACAGTCCATTGCCGCTACAGTCTGTTGTGGTGAGCCGGGTTTCAGAGCGGGTTCGGTTGTGAGGTGTAGACCACTCTAGGATCTGACGTCCCCTTTGGTTTCAAAAAATTAATAGTTTACAAAAACAGCACCCTTCTAGGGAAAAGTACTGAAGCTTTTGAATGAAAATGAATGAAGACAGAATTGCTCTTCTACAGAAGTAAAGCTTACCTGCACGTGATCTCCAGTGTATCTGAAGCATTGATTTTCAGAGTCTTCTCAGTGATGTTTAAGGTCGGAGGATCAGGCACAAACCTGAGCTCTATCGCTACAAGAAAAATACACCAGAAGGTTTTAAATAAGGAAAGCTGCTCATATTGACATGAACTGATTTTAATAAGGATTTTAGATCAACACTTATTCTGCCTTTATATCAATTTCATAAGTGCTATTTATTGCAGGTGCAAATAACTTCTTGGTTTTTTTTTTCATTAATACTAGATAATATAAATTTACTACTTGTTTTTACAAGGGTTACGGTTAGGTTTTGGGTTAGTTGCTTATTTATGCATACTATATATGCATATAAAGATTTTGAAAGAATTACAAAAAAAGGTATTTCATCTCGTCTTGACTACTGCAATGGACTTTATGTAGGCATTAGTCAGGCCTCCTTCACAAAACTGCAGATGGTTTAGAATGCTGCTGCTCGTTTTACTCCATATTACTCCTATTTTAGCCTCTCAGCTCCTTATTCATTTTAGAATTAACCAAAGTCTTGGTGGGCCCTTTACTTTGGAATAACTTGCCTTTAAATAAGGAAAGGAAAGGATGTGACATGTGGCGAGGTATGGATTCCCATACTCTGCATTTTAGTGCACACACACACAGCAGTGAGAAATGAGCAACCACACACACACACCGTGAACACACACCCGGAGCAGTTGGCAGCCATTGCTGCGGCGCCCGGGGAGCAGTGGGGGGAAAATTGCCTTGCTCAGGGGACTCACCTCAGCCGTGATATTGAAGGTAAAGAGAGAGCTGGATATTCACTAACCCCACCCACAATCCCTGCCGGATCTGGGACTCGAACCCACAACCTTTGGGTTACAAGCCCAACTCCACGACTGCCCCTATATTAAATAATAGAAAGGCTCAAACACTTACTTTTTAAGTAAAAACCTACTTTTATAGTCTGGGGTTCAACACGGTGTGGGAGCAGCTATTATATATATATATATATGGACTAGGCAGAAGTTACTGCTATTATGGTTGAAAAGGGAAGTATAATTAGGCGGTTCCATTAGGTTGAAGAGGTTATATAGTTAGAAGAAGTCATGAGGTTATCCTGAAGGATAACAGAGAAAGTATGCAATGAACACACACACACAAATATATATATATACTCTATAATATTATGTTGCTTAGCTTGTTATATTATTTGTAATACTGTCTTTCTTGTGTCTGTACATCACTTTGGCAAACACTTGTTGTTTCAACTTTGACTTATGCTAATTATGCACAATTTATAGTTGTTATTACTATAGTAAAAATATCTAGTATAATAGTCCCTTTAAAATGAAATGTTACCATTTTGTTTGTTTTTAGAAGACAAATAAAATAAACTGATAAAATAAAGAAACAGATGATACCAGATTCCTGCTTTTTTATCCTGTTGAATTAAAGCAACTTAAACCAAGAAAGGCACAAAACATCCATCGCAAATGGGAGACAACATATCACAATATTTCACATTAAAACTAAACACCAGACAGTAGGACTGCCATCCTCAGCGTAATAAACCACTGTAATAAATGACAATAACCTCAAAACCAAATAAACAGGGACAGCATGCACCCTAATATGGTTACCTTAAAGCCAAGAATAATTAAATGTAATCATAAACTTCACTTTATCTTTAACTTCATCTAATAGCAGTTCTCTTTTCTTTTTTATCTCTATGCATTTGTAACATACATGATGAGACTGTGTGTCATCCATCAGGTTAAATCTACTGTATGACAATAAACCTTTGAAAAAGGAATGTGCAGTTAAAAGAAAGAATGTGCCGCTCAAACAAATGCTCAATGATCATGGATTCACAGTCAAGCACAAGAGTGGTGGGATCATGAATGTGTGTCCATTTACAATGAAGTATGGCACAGTGCATTGTGGAATGGAAAAGCGTAACATGGGACCCTGAGATATTTTTCCACTGGAACTGCAAGAGCAGCACGGAGGCCTGGATGTGTCAAAACAGGAAGGCTGGGCAGATGGGCCGGGGCCGGGCTAAATGGCCCCGTGCTCCAAAGCCCGAGGTGGGATTCCTGCTCCAGAGGAACTAGCTCTGGGAACACACACACACACTCTTATGGGCACACACAATCATGTCAGAACACACACACTCCATGGAGACTAACTTATTCAACTGTTTGTTTTAACATTTAAATTGCCAGGCGCTGAAAGCATTTGAAACAACAATGGTGGTGAAGGCTTGATTGTATCTGAAGAATAAGAGCGAACTGAGGGAATTACAAGATAAGGGCAAGAAAGAATAGGAGGCTTATTTTTAACTGTTCTACAAGCAAACGTCACTCATTTGAAATCTTGAAACTGTACATTTCATTTGAATAAGTTCAAGCAGTGGTGAACTGAAGCAAGAAAAGGTTCCATTGATTAATGCAGTCATTATATATTAGGCTACCTACAGCATTATAAATACTGGGATGAAATTCAAAATCAAACAATAAATGCATTTTGCATTAGTCTTACTTTACATTTGTAAATTCAAGTTTATAAATTCAAGCACTGGTTGCTAATGCTCTAAAAAGCAACAACAACAATATTTAACTGTATTTCATGAAATGATACTGACTGTTCTGACAATAACATTGATTACAATATGTAAAATTAGGCTACATGATGACTTATATCTATCTTATCTATCCTGAGTTCAACTAATAGTAACATAAAGACAGAGCATAAAAAACAACATGCGAAAAAGCATGACAATAAAGCAATGATACAGGTGTAGTAAAATAAAATAAATGAAAAATATAATAAATCATAAAATAAAAATATATAATAAAATATAACATAAAAACAATAAAAAAGAACATAGCAATCTATAAAAATGTTAGGCTATTTATTTCTGGGGACGCTGTTATAAAAAAAATTATAACGAATTTTATTTCCTAAAAATAAAATAATAACACTCATAATATTATTTTATTGTATACATTTTTTTGTACCATTCACCATAATCTATGTTTGCATCTTTAAATATAGGCTGCTTAAGCCTTACAGAAGAAATAACACTTAAAAAACGAGAAAAAACTATAACTAGAGATGTTTCAAATCAGTAACTGGTGAAGTTTTCACAAGAAAATGTTTTAATAGGGTTTTTATAATCCATAGAGCTAATATGACGACTCTACATCGGCACCAGCACGATCAATTACCTATTAATAATAAGTTACCAATTATGATGAGAAACGTAGGCTAATGATGTGATCATTTGTATAGGCTATTTAAAATCAGAGTGTGTTTTGTATATTTAGAAATGCTTATGTCATACCTATAACCAAGTTGAAGGTAAAGAGGATGTCGACGAGAGAAAGTACATGAGATGTCTTAGCCATCGCCCGACAATATCGCTGGACAGTCCCGACATCAAACCAAGATTCAGAAATTCCTTAACTCCTCATCACGGTAATACGACACAGTTAGTCTCTTTAAAATCCTTAACCTCGCAGAGACGGATGAAGAACAGACAACGTAAGAGGCAGTTCTGGGTTTGACACTTGGAGAGGACCTGTTGCGCGCTCACTGACCGACGCGTGACTGAAACGCGCTGATGGAGAGCACGGCGAGGGAGGAGCGCAACACTCTTACTAATCAAAGACATTACTGTTCATTTAATGTATGCTGCAGACTCCAGAGGTCGAAGGTCGAAGAATACAGACCTCCGGCACTAAACAGAACAGTCACATTTATCTGAGATCGATTACGATAGGAACCTAAATCAATCAAGAATTCAAGATGCGCAAAACGCACCATTTCCAACTGCTCTGATTGCAGCCGAGTGCAGCAAGGTAATCAAATAAAATACGGGTTTAAACCTCTCAAATAAAGTCTGAAGAAAGTACTTAAAAGTGTAAAGCAGTGTTTAAGTGGGTGGACCGAGGTTTTTTTTTTTTTTACTAATAGTTTACATTAAGAGTGAAAAGTTAATTTAAAGTATAGCACTTTAAAACAAAAACTAAAAATGTTTAGCCTACATACTCAGCTTATGATAAAATAGAATTTTATTCATTAGTTATAAAATCGCAAACTTTTTAACGAAACCTTTTCAAACAAAATGCAAAAAAGGAAAGATCGTAGGCTACTAATTCATAAACAAATTGCCATAAACTTACCCAAACGTAAAACTGTTAGGAATTGCCACCACCAGAGCATTTTTGAACGAGCATTGACGAAGGAGGTAAGCTCAGTTTTACTGCTTTATTTTAATTAATACAATTCTAATATAGTCAACATTTAATTTAAACAATACCTATTCTTGTCTTAGGACAACTTTGATGAAAGATTTTGATCCACTTCAAATGTTGACTATATATTGTAAAACAATTGTAAAGAAAAGTGGGCCAAAATTCTTCCAGAGCGATGTGAGAGACTGATAAAGTCATACAGAACATTATTACTTTTCAAGGATTTTTAAATTATCTCCTGATAGAGAAACCCATGTAAGTTAATAGGGTGTCCTAACTTTTTTCACATGAGGTGTATATATATATATATATATATATATTAATGTCTTAAAATTATAGGGGCCAAAGGCAATTGGGGTTACCAAAACTGTATCAAACTGTCTTTTCTGTACTGTACATTTTATAGTATAAAACTGTCATTTACAAAAAGAAACTGGTTGAATGTACAAGGTTGAAGTTAATTCAACAATGCACACATGCTTTAAAATCAGTTCTGTACCTTCAACATAATAACAACCACAATAATACAGTAGTCAACATTTGAAGTGGATAAAAAGTTAATCAAAGACAAGAAAGCATTTTGTTTTTAGGTTTAAAGTTTTAGTTTTTTATCCACTTCAAATGTTGACTAATGTATACTAATATATAGAAGGTGCGCCGAGTCATTCATCCAAACACAAAACACCCTCATGGTAACACACGACACTTAAATAACACAATAAACATTCATTAAACAACAGAAAATAAAGCCCCAAACTGATAACACAAACTATTTAAAAAACATGATTATTTAAGCTAAATGCTTTCATGCTTTCCCTGTGTGGAGTGTCACACAGGGAATATCAGTTTACAGTTTTTGATGGAAACGTACTTGCAAAAACTTTACAATTAACCTTGTTTTACTGTAAAATGTCCAGGCTATTTTTTTTCATAGCCTTTTTTAATTTTGAAAAATTTTGAACATCTCTTACAAATTACTGATAGAAATGCTACATTACGGCTTGTTTGTCAACCACTAAAAGATTAATTTTGCAGAGGAGGACACTTCAACCTTTCCTTTGTCTGTAAACAATCTGGGTGGCCATGTTTCCTGCACTGTAGAGTGTTACAGCACTAATAGTATCCCCCCAACCCAAGGAGGTTGGTGGTGTAATGGTAACCTCCCTTGTTTTTCCAGCAAGCTGAGATAGAATGTCCCAGAGAAGCTGCCAGTGGGATATGGGTGGATCCAAAGGACAAAACTGGGAAGGGGATGGTGTTTCTTTTGTTGTGTAACAGTAAGTCGTATGACACAGGACATCTCTAAGCAAACAATTCACTAAGGCCTTGTATACAGGTGATGGACAATATCAGGCCTTGGGTCAACACTTGGTTGTTTACAGCGTTACACAATTTCTTAAGAACAGTGACTAACCATTCACAGTTATGGCAACTTAACGTTTCCACATTATGCTACTGCTTTGTGACATGAATCAGTGAAATATTGTGCACATATGCAAGGTGAATATTGAAAAATATACAAGAAATGGTTTACCTGTGCAGGTAAGTTCTAAATGAAAGATGCAGTCAAAGCATTAAGTAAATAGATAATGATACATAGGTATAGATGTACATCTTTAATACTTCATAAATCGCAAAACTGACTGAAATTAACCTTGTCTTAGAAGACCAGAGACATTTACTGGGCTTTGTTTGCCTTATACTTTGAATTACATTTACACTTTGGCATCCTTGTTTAGTCTCTTTTTGGTTGCTGTTGCTAGGGACATGTGAACTGATGCATTATGGGTCTTAAAAAGCTCATATCGAAAGGGTTAGAGTTTGAGTCTTCAACCACATGTTTCCTGTCCTGGTCATTTCTGCTGGGGGTCATAGCACCTAAAACACTTCCCTCTGAGCAGGGGACCGGGAAAAAGAGAGCACTTCCTATCTTTTGGACTCATGCTAACAGCCGGCAAGGGTCCTCTTTTTATTGGTAGTTTCTTATGATACCATAAATTCACGCAATATTACAAGATACAGAATAGATACATTTCTTTGATATTAAAATAAGTAATTCTGTAACAAGAAAGCTATATATAAGCCATTAGGCATTTTCTAGTAATTTGAAAGGAGAAAGTTATCTAGGGACCTTTATACCTGTGACTTAAGATATACTACTCATGTCACATGCTGTTTTCTTTTTTTTCTTATGGACAGAAGCATATTCATTAATCTTAATTCTGTGTTTGGGAGGAATATTTGTTAATCCAAAGCCAATGGAAGATAGGTTGAGAGTTTTTGAAATAATCAAACGAATGTCATTTGGTGACAGAAAAGACACATCTCTTTGTAGGTTTCAAATTCTGACCTGACTCTGTGTAATTAATTATTTATTGTTATTTTTAAGCAAGATATAAGAATTAAATGCACATTCCAGTGGGCATGGCCAAGGTGTGCCAGTTCCTGCTCTGTCATGAGCATTAGGTATTGGAAAGAAAACACATGGAGAGGCACGGAAAAAGAGCTACAGCCAACCAGAAAATAGAGTGGGAAAGCAATATATAAACAAACAACCTGCATTAGAAGAAAGTAATTTAAGAGAATTAAGAGAAACATTCTTCTGAAGGTCACAACTCAATATATTATATCAATATATACTAATATTAGTCTACAGTCACGTCAAGTCTGTGAAAGCCATAGTATCGAGGTTGAATTGTTTTGTTTAAAATGTTTTGTAGAACTGAGAACCAGTTAACAAATAAGCATGTTCAATATTCAATATTAGTTGCTTATTCTAAATTGCCTAAAAGCTAACTAAATCCAAAATATTTCAAGAAATTGGGTTAGTGTTTGGGGAACGTGAAGCGGGAGATGCAAGAAGGTCATTGAGAAATGGGTGGAGAAGCAGCATGGATGGATGAGCAGGGGGATAAAAGGATGGAAAGAGAAGAAGAGCTACAATAAGCGTGTCAGAAGGGAGGCTAATGAGGGTCCAGCAATGGACAGTGAGGAAGAGTCGGGAGGGACAGGAAGCAGTGCACACATCCTCGGATAGGAAGCCTGGCTTTTCTATGAGGCATCCTGGAGTCAAATACTTTAGAGGCTTTGCTTTACTCTCTTTTACGCACAATCTTTTATTGACTGAACCCATATGGTATAGTTAATGGCTCAAGTGGGGAATGAGGTTTCCTTGCATTGGCAGACAAACTGTACAAGCAAACAGACAAACGCGTTCTGTCTCATCTGGTTATTGTGTTACTTCCTGTTATAAATCAGCATCCCATTAATGGGAAAAGATAATGAGTGAAATATTAACTCCAAAAACACTTTGAAATCCACAAGGCCACAGGCCAAGTACTGTAGGTAATCTGATACAGAGCCATATTGCACAGCTGTGAGTGTGATTTTGATTTCATATAACTGTTTGACGGCATAAATAAGAATAAAAGTAAAATACTTTCTTCCATTACAAAGTTGTGCGACTGGACCACTCTTGTCATAGACTACAGTATTTTTATACTGTAGCATTTTCCTCTATTAGTCTTTACTTCATACCCTTGTTGCCTAGAAGACAAATTCAGTAAAATGTGGCACAATTTACCCCACTTTCTTCTATATGTGTACATACTATACTATGAGCCAATGCAAAACGTCCCCAAACCTGTTCAATGAACCAACTGAATTCATTTCTGCGAGTACTGATAAATTATATTTTGTCTGCCGCCCTCTTGTGTTCATAGGTAGATCTGCAAATGGTGGTCTACAATGACGAGTTGATTGGAAATCTCAACAAATAGCTTAGAAACATATGGTACCATATAATGTGTTTACTATCAGTGGCGTTCTAATAGGTGTTTCCTCGTTTGTATGGTCTACAAGTCAGAGAAAGATTGTTTTAATTAAACGTTCATATTGATGGATACTAATCGCTGTAGTTTTTGAAAAGATTTTGTAGATAGAGACATGCACATGTTTCTTCTTTGTGGGTTTTATCATGACACATTACCTGAACATAGAGCGGTGGCGTCTATCAGAGAATCCCTGAATGAGCGGAACCTAAAAAATCCGGTATTTGTTTCCTTTGGTATCTTTATACGAGCGGACCACAGTATAATGCTGCTGCGATGCTCGACCCTATAGCAATAGTTGATATTATATGGTTTTTGTTAGCGCTGTGTTTTCTAATATCCCTTTGTCTCATTAGGTTTTCATTGAAACTGCCTCACAGCTTCGAACACGTGTTTCAGGATTTAATCCGATATGGAAAAACTAAAGAACACATCAAGCGCTCAAACTGGCAGTTCGTTTTTGACATATCAAAGAGGTGATTGGGTATTAAATATAATTTTATGTGGCTCTGTGTATTTCCCAGATATCATTGTTTGAGCATGTCAAAGCCTTAATGCAGGAAACCTTTTCTCTGACGTTGTCTTCAGGTGTTTCTATCATTTCTACGCGGTGTCCGTCCTGTGGAATGGGCTCCTCTTTATATTGTCCTTGCGCTCTGTCGTCATGAAGGAGGCTCTACCTGATTGGTTAATTGACGCGCTTGGGTTTTTGACTGGCAGACCAAGAGCTGCTTGGAACGGTACTTACAAATAAAAAAAACATAGTTTATCTTCTCTTATTCCATCTTCCTTTTTAATAATGGCATCTAGTGTGTTACTATAGCAACACCGATAATAGAGTAACCAAACCTGTATACATGCTGTGTAATAGAGATCCTGTATTTTTTAAATGCATGTTTTTCTGCTCAAATTTGTTGCAGTGTACGTCCCATTTACCAAAGTAAGAATGTAATTATTCTGTGCTTTCTTATGCGTGCTTTTCAGAGTTCCATCTCTCCGTTCTGCTTTTACAAATGCTCCTATGGGTTCATTCCCTTAGACGGCTATTGGAGTGCCTGTTTGTCAGTGTATTTTCTAATGGTGTCATCCATGTAGTCCAGTATGCATTTGGTTTGTGTTACTACGTCCTACTTGGACTAACTGTCCTGTGCATGAATTCCTTTTTGCCACATTCAGGTTAGTACAGTTTCCTAGTTCTGATCCTTTTATTATTGTTATATGTTTATTATATTATATGTTTTACTAAAATGCACCTCCAAGTTGAAAACTCAAAATCTAATTCATTTTAACTTAACCAAAATATTTCAGTATTTATCAGCCCAAATGTAGCTGGACATTCCTGAATTTTCCTTTCTGTTTTTTTTTTCCTCTGCAATACCAGGGTCTCTAGTTAACCAGCTCACATGGCATCATGTAATCGGGATTCTGCTTTTCATCTGGGCATCACTCCTCCAGAACCGGTCCCTCTCACTGCTGGCCAAAATGAGAACTGACAGCTCAGGTAGGAAGCCACTTTGTTTTAACTAATTTTAAGTTAAGAAAAACTATAATTATTACTTTAAAAAACTATATATATATATATATATATATAATTTTTTCCCACAAATATTAAATCTCTGTTCTCTCTTTCCAATTTAGGTAAAGTAGAGACTCTGGCCCACAAGATGCCTTGCGGGGGCTGGTTTGAGCTGGTCTCTTGTCCGCATTACCTGGCTGAGCTTCTGATTTATGTTGCCATGAATGTTTGTTGTGGCTGCAGTTCTTTTACTTGGTGGCTGGTGGTACTGTATGTATTCTGTAACCAGGCCCTGGCGGCACAGCTCTGTCACCAATACTACAGGAGCAAGTTTAAGACTTATCCACCTCAACGCAAAGCTTTTATTCCTTTTGTCCTGTGATTTTTATGTGATAAGCTCTTTTATACGGAAATAAGAATCAAATTAATAAAGTATTACTTAAACGAAAAACATCAATAGTCGTAATGTCTTTCTTTTAAATGGTAACGGCTGGTGTGTTTACTGTGTAAGGAACAGGGCAAGGAGGCAAATACACGCAATATTACCAAAATGGCCCATTGTGCTGACACAGACTGGTGACTGACAGCAGCTAGTTACTGTGAGATCTCAGTAAATGACTTAAAGGCGCGCTGTTTAAATTTTAGGCATCTAGGGGTTGAGATTGAGAATTGCAACCAACTGCTGGTTTCCCTCCTCCCCCTACTGGATGCATCAGGAACAACAGGGGCGTGAAACTGCCTGCTCCAGGTCTTCAGCCTCCCTATATAAGGGTTTCCCCGCTCACCCCTCCCTTTAAAAAAAGTGGTCTCAAACTCAATTAATGGAGGGCCACAGTTCTGCAGAGTTTAGCTCCAAATCACACCTGCATTAAAAGTCCTGAAGACCTTGATTAGCTGGATCAAGCGTGTTTGATTAGGGTTGGAGCTAAACTGTAGAGCTGGGGCCCTCTAGGAATTGAGTTTGAGACAAATGCTTTAAAAAAGCTATGCAGGATTGTGTCATACTCTGAGACAGTGGAGATAGCCAGCAATGAGGCTTCTTTACAAAGGTAAATTACATTAGAACACATAGTTACATGTATTGTATTGCATTTCTGTCCATTGATCCTCCTAAATATTACAAACTGCACCTTTAAAAAGGAACTGGCTTTACATTTAAACCTCCCCTGTATCTACAATTTAGTATTGTTTAACAAGAGAATCAACCGAAGCAAATGTTAATATATATAAAACATCAATGAGTAGAAGCAGCAGTGGTAATAATGTAAATAAAACGGGCATTTACAAATTAACATTTTACAGGTTTATGAATTAGTTTTAATAATCATGAGGTCAGTGCTGCAAAACAGTGTTTATGTCCCCATCATTTTTTCCTTAGATTTTATCTTCTATATTCAAGTATGAATAAAGTCTATCAATATTTGAAGTTTGTGTAAACACGATGGAGTTTGCAGTTAAAGCGAACCATTTCCGCTTCCTCCACTGAGCTTCTAATAATTATATTTTCGAAATGTGAAAATACCCGCAAAAAAAAGAGAAGCCAAACTCATGTTTGCTCTAATCTCATATTTCCCTTTTGCGTTGCAACTCTACCTACCTTGTAGGCGTTCGTCATACGTCATTGGAAATGACGTTTCAACCAATAGTCTACCTCAATTTTAATAACGTACGTCTCTACCGTACACGTATATCTCCAATCTAACCAATCGCGGCCAGGTTTCGACTGAAGGTTTGTATTTGCCCTGATATCAGTGTTTCTCACCGCGAAGATGACCACGGTTGGCTAGCCCGAGTGTAGCGACGAAACGTTAATGTATATAAATTAGCGGTTTTATTAGCTTAATTTGCAATTAATCACAGCGGAAGCCGTTTTAGCCAGCCCTTAAGATGCCTCTTCGGGCCGGCGAGCGGCATGGCGGTGGAAGGTCTGTATGCTTCCTTATCCTGCTGAACGTCGTGTTGTTTTCAGCCGGAGTTATAGCAACTCAAGAAGAGAATAAAGTCATTCACGAGGAGATTCCAGCGGAGGTTTGTATGAAACATGTATCATATTTACTACATAACACCCTTTTAGGATTGTATATTAAAACTATATCGAGGGATGAGAACCAGAAGGACGTAAGTGACGTTATATATATA
>JAUYWG010000057.1:9290573-9301014 GCA_034779775.1 Enteromius afrohamiltoni | reverse complement strand
TATATATAAACGATTAAAATCAGTGCATGAAGTCAAATCAAAGTACAGTAAATTTTCTTTTTGGCCCTCATGTAAAGTTGGTGAAATGTCACTTAAGCCTTTCTGGTTCTCACCCCTCGATATGTGTCAAAGAAGACTTATGCTGAAAGTAGCCAGGTAATCAGGCTAATAGCACTGAGGGGGAACTAATTTGATTACACACTCTCTAATAGATGTGTCCACTTATTAGGCTGAATGTAGTTTTCATAGTTAGGGAGATCCTGCTGTTTATATATTTTTGGTCTTATGTTAGGAGTTTGCCCACCCGTCACAAACATGAGGTGCAGGATGAATTCAGAAAGACATTTTATAGATCAGAGATGCATTGTGGCATTAAAATTAAGCTTTCATTTGAGGGATTGAGCATGTTAAATGTAAAACTCAAGTGCATACATTTTTAGTATGTGCTTTTAAGTGTTGACATGGTAAGCTGAGGCCATAAGCAAACTTTCTAGGGGCCCCAATAAGGCTAGACATTATTTTAGTTATGAAAGGGTGAAATCTATCAATCTGAATTAAAATAGTAAAATGGTTTTCATTCACAGCACACATGTAAAAAAAAGGATAAGTTAAGTTGGTGTATTGAATTTATAGAGTAGCTTGAAGCATCTGAGAAAATGATGGAAAAATGGAAAGTTCCTAACATTCTTGTTCAATTCTATGTCCAACTCTTCAGTATTTTTCTTCAGGCAAATTGTTTGAATGAATAAGCATTTGTACTACTACAGTAGTTGACAATCTCAAGAACTGTTGTTTTGTACTCTCATATTTTCCATACTTAAATCATTGCTTTATAAATCAAATACACCCATTCTAATATCAAAACGCTGAATTGTCTCTCTAAATGTTGTAAATATTTGCTCCATATTTTAAATAAATTTGCTGCTTGTAAAGAATTGTAGAACTGTTACTACTAATTGATCCAACATCTGAATCATCTCTGTCCAGCTGCAGAAAGTAACCACTGGTCAAGCACCCGGTCCTGCAGTGTCTGTCAATGAACCCAATAAGGGCAACCTGGGCTTTATTCATGCCTTTGTGGCAGCCCTCTCAGTCATCATTGTCTCTGAACTGGGAGACAAGACGTTCTTCATCGCAGCCATCATGGCTATGCGCTACAATCGCCTCACTGTTTTGGCAGGCGCCATGTTGGCTCTGGGACTCATGACGTGTCTGTCAGGTAATTTGTTCAAATGCACCTTTAATTTTTAAATAATGTTCAGAGGTTGATGTGCTATCTTCCACTTTTCCAATTTATTATACTTTTAATTTTTTCTCCTAATATTGTCTAACATGTCTTTATCCTCTAGCTCTAATCTACAATACATACAGGGAAAGTTTATTATTTATAGGATATAATTCATAATGCAAATTTCGTAGAAAATTTGCATCTGTCTAAAACAACATCATCATTCTGTACTGGTCTAAAAGACTTCTACCGGCAGGCCTTTTTCTCTCTTTACCATCTTGTATAACTATTAGGGTTATATTTTAGCTCATAATTCAGTAATTAGGCTACTGTGTTTGTATTCATGTGTGCTTAAAATCTATGCACTAACAGAGAGTGATTACCTACCATGTGTTATTTATAAACCCCTCTGAATGCACAAATGACCTATTTTCCTTTCCTCTTCTCATTAGTCCTGTTTGGTTATGCCACCACCATTATCCCACGGATCTACACCTACTACATATCGACAGCACTGTTTGCCATATTTGGTGTGAGGATGCTGAGGGAGGGACTGAGGATGAGTCCTGATGAAGGGCAAGAGGAGCTGGAGGAGGTCCAGGCTGAGATAAAGAAAAAGGATGAAGAGGTAAAAAGCTTTGTATTTCAAGTGTGTTTGTTCACAGGTTAAAGGAAAATTAACATTTTGTCATCTTTTACTCACCCTCAAGTAGTTCCAAACTTTCCTCAAAACATCTTTCTTTGTGTTCATACGGGTTTGGAACTAGGCTCTTTTGGTCACCGTTGACTTTCATAGTAGGAAAAAAACCACTATGGAAGTCAATCGGGCCTTTCGCACCACTTTAGTTTCCAAGTACCATTTAAAGGGTTGCATTCACAGACAATGGGTACTAAGAAGTGAATTAAGCCTGTTGACAGCGCCATTATTTGTGTGCGATGTTAAAAAAAAAAAAAAGACTATAACAATGTTACCAACAGGTAGCATTACAGCTTACAGCTTACATATCAGCTTACACTTACGTCAATGATTTTAGACCCTACTCTGAAGGTGGAGCTAACTAACTGCTAACTAAAATCGTTCCTAGTTCCTGTGGTGCCAACACGCCACAACATTGGTAGTTCCACAATTGGTTTGGTTACTACGAAATAGTTCCTGTAGTACGAAAGGCCCTAATGGTGTCCCATAACAGCCTGATTACAAACTTCCTTCAAAATATTTTCCTTTCTGTTCGGCAGAACAAAGAAATGAATGGATTTGGAACTACTCAAGAGGGAGTAAATGATGACGGAATATTAATTTTTGGGAGAACTATTCCTTTAAGCATCATATCTTAATTGATTCATCCCCTCTCCTCTCGTAGCTTCAACGCTATAAGCTAGCCAATGGTGCACCTGATGTGGAAATGGGGACAGCTGCAACCATATTACCTCAAAGAAGATGTCACAGCGTGATTTCACCAATATTCATTCAGGCACTCACCCTCACCTTCCTCGCAGAGTGGGGCGACCGCTCTCAGCTTGCCACTATTGTGCTGGCTGCAAGAGAGGTATGCACACAGCATCCAAAATTACACTTCCAATTTTTACCATTTTAAAATTGCTTACCTGCATGAGAGATGTATTTATTTGTTGTCATTATTTATTATATATGCTGGCGTGCCCTTAAATCATAAATAAATAAATTCTGAATTATGTTTTATAACAAATTCAATTTGTGCTGTTGCCAATTTAAATATTTATAAATCCATTCAACATTTATAAATCCATCCACTCATTTTTTTTTTTTTTTTTTAAATGGATATCGGTTTTATTTAATACAGTTTTTAAATAAATCTCTACTAAAATGTTCTTATAATGTTTTAACATATTGAATGTTCTTAATGTCCATGAACTTATTTTGCAATGCATAAAAATGGCCTGATATATTAGAAATATATTTAAATGCATTTTATTCTCAATTCCATTTCTTTTATTTTAAATGATATTTTATAAGTTATTAACTTGAATTAAACGCACTTCATTCCTTAATTAACATTTGAAATATTTCTACATTAAATATTTAATATTATGTAAATATACCAGCCCTTTATATAGCTTAATATTAACAGCAATCAAATGATTTTAATGTTGCTAACTGTGAATAACTGCCTGGTTTTGTGCTGCAGGATCCATTTGGAGTAGCAGTCGGGGGTACATTGGGACACTGTCTGTGCACAGGCCTGGCTGTTATCGGCGGAAGGATGGTGGCTCAGAAAATCTCCGTAAGAACTGGTGAGGCTGGGTCATTTTGTACAACACATCATGTTCTGTCATTTTGCATAAGCACTGACCTATATCCAGATTTATTTGCTGATACTTCCTGCTGTTATCTCTACAGTCACAATCATTGGTGGAATCGTTTTCCTCGCCTTTGCCTTCTCTGCCCTCTTTATCAAGCCCGATTCTGGATTCTGATGAAAGAGCTGACTCTTGGTTTCATTTTGTGTATATATACAACCCAGAACAAGTGGAAAAGAGTGAGAGAGATGCTGTACAAAGACTGCAGATGGCTTGTTTCTATGTTTGAGTGAATCTCTTTTGTGTGACTGAATGAAAAACAATTTACTGCTCATGTCTTAATGAGCATTTCTGTTTTTTTTTTTTGCTTAATCCCTCTTTGTTTTGTTTTTCTTTGCTTTCAGCCAGACACCGTTCTGTTTTTAGGTGATCATTATACTTCTCCTGTATGCCTCTTAACAGTTTACTTGAACTTGCCAGATGTTTGTCCGGCACATAGTTTTAAATAACAAATCACAAATCTTGTGTCTACATTGTTTGACCTCTGTTTGAGTAGTGTACTATGGGCAAAATCTGGCCCGGCTCCAGTTTACTTTATTCAAGTTTAAACTTAACACAACAGCTCTCAAACTAAAACCAGATCAAGCACTATCACGCATCCACTGCACAACACTAAATCTACTCACATCTCAGGAGTAATTAGTGGGTAAGAGCCTCAGCAATGTAACGGATACAATTGGTTCATCAATAACAAACTATAGTACTGAATTGATTGCTGAATAACGCTATATGAACTGCCGGGTATCTAAACTGCCTGTTGATGTTTTGCCCTTATTTTACACCATATTACCAAAGGCACTATGGAACTATGTGAGATCTGATCACTACATCACATGTGGCCTTTAAACCCAATCACAGTATTTATTGGTCATCGTTGTGCGCTCATAAATGCATTTGTGCTTCTGTGTCATTGGTCATTAAGTGTTAGGGACGGTCATGGTTTCACAGACTCCACTAAAAGAATCACACTGCATATATTTGCCGTCTCCTCGTGAAGGAAGACTATAAATCTTAAGTCTGCCCTTTTCTTTTGAGTGATTTTTATTTATTCTATGGAGCACAGGTACTGATATTTTGTCATGGTTTATTGGTTTCATTGAGAAGAATATTCAGTCCTTTTTTTTTTTTTTTTTTTACATATTCAGGGTGACTTTGTCAATATTTGACAGGGGCTATCTTTGGAGCGTGTGCTGACTGAACTATTGTGGAAGAATTGCAAAAATGTTATACCTGTAAATATTGAATAAAAAGGTCAGTCTCAGTCTGTCAGATTTGGTTATTTTTTTACAATGCGAAAACAATGGTGGTCCTACATAGGGCCTTACAATGGTATGAAGCACATTTTTCAAAGCTATTAACAGAACAGTATTCTATAGGTTCTGAGGCCTTGAGTCACACTGCATTAGATGCAACGAATCAAACCAACTGGCCTTTGTTTAAAAAAAGACCTCAGTACTTGTTCCCAATCATTTTTAAGCAACTACTCTCAAGGGGAATATTTGCAGCCATCCAATTCATAAAGTGTTCTAGGATAACTACAGGTGTAGTTGAATACACCTTCCACAGGTTCTGACAAAATGAAATGTTGCCGCCTTTTTTAATTAAAGTCATATTGCTTTGTATTTCAAAACCTCAATAATACCTTCCATAATAACCTGTGCTTGTGCTATATATAGAGAACTACCACTTGTTTTTGATGTATTTAACTTTTTTTCTAATTCATTCTAATTATGCACATTTATTAAATTCTGAGATTCTAGTTCATATTTTATTGAGCTTGAAAATTGTAGGCCTATGTAATGAATTACAGACATTTCTTAGTTATTCACTACTATATTACTTATTATTATTACTTACAATATTATTACTATAATTAGCACTGGTGGTGATTAGATTATTCTAATGAACATGGTATATCTTAAATTGTCTGGTTGGTACTTATTCTTGCCATTTTCTCAAATTTAAAATACTGCATACAGTAAACTTTTGTAAATTAATATTAATGATCCCTAATTAGGCTTATTATGTTGCATGCTAAGCGCCAAGTATGTGTTTTCTGCAAATATAACTCTTTTATAATAAATATAAAATCGTATGGCAGTTACTGCTGTGTAAACAACATAAACGTTACTGCGCGTGCGTGCTTTTGTGGCCCTAACTTCACTTCCGGTAGACGTCCCGTTTGAATCAATAACAGCCGCCGAGTAGTATATTATTTTTATTATTACGTTGTTTTTTTTTTAAATAAGCAAAATATGTTTGCTGTGTAAATCAGACGGTTTTATTAAACTCATTCTCTGCCAGCAGGGGGTGCTTAAACGGCTGTAGACGACTTTACAAACGCTGTTAAAACGTAATTTTCTAAAGTATTTCTTCAGAAATATAAAAACCCCCACGCCTCTGTTTTTTTAAACGTGTTCCTGTTTATTCGAAGAAGCCGTTTTTATATTGTAGCCACAAATAAATAAATGCATGGGAAACACATGCCACAGCAGAATAACCTGAGACCAACTTAATCAACGTTACTCATACGTAGCTGTTTGTAGCTGACAGCACTTACCACACCGACCGGAAGTTGACTTCGATCTAGGCGCGTGCCCCAGATAAAACCGCTTATCGCGGCGAAAGTTTACAATTCTGAGGAAAAAAGTCCCGTACTGTTTAGGCCCTATGTAGCAGCAAACGATATTACTATAATTTAACATTTTAAAAAAATAATTAAAAAATAAAACCTACTAATGATAATCGTGCTCATCCAGGTTAAGCTGTTTATTGCAATCATGAAGTAATAACGCGAGAACAAATAATCAATGTAGACTGCTTACAGCCTTTCTGAAAAAAAAGGTTAATATTGAGTAACATATTAAGTAAACATATTGAGCTCGTCGGTTTTTCACAGAGCCGTTAAGAGTTTCGAAACGAAACAAAAATAGTTCCAAAGGAAGGCAGTTTGGATTTGGTGATCGTCTCTTAGCAACAAATGGTGATTTTATTTTTTTTTACCTGAACAAATTGGTTGAGTGAATTATTAATCAACTCAGCTGGAAAAATCCCTTCTAACAAACCACAAATCTAATTTATTAAAAATTTATTTTTAGCGGAAAACAATTACAACGAAAAATATATAAAAACAGTCACGACAATGTGTATGTATATATATATATATATATATTTTTTTTTTTTTAAATAATTTTATTTTCAAAATTGAATAAGGGGAGTAAACGGCACTGTTTGCTTAAAAATGTTCCATTATTTCTTTGTTAAACGTAAGAATTGCCTGGCTCACAAAATGAACCCAATACAGCACACGTTTCTTTGATATTACAGATTTAATTACATTTTATTTTGAGAATAATAAAACAGAGCTATGCTCTGGTAGCCTCTGATATTAAAATTTGGCAAAACCTAACAAATGGATTAAACCTAAAATTAAATAATTTTATTAACGTGTACTGATCAGATAAATTTCATGAGCCAAACACAAGTGCTCTGCAAAGAACATCACACATACAAAGATTAATGATAGCAAGAGAACACTGATAGACATTCAGAACTTCTAGTGCGTACATCAGAACTACAGAACATTTAACATGGTTCACCACCCCCTTTTCCACTGGGCGCTTTTAATATTTAAAAAAAACAAACAAGATTTCACCATGTTCTCCCATGTTTTCTCAGAGCTCTTTGGGTTAAAATGCCAGTTGACATGGAGTTGCATCGAGCACCACAGACAATTCAGAGGTACATATAGAGGGCAACCATTTTGTATCGTCCTGTTTCTTGTGTGTGTGAATGCAGAAACCGTGTTATTGAAGAGGTCACTATCACAAGATCGAGTGAGGAAGATAAAGGAGGGGCAAGATTGATGAGTGTTTATTATTATTCTGAACCAACCTGAGGAAGCTGTAGTATTTCTGTTACCTTGGGGCTGACATAATACAAATCAGTGCAGAAAACAGAAAAACAACCCCTTGTACTCTAAAACATCATCACGCACCAACAACTCACATCTGATGCCGGTGTCAGAGGATGCACTTCGTATCAGAAGCTCATTTTCGACCCAGCCTGAATTTTTATAGGTGTTCTATACTTTAAGCAAAATTTCATTAAAAAAAAAAAAAAGTACCCCTCAATAACATCAACATGTAGCAAACATCAAAAACCTCTCTTATTCAGGCAAAAATAACCACTTCCTAATCCAACTGCATTGTAGGGAGAAAGTTCAACTGGTCCTCCAGTGTGTCACAGTTTGTTTAAATCCTTCATTTGAGGTTACAATATGGAGTAAGCTTAATTTTCTGTTTCCTTTCCTAGCAAAAGGCGTATAACAGCTGTTTTATACATTAACTATAGTCTATATGCATAAATTCTCTGTTCTGACCTTGCCGTAGAAAAATAAGAACATCTAATTTTGAATATATTCCTCTTTAAAATATTCTTTATATGTTACTATAAAGCTACGCAACAGTTTTACATTCAATCAATAATCTCGCCTTGCTCATTCCAGCCGTGCCGTCATTAAATGTCTGTGGTATTGAAATGTAAAGCCATCTGTTACTTTTACACGACCACAAAAACCAACACAATAATGACCACCATATAACCACCTTGAAGGGTAGAAGAACAATTGGATGAGTTAGATTACGTTATCATACTGCATTATCATAGATCACGTGAGCTATTCTGCTATATGGGTACTGCAACATGAACTGTGATTGGACCAGCACTCCGGGTGGTTGGCTTTCACGCGCCGCACAAACCGAACATTCAGACTGGCATTTTCATAATGAGGTCTGATATTGAAAATATTGGAATGAACTACACCTGTCTACTTGTACTAACCTGAAGAAGAAATATTGCTCGTTAGTGCACTAACTTCTGGGGAGTAGAATAAGAATTAAAATAATAACACGGTCTTGTCAAACAAGACCAATACAAACAATGCAAAAATTCATAAGTGCTACCTGTTGATAAAAGTGACTCTCAGCCTTTTAAAATAATAATAATTAAACAAAAATAGTGTTAAAATTTCTTCGTAAGGACAAAAGGGTTCCATCCATCACATTTGGATTTATACTAGAGGAAAACATACATTTTTTAACATTCATGGTGGTTAACTACTAACAACGTCCAACTTTGGGGAAGCTTTAATTCTGGCAATTACTGTCTTGTCAAGCGTAAATATAAATCTCAATGTCCTGAAGACAAAGTTTCAATATCAAATTAAACTGCAGTAATTGTAGCACTACAGAGGCCAAAAAACAGAATCAGATTGTCGATGTTAGGGTTGTTTTCTGTGCTTTGGACAAAGAGCTAAAAGCTGCTAGTGACTGTGTCAGCGTTACAGAGGTACTAGTGAACCGATACATTCCTGCTTTTCCAGAGCTGAGTGGAAGAAGGTTGCAAAGTCAAGTCGCAATCACTGAAATGTCATCGTTTGAGACCCAAGAAAGGCATGTGAAAGTATTCCTGCATTAAAGCTGTGCAAATGTGTGATAATTTACTATCTCTAGATGATAAACAGGTTTGGTTGTGTAAAATATTTCTGGTTACTCGAACCTATTTAATGAACCATACCTAAATCTCTGTATAACAGTGTAAACAACCACGTAAACCATTGTAAAACTAGAGGAAGCTATGGCTTAGCCTTAAGCTAACGTATCTGTATCCTTTAGGATCGTACACACTATGCGATTCTATTTTTCCTCATCATAACCCTGCTGTTTTAAGCATCAGTTCCAGTATGGCAGAGTATGTAGCTATCAACGGTTCATAATAGCGAATTTCGCGAGGCCGCTGCCAGCCACAATGATTCTGCGCTAAACAGTCAAAGCGCCATTTATTTGCAATTCGCATGATATACTAAATCTGAAGCCTTCTCTTTAAACTATTTACAAATGTAAAACATCTCTCTGAAATATATCTATATTTTTGCAATTACTAAGGTGTATAATACGATGTAAAACATCTAAAGATTGCCTGTTTCTTTAACAGTTTGACTAAAACATGAAGGCCATTTTAAACCAACTGTGACACGATCTGTGGATCCAGCATTGGCAGACACACACACACACACACACATACGTACACATGTGCGCAAGCACATACACACACTCACGCCCATCCCACTGGAAAAAGGAAGTCTGTGAAGAGATCAGCCATTATGTGTATTAAGTTTAGCTTTTTTCCTCTGAATATTAGAAAAAAAAAAAGTATATTCAAAGCTACAAATAACAGACTACGCTTTTCGTCTCATGCATCATATAAAATATTAGTTTCTCTTTCCTTTTGTCCATATATTTACACATTATTTTACAGGTGAACTGTACAATAAAAGTTGAATCCACGTGACATTCTTAAAAATATTTTCTGACCCATAATTACTTGCGACAAGTAAAATGAGAAGGAAAGAGGAAGAGGAAGAGAAAGATAGGCCAAGAGAAAGACGCCGTTCGTCCTGCACGACTTCAAGTCTTGAAGCCTTCGCAGCAGCTCGTCCTGCATAAATAAAACCTGTGAAAGGGGGATGACGGCACACACTGGGCATACGAGACAAAGGGGATGCGGTTATTGTGGTGGAGACAGTTTGTGGAAAACCAGACGCCGCTGTTTCCTCACCAGCCAGCAGAAAGTTTGCCGTTTTGTGGTCGGACCTCTCCCAGAATTCAGTGCAAGCAGCCATTGATCAACTACCTATAGGTCGGAGAGGGCGCGGGGTGAAAACGCCACACCCGTTAGGTCTGGCCCTTTACCTATAAGCAGTGGAAGGGTATCTGAGAGGGTACGGTACAAAATACTGCATACATCCCCCTCAGAAGCCCCTCAGCCTGCAGGACTGCTCAGTGGAGACAGGGCTGTGTCCCAGACGTGCGGTCA
>JAUYWG010000057.1:9258645-9290473 GCA_034779775.1 Enteromius afrohamiltoni | reverse complement strand
CATACATCCCCCTCAGAAGCCCCTCAGCCTGCAGGACTGCTCAGTGGAGACAGGGCTGTGTCCCAGACGTGCGGTCAGCTACTGAGGTGGCGCTTTGGACCGGTCCGTCATGCTGTCTGAGCGATGAGCTGCCAGTTGCTGCTGCAGCTGCTGCTGCTGTTGTTGATGTTGATGTTGCAGCTGCTGTTGTTGTTGTTGATGTTGCTGCTGCAGCTGTTGTTGCTGCTGTTGTTGCTGCTGCTGAAGTTGTTGCTGCTGCTGTTGCAGTTGTTGCTGCTGCTGTTGTTGTTGTGTGGCGGCTGCAAAGGCGCCTTGCTGCTGCAGGGGAAACGCTGCTTGAAGGATCAGCTGGGCAGATTGGTTGCCATGTAAAAGCCGAGGGGCCTGTGGGAGGAAAAATCGAATGTTATTATGTGTGACCCTGGACCACAAAACCAGTCTTTAGTAGATGGGGTATATTTGTAGCAATAGTCAAAAATACATTGTATTGGTCAAAATGATCGATTTTGCTTTTAGGTCAAAAATCATTAGGACATTAAGTAAAGATTATGCTCAATGAATATATTTAGTAAATTTCCTAACATGAATATATTAAAGCTTAATATTTGATTACTAATATGCATTGCTAACAACTTTGTTTAATTTGAACAACTTTAAAGGCGATTTATATAGATTTTTTTGCACCCTCAGATTTCAGATATTCAAATGGCTGCATCTCAGCCACGTATTATTGGATCAAAACAAACTATACATCAGTGGAATTATCTATTTTAAAAAATGTAGATTCATGACTGGATTTGTGGTCCAAGGTCACATATATGGTAGGAATGCAGTGATGCTGAATTCCGGGTTGACACCAATAAAATAATAATTAGTATCATGTTATGCCCAATAATCAACATAATCAATATTCTACAATTATCTGATGAAGTCAAAGTGCCCCTATTATGGAACTGAAAATATCAGCTACATATATAAATATAACGCTGGATTGCAGATCTTCTAATAGCAATTTTTACATTGAATGTAAAAGAGGGGGATGTTTAGGTCATTATTCACACATTATTCACAAGAAAATCACAGCCACCTTATCCATCCATTTTCTATTCAAGTCAGTAGGCAACAGAAATTGTGAGAACGTTGTGGTACCTGTAGGAATTGTGTTTGCTGCTGGGCAAGCTGAGCCTGGGCCTGTCCTTGTTGTTGGGCTGTTCCTGTAGCTGTCTGTGACTGCGTTTGAGCCTGCTGCTCCGGCGTCTGTGCAGATGGCTGCTGGGTGATGCTGATTGTTTGAGCCTGGCCCTGCTGCGGGGCAAACGCAGTCACTACCTGCCCCATGAACATGGTGGTAGGCACCATAACTGCGCCACATGCCATTGGGCCGGTTACTAGCTTAGTAAGGAGCTGTGGGGCAGCAGGGAACCTGTGGGAGGCAGGACAGCAGGTTAGTTAGTTAGTTTTGTTACGAGTTTCAGACAAGTTTCAACAGTGACATGGTCAAGGGTCCCCAGGCACTTTCAAAAAATGTTTGGTTGAATCAATAGGTTTCTATCACTAGAGGAGGAGACATAAGATTAATGATTATTAATCTAGTATTCTAAAGTGCTTATTAAACTGTGTACATGTTCATCGTATTTCAAAGTCAATGTGTGTTTGTAAAAGCTGCACATGTACCGTATCTGCCGGTCTTGTGCGAAGGTGGCGACCGCGGCTCCGCTGGGGCTGCTGTTCTGGGCCAAGCTTGTGGCGATCTGGACAACGTTGGCCTGGGCCGGCTGAGAGATCATCATGGTATTATACAAAGATGCAGGCAGTGCTCCCTGGGGAGACTGCAATGTGTGAGACGACCTCTGAGACTGCTAAAAACAGACAGAGATAGAAAAGAATATTATTTGCGTTTATATTAATGCTGCGCAACAATTAATTGCACATATGTCTGTGTATATTTCTTATGCATATATAAAAACACATACAGTATACATTTTATGTATACATATTCATGTATTTTATATTTCTTAATGTTCATATAACTTGTGCTATAAATAATAAATAAACAACGCTTGTCTTACATGTATACATGCATGTGTGTGTTTTTATAAATACATAATAAATATACACAGTAGACGCACATATATTATATAAGCTAAAACTATTATTTTGGATGTGATTAATCATTGCCCAGTACTAGTTTTATACTGTGTATATACACACACGCACACACACAATATAATAATATGATATTAATATATTTCACATTTAATAAAATAACGTTTTTTTTTTTATATGACCGCACCACAGACTTTAATTACAGACCAAGTATTTGGATTTATAAGACTGAATATTCAGCAAAAATACATTTTCACTCCTCAAAGCAATAATGTAGAAGTATTAATTTGGTATTATTTATATGCAATAATAGTTTCTATTTATATTTTACTTTCGGATTTAGTTTTTTTAATTAGTTTTATTAGATTTAATGAGATTTTAATGCCATTTTTATACTTTATATATTTTTTTTAATTATTATTTTTACATATTTCAGTTAGTTGTCAACTTTTTAAAATACTATTTAAAATTCAGCAAATTTCTCATACATGTGTGTATATATATATATATATATATATATATATATATATATTTATGTATATAAAATGAAGCACGATTATCAAATAGGATGTCCTGTCATTAAATAATATAAGTCACTAAACAAAAATGTTTTACCAGATTCATTAAACAGATTTTCATAGCTGACTGTGTCACCTGAGTTAGAGTGGAGCTCTGATCTCTGAGAAGGTTCTGTTGTTGTTGTTGTTGTTGTTGTTGTGGTGGTGCCTGCTGCTGAGGATGCTGTGTGACAGTGTGTTGTGTGGCTGTGTGTGTGGACTGCAGGCTGCTCTGCAGGCTCCCTGCCGGCACCACCGTCCCCTGCATGGACAGAGCGCCCCCTGGCTGCACGGATGATCCCTGCGTCAGCTGCACTGCGCCCAGGTTTAGCCCACCACCTCCCGGCTGTAAGAACATCTACACAGCCAAACGAAAGCATGTCAATTTGAGGCAGGAAGTGTATATTTAACGAAAAACTAGTGGGCGCTCTCACCTGTAAGCCCTGGCCTTGCACCCTCTGCAGCTCCTCCTGGATTTGCCGCAGTTCCTCTTGTTGTCTGTGGATGTTGGCTTCAATCATGCGTGTGCGTTGTTCCAGCTGCTCCTTAAGATGTTGCATTGCATCCATCTGCGTGGAAAACTGCAGCACCGGCTACAAAACAACGAACAACCCCAGATAAAATACTTTCAGTAGGCCTCAAGGGTTAAAGTTACCAGAACAATACAGGTCTTTAGATGCAAAATGATTTATTATTATTATTATTTTTAATTATAAATTTTTATTTAATGTGCGTAATGATCTTATTATTGTAACATAAAACGGCAACAATGCAAAGCAGTGTGAAAATCAGAGCCTTTTAGAGAAAAGATGTTTATTAAAGGGCTAGTTCACCCAAAAAGGAAAATTCTTTCATCTGCTACGCATTTTATTTCTGTGATGCCAACACAGCCACAGAAATCATATTAATAAGCTAATTTCATGCCTTTATTATTAACATTTTTTTGTAAAATTCTTTGATGAATAGAAAGTTTCTTAAGAAACAAATAAAAAATAAACTTCATTTATGGTCACCTCCACCTACATTGTTAGAACTACACAAACTAACCTTGTACATCTATGATTATATATAATTATTTATTGTAAAAAAAAAAAAAAAAAAAAAAAAAGACATTTAAAAAACAATTTTAGGTGAATATACATTAATTCAAAAGTCAACAGTTCCTCAGTGGCCCAATAGGGTAGATCTCATTGATTATATGCGTCAAAGGTTAATTTGGTATATACATATATCGACCAATGCTTGCTCTAGTGGCAACAAATTAGCAAGACACTAATTAGCAAGAGTGAATGCAGTAATAGGGATGCTGAATTACCTGCACACTGGGCTGAAGTGGTTGAGGCTGCTGAGGCTGAGACACAAGAGACGTTGCCATCGTCTGTCCTGTGTTCTGAGAACTCATCGACTGAAGAGGGACAACACCGAGTCGCATGTTAAAATTCTTTTCTTGTCCTAAATTGTTGTTTGTTTCCATGCAAAAATGGGTTTGTGTGTGGCATGTACCAACCTGACTGCTAATGGAGGACCTGCGCTGTGATGTCATCTCAATGGCTGACACTGATTGGCGGGGGGGTGTGCTGTGGTCTGTCTGTATCTTTGTCTGCGTGGCTACAGACACACAAACATACAGAATACGAGTCAGTCAAAGCCCTGTGTAAACATCTCAGTATGCTATGGCTGTTTTTGAGAACCACCTTCCGTCTTTGGTATGTAATACATACACGTTGGGTCCGAGACAGCGGTGTGTGAGGAGGATTTGCGGGAGCTCCTTGATGAGGCGGAGGGTGTGCGGCTGTGATCGAATCGCTCCAGCGCCTCCTTCAAGCTGGAGGTGTTCAACTGGGACTCAGAGCCGGAGTCCTGAGACTGAGCAGAGTGAAACAGAGAGCGATTGCTGGGTTGTTCTGGGTTCAGTGCAAGGTAAGATTTAACATTACTGTTCATCACCATATAATTGGGGCAGGGGCATTCTTAAAAAAAATTATTCATAATTAATGTATAAAACTAATATATTCAATAAAATGTTGAAAAATACATATATTATATAGAAAAAATTACATAAAATACATATAAATAAACAAATATATAGATTTTGGATAATTGATGATTATAATTTTTGGATTATACATTTCTTATAATACACTGGTGTATTTAGTGATCAAACTTCACATTAATAATAGTATTAATATTATTGCACTTTATTTAGTCGTATTTTAAATAAAATAATAAACAAAATAATAAAGTGTTTATTAAATTACTTTACTGCATAATTCATAATAATAATAATAATAATAATAACATAAACCAAGTAAATATTGAAAGCATTAAATAATAAATATTAAAATAAAATGAACAAATAAAAATAAATGATGTAACATCAAGATTAAATAAAATAAATATACATTAGCTTAAATCGATTTATGATATTTTACAAATGTGGCTGTTATATTTGTAGGATGAATGCAAATTCAGAGATGAATAAATAATGTAATCTTAAAATAAATGTATTACTGTACATCTATATGAACAACTATTACAATTATTACACATTAAAATATTCTAAAAATTATTTAAATACTATCAGCAATGATTTTTTTAATGGGGATTCAGAACTGAATTCAGTAATGTCTCACCTTGTCTGCTGAGATCTCAGGAGGTGATTCCTCAATGCCCAGTTCCCTGCGCTGTTCAGCCCTCACTTCAGCATAGCTGAGACAAAAAGAAAACATCACCTAAGAAATGCTCTATAAACAGAAGCACTTCTGTGATCTAGCTTAAAGCCACTGGCAGAAGATGGCAGTGTGTCTTTCTTGTTAGTAGTTCAGATGTGAGATGTTCTGAGACTCTCACCTGACCACAGTGTGTGTGCAGACGATGAACTCCGGCCGTGAGTTCCACTGGTGGTACGTGATATAGTAGTGAGTCTGAAGCCAGATCCACTGCTGACCTTTAGTCAGGAAACGGTAATAACACGACTTCCCCTTACCGTACTGCATCACTGCAGAGAGAGAGATAGATGTCTTATTAAGACAGAGCCATTCAGTCAGAAATGTTAAACTGTTGGCCCTTTTTTAAAAGTGGGGAGACACGAGTACACACAAACAGTAGATGAACTCACAGTGTTCATGGCACTTGGCCAGAGTCTCCAGGTCGTCCACATGATAATAGTCGTACCCTGAAGTACCCAGAACCTCGAAGGGTAGGTAGCCTATGATGGGGGGTGCCCTGCAAAACACAAAACTTTACATCATCTGCATACATGTATTCAAGCAGGGTCACTGAAACAACATGGTAAGAAATATGTCCACTAATTTGAGTCAAAAAAAAACTCTATAGAAACTCTATATAAAGGCATATTTCTATAATCTTACATTATTGCTGCAAATTTCAACATTACAGAAAAATCCTACAAAATTATTTGAATTTGTCAAGTGTCTAAAAAAACCAGTGTCCTTCATCTGATATAATAATTTTATGGAAAATTTAGTTATTTATAAAAAAAAAAAAAATCCAGATTAAGCATTAGTGCAAACTAATTTAATACATTGAATTAATAATCATTTTAATAAATACCCTACATCCTTTGCACAGTGATGTCTTGCCATTGGTGTTATCAAATGTTACAAACACATTCAATTAGTGTTAAAAAATACAAAGTACCTCAAGGTCAAAGCTCAGACCTCAAAGAAGCTGTTCTAATGTGCACTTGGTGATTTTCCCACCGTTTAAGTTAATAAAGTTATTAATTATCTTTTAAATGCTTTTTTTTTTTTGCATAAATGATTTTATAAACATAAACATTACATTTTCAAGTTTTATACAGTTTATTGATTGTGTTTGTTTTGGTGATTAAATTAACCCCACATTCAAAATACTTTTAACGACTAGAAAAACGCTGAACTTAACTGAAGGCAAAATTCCAGCAACTTCTACATTCTTAAAATCTATTATTTTAAGCAATTTACATATTTAAAATGACTGTGCCTTTTTTTTTTTGGCAAAGACTGAAGCCTTGGAATAGATTTTCAGGCATTCCTCGAGTCACATGAAAACGTTTTGGGATAAAAACAGCATAAAAAGATCTGAAGCGCCACTAGCTTCTGCTAAACAACAGATAATGTGGAAAATCTTATTCAATCGCTTGAACATCTAGCATCTGTGCTGCTTAAACCGAATCCGTGATTTGAACTAAATATAGAGTAGCAGCAGCGCCAGCAGCCAGTCCTCCAAAACGACTCATCTAAATTCAGTATAAACCTTTCCAACCATAATGGCATTAGGATTTCATAGAGAAAATGATGTTCATGTTATTCCAGATGTATAAGCCTTTGGGCCTGTGGGCTGAACGTGAGCTATTGATTACTCTGAGACAAAGTGCAAGCACAAACAACAAACTTCTTCAAAAACTGAGAACAGTCTCAAGGGCAGCGTATTGCGACAGTCACAGGCTCACACTGCCTGAAGTGCAGGTGCTATAAACATTAAAGGAATAGCTCACACAAAAACTGCAGTTCTGTCATGATTTACTCATCATCAAGTAGTTCCAAACCTGTATGAATTTCTTTGTTCTGCTGAAAACAAAGGAAGATATTTTGAAGAATGTTTGTAACCAGGCTGTTCTGGGTCACTATTGACCTCCATACTCCATACTGACCCAGTTACATACTTTCTTCAAAACACCTTCCTTTGTGGATAATCTGATATTTCCAGATCTATAAATTAGTAATTAACCCCTCATCTATGAACTGAAATATAATTATTAGCTGGTTTGTCGTCTTTACATCATTTTAAGTCACTTTGAGGCCCTAGTCGAGCTTCAGGTGTAGCACTGCATTAACAGTGTCATTGCTAACCTGTCAGTCAACTATTTTGGTAGATAAATGAGGGTTTTAAACCTTGATGATTACAAACGACTTGAAACATTCTTCAAGGTACTACAAAGATCAGTCGCATCTTTCACATACTTTTTTTTTAGGCTGACATGGCTAATATATATTTGAACACTATTTCTGTTGAAACTTGTCTGTCATGTATTAAATGATATTGATCGTCTTAATTAATTATATCTGTAATTATACAACGTTAATAATAATGCTAAATACAATGAGTTTAAAATATACTCACTAATATGGTGTGTTAGCAAACACATCAACATAACATATTAAATCATGATATTTGTATTATTTATTATAAACTAAAGCTCTTAATTTGACATTGCTACAAAGTACACACTTTGAAAGTGTGCTTAAGTGTGTTCAGAAAGTGGTCTTTAATTTCAGATTTTTTTTTTTTTTTTTTAAATCATTTAAAAGAACACACTTCAATATATTTAAACACACTTTATTTACAAGCAACGTTTTAATCCTTGTTCTTTTCTTTCCTTAGATCTATTTCCCATGTTTGAGTCCTTATTATTTTCTACTTGTTTTGTTCTTCTGTTCCTTCTTTTTTCTTTCTTTCCTGCTTTCCATGATTCCTTCTTTCCTTCTCTCTTAGTAGTAACAGCACCACAATGACATAGTGATGTATCAGTAGATATACTGCCGTGAAATCAGAGATGCTCTGCTTGAAATCCAATCGCGAGAGGTCACAGGTGACCCATTCTATCCAGAGTAAAATCTCGTCTGACCTCTAGTGATCGGATCAACTGAGACAGATAATATCCAGGCATAAATTAAACTGACTAGCAGAGGCGATGCGTGTGCTTGATGATGAGTCGTGAGAACAGATGAAGTTTGTACCTGTGGTCCAAGAAGAGGAATTTCCACTCCAAACTGTGTCTGGACGTGAATTCCTCATTGGGCTCCTCCACAGTACACATTTCCTGTGGAGCAGAGGTTATAAACAAGAGCGCTCTTACTTATAAGCACATAAAAACAAGAACAGAAACTGAGTGACCTACTTCTCACACTCAGTGTTTTGCATGCTGGTCATTTATCAGTGTTTTCAAAAACAAAGCCAATTCTTGCACAAACATGTACAGTGTCTATCAACACGCCCACACACATACATCCACCCCGTGTCATGATGAATACGTACACAACGGATCTCAGGGAGGCTGTCACTGCGTGACAGGCAAATGTTAGGAGTCACAGGACCAATGAGAAGGTGCCAAGTCGGTTTTGGCTCAACCTACCTTGATAAACTGAGGCTTGGCTAACCTCACGGTTGCTATGAAACACACTCGGTCTTCGAACATGGGCCTCAGCGATCGCTGGATCACTCCCTCAAAGCCGTTACGTGTTGAGTTAGGCACTACAAAGAAGAAGACAAGCAAATCTTCAGGAAGGGAAGTGTTTAGAGAGACATGTTAAACAATAAGCTTATTTCTTTAGCCCACCACTAGGGGGCAGCTCCTGCGAGGAAACGTCAAATACTGAATATTAATTCAGGTACAAGAAATTTCTTTGTGTTTATTTTAAGACATAGCTTGTCTTGAAAATGTTGAATTTTTTTCTTCTTTTTTTTTTTTTTTTTACTTTTTGTTAATACTTTGTTTAATGTCATTATTTTTTGTTGATTTTGCACTCATTTTACACTTAAAAGACAAACGTCACAAGTTAAATTACCATTCAGAAAACTGGGTCAGCTTTTTATTTTATTTTTTTATTTAATTATACGTGTCTATATATGTATATACATTTTTTTTTTTTATTGATTTTTTTTTTTTTTACTTTGTAATACTTAAAAGTGACAGTAAACAGATTTATATTTTTTTTTACATTAATAAAATGGGGAAAAAAGCAAAAATATTCATTTTTAATAACTGTTGGTAATAATAATAAATGTATTAAGCATATTGAGCACCAAATACGCAAATTAGAAGGATCACAAATAATCTACATTAGAATAATATTATTAATTAATCATTTCTTTTAAAACTGAATTAAAATAGTTTTGCAAAATTACAAAAAATGTACTAACCTGAACTCCTGAAATGACTATAATGAGTATTCTTATGAATTATCTATTTTAATTAAAATGGTTGAATTATCATCATGGTGACTTTTTTTATCCCATCTCATCTACTCTTTATTGTTGCTGATATATACATATTAAATTATTTAAATAAATAAAACCCTTGATCAACAAACATTTGTTGTCAATAAATTCACTGATAGGATTAAAACATTTAGCGCGTAAATTATTCTATATGATTTAAAGGTCCCTGTATAATTAAGTCTATTTGTAGGTCGATTCCTCTTTAAAGTGTAAACACAGAGGCTCTGTGGGGAAAATCATGGCTCTGTTTGTTTGAACATTCCAACCAACACTGGCTCTGCCAACAGTGTGAGTTTGGGGTGGGACTATCTATTTGTGCGAACAAAGGCTGTTTGAAAACCTTCATTCGTTATTTTTACAATTATATTTACTGACGCCCGTCAAATTACACACTTCACCTTAAGCCACAAACGGTCAACTTTCCATTTCAAAATCTGGGTCAGAAGCATGTTTCTCTGGCAGACTGGCTTTTCGCAACACTTCCTTTTCAAATAATGGTCCTTGCTCCATCTACTCTCACAAGCAATCAAGCACTCAGATGGGTAATTCAATAAACAGATCCATATGAAAGACTCGGCTGATGCTGCAGGCACTCGTTCTGACACTCACCAGTGTTGAGGGACTTGAAGTTTCCGATGAACTTGACATACTCATAAACGGGTGGCTCTTTCGGGTCGATCGTGCCCCGGAGCATGTGGCAACAGAACTCTAACTGGTTCTTTGCTGCAGGGAAGCAAACAAAACCAAACAAAAACAAGAAAACAGCATTAATGAGCTCTGGTCTTGTGATCCGTGCTCAAAGAAATGAGACAATAACAGAGAGAGAGAGAGCAGAAGAATGTTTTTGGTCATGATGAGATGATAGTATGAAGACAGCATGTTTGAGAGGGATTCTTACTTTTTAGGTAGTCTGGAGTGAGGGTCTCCCCTTCCAGCATGTGTGTGGACAGGGCTTTATACACCTCTGAGTGCTCGCCCAGTGGAAGGAAGTTCAACAGATTCTGATCCACAAGATCAGACTGAAAACACAACAACAGACGCTGTCAGTATCTCTCACACTTCCACAGGAAAGCTGTTCACATGTACAGGCTGCAGAGGTGTTGAAACAAATGCATGGATGCAATATTAAATGCTCGTGTCAGTTTTGTCAGTTGTCACTGATGCTCAATCCACTCTAATTGAAAATGATTCATGTTCAGTTGCTTTGCAGCAGTGTGGTTAGGTAAAGAGGTCAGGACTAGTTGGCCACTCTAGTTTAGCAATGTCATTAAATTAATTTTGATTTAATATTGGCTTAATCAGCTGTTTTCAGCACTGCTGATCAACGATTCAGTATACTACAATGCTTTATAGTAATGCTTGCTAAACATTCAGCTTTTCCGTCTCCAGTATAAACACATTTTAAAAATGTTAAATTGTAATAATGTTTCACCAAATTGCTGATTTCACTGTAACTCAAATAAATGCAGTGTGTTCATACTCACAGGTAGATGTTCTAATAAAGACGTGACACTTTCTGAGACGTAGATTATGTTTCCGTCGGTCATGATGGCCAAAAAGAAGCCATCCAGTGCCTAAAATAAAGCAAATTAAGAATATTAATAATTCTGCGGTTTTATTTTTGACTGAATGAATACACATAAGCAGGGGGTTTAGGCAAGTCCTCACCTCCAGCATCAGCTGTGTGAACTCCTCATTGCTAAGAAAAGGTGGCTTCCAGTCCTGGCGGATTTCACTCGACTCGGACTGTGCAGCAATTTCTGATGGAAAGACAATACAAACAAGACGTCGGTTTAAATACTGGAAGCTTGATTTTACCGTACTAAACACCTCAATAATTCTTAATGTTTACTTTACATCTAATACATAATAATGTACTTCGTGATTCCAGCCACCTAAAACAAGATTTTTTTACATTTCAGTTTTTATTTTGAATTTGTTTTGCGTTTCTAGCTTCTCAATTTCTAGTTTACTTTTATCCAATATAATATTTTTTTGTTACTTGTATAATATTTTATTTGCCATTGCATTCAGTTTTCTAAACAAAAATCTCTGCACTAGTTTTGTTTTCTGCAGTGTTTACAAGCATATTAATGTTCCAGCTTAACTAACTGCGTTTTTCCCCCACAATATTTTCTTTTTTAGCAGAGAAAATATTGGTTTTACTTTCATTTTCGAAAAAAAGGACAAATGTGACCCTGGACCACAAAACCAGTCATAAGGTAAGATTTTACAAAACTGAGATGTATGCATCATATGAAGGCTCAATAAATAAGCTTTCTATTATTCTATGGTTTGTTAGGATAGGACAATATCTGGCTGAGATGGTGCAAAAAAAATCTAAATACTCAGCAAATCACCTTTAAAGTTGTCCAAATTAATATCTTATCAATGCATTTTAACTAATCAAAAAATTTTGATATGTGTACAGTAGGAATTTTAAATATTTTTTACTTAATTTCCTAATGATTTTTGGAATAAAAAAAATCAATAATTTTGACCCATGCAATGTATTTTTGGATATTGCTACAAATAAACCCCTGCGACTTAAGACTGGTTTTGTGCTCCAGGGTCATAAATTTGGTTACGATCATTTATTATGGCAACCTTTGTGCTTGCGCAGGAAGTCGATGCTCTTCTGTAGGATGGTCGACTTGTCCATCTTGCGGGTGTTTCCCGGCAGCATGGTGCCCAGTTCCTTGATGAGCACATTGAACTGGTCTCGCCTCTTCTTCTCTGACTTGTTCCTAGAAACTCTGTACGTGGGAAAAAAAAAGATATGGAAACTTCCAGTGGAAATCAATTGCTAACTTACAGATAATAAAACTAATAACATAATTAAATACTAATTTCAGAATATCCCATAGTTAAGCTCTAAATTACACCTCATGTAACCATCTTTTAATTGTCTTAAATGCAACAATTTACTCTTCAAAATGATAAAGGGACGCTATCTAATCTGTGTGAAATCTTGCAGTGCTGAGAAACCATTTCACGGTTGTGTGGCTGTATACAGAAAATGAGGGTGAAGCGGTGCACTCAGGTTTTAACAGTCATAACTAGGTCACACTTAAGTTTCTATTTCTGGTGCAAAAAAAGGACTTGTCTATACAATCCTCTGGTGTAATGAATCATGTTTAAACCACTCTTGCATGAGATAATGGAATAAAGGGTTGGCTCATAACAAAAGCTCGACTTGAGCTAAAAAAAAGAAAACTTCCATCATTAATAATAATGTTTTATCGTCTAATCACCTTTTTGCTTTGTCCTTCTCATCTTCTTCCATCAACCCATCAAAGATACTGCTGTCATCCCTTAAAAGAGAGGCAGAGTAAAAGAGGTTACATCAGCTTGACCAATGAGAGCTCTGCTCAGCTGTGCAATTGACCAATTAAACACATTTCACTCCTCATCCATTACACCTTTTGTAATCACAACAGCATTCATTATGCTAAAAAAATGTAATATTTACGGCTTGACCATTTATTCAAATAGCTTGTTGTTTAGAAAATATATTAATAAAGCACTAAAGGTAGTGTTATTTTAACATCATTTAAATTGTTTGAAGAAAAAAACGAATCTGTTTTCAATTTACTAATTTTTTGTGTGTTGTCATTTTTATTTCAGTATTACTTTTATACTTTAAACCAAAAAATAACAAGCTATCTGGCAAATAGCGGAAATTAAATGTAAATAATTAATTAATATAATACACTATAATAATATCATTATTTTTATTTCTACTAACTTATTGCATTTTATTGTTTTAAGTAACCTTTTTGTGATTTTAGTTTTTCATTTACAGTTGAAAGTTTAATAAAAGAATAGAAAGGTATATTCTGCCATAAATTACTAATGTTATTCCAAACACAAGAGTAAAATTCTGAACTGAAGCATCATAAAAACATACTAAAACTAATCCACTTTAATCCATTAATATTTATTCACATTAGTGCTGTAAAAAAATTAGTTGTGTTTAATCACATCCAAAATAATAGATTTTGTTTACATAATATATTTATGTGTACTGTGTATATTTATTATAGTATATAAATAAACTCACATACAATATTTATTTTGAAAATGTTTACATATAAATGTATACATATACAAAAATTTCATATCACATATAATTATATTTAATATATAAACAAAGAAAAATTATATATATATATATATATATATGTATGTGTGTGTATACTCACACACGCATGTATGAACACAAAACCAAAATGTTTATTTTGGCTGCGATTAATGATTTGACAGCACTAACTTTCGAATCTGTTGGAATGTATGTCAGTGAAGTGACAGAAATCTCTTATTAGGTTTCAGTGTGTTTCGAAGATAAACAAAAGTCTTATGTGTGCGGAATAATATGAGGGTGAGTAACTGATAACATAATTTCCCTCTTTATCTCTTTAACCACTGAAACTGAACCGGTTTTTATGAACTGCATCGACAGACTCAATGAAAAGATCCAGAACAATTAAACCCTAATCAAATGTTATTGGCACGTGAACTTCTCTAAACCTTTCCCCGTTCATTGCAACCGCATGGAAAACAGCAACTCAAACAGCGATCTCCAACACTTTGCATTTCACAGAAAAAAAAATTCAAATCACACCAGTTTGGAACGACACAAGGGTGAGTAAACGAGTGCGTTAATGTGGAAACAAAAAGAAAATGTGCAAGCCTTTTACTTTGACCCTCCACAATATTTAATCATAATCGGGTCATGCAATAAATCATTGATTAAGCCGGCAGTAGGTCAGCGGTGGAGGTGGATATAAAGGCCTGTAGGGGTGCTGTGTGTGTCAGTATATATTTAGATACCCGGTGTTCTCTGACTCAGCTGCTTTGAGAGCACAAGACAGAAAACGAGACCAGCTGGTCATGGCAAGAGAGCTGAAATCAGTTTGTAACGGTCGTGATTGGGATTTGATTTCACGACTGATGTCACAGCAGCTTCTCAGCTCCAAAGCAGCATGGGTCTGAAATGACAAGGGGATGAGTAAATGACAGCTTTAATTTCTGGATGAGCTTTTTGAGGTCATCTCAACACGACACAACAGTCTTTTTAGCCTTGAGATAATTGATCTTTTGCACAGGGTGTACAAAACGTGCATCTGTCTCTGGAACCGCAGAGATCACAATGACCTTTCATTTGGTGCGTGCGTGCGCGCGGTTGAGTGAGTGTTTTCATGTGTGCGAGACGAGATGCTAGTCAACCGTATGAATGTGTATTTGCAAAGTTGCGAGATTAAAGAGCGCAAGCAACAGGTTGGGTAAATAAAACAGTGTGAATTTGGCTTTGCCACTGGGTGTCCATTACCACAATTTTACATAAACAATTCAGAGTTTTCCTCAGTCCATTTGCAGCAAGGGTTTTGGGTGTTTGACTCTGTTTTAGCATAAGGAGGCACACGCTGTTCTAATAATGCCGTATTATATGGTCAATTATATTACCATATGTGAAAACTGCATTTTCAATTAAATATGAAGTGACGCAGGAAACAAAAAAGCAAATAAAGGGAAAATAAAGAAAGTAATGTCTTACATCTATTACTGAATACAAAAACACATTGACGTCAACTGATTTGGCTGCCAAACAAAAAGATATTTATATCTGCGCAGTGAATTTCAAAGCCATCTGCTTGAAATGGTGGGTACATACAATACGGAGAGGTAAGATTGGCCTAATTAGGACAAAAAAAAAAAAGGAGCCATTATATTTCTTATTTCCTCAATTTAGAAAAAAAAAAGGCATGAGCCAATAGGACTTAGTGCTCAATTTATCTTAATTTGCTCAAAAATAAACCAAAAACAGTAATATTATTTAAAACAAAAACAGCACCTACTTCTATTTTATCACATTTTCAGTCACATGATTAGTTTTTGTTTTAAACGAATAGAGCATTTATTTAAAATAGTATCTTTTTGAAACATCATAAATGTCTGTCATCATCAGTTTAGTTGATTTATAATACATACTTGATCAATTTTATTCATTCTTTTCCACTTGCTGTTGCAAAAGGCACAAACATGCATTCTAGTGAGATTTGTATTGGACATTTCCATAAATGCAAGATGAGTCATCAATATTTGCATTTTGCTAGAAGACAAAGCCTGCAGGGTATATATTATATACAGTATATTACACTAACTTCATCACAAACAAAAAAGATTAAACGTATTCGTTGGACATGAGATGCAATTGGTACATTTTCCAGCCATGGAGCCAGAATCCCATCACGTTATGTACGAAATGCAAATGAACGCTTCGGTTGCATATTAAGCCTCAATTTTCAACATCATTCGCCTCCAAATGCGTCACCACTACAGCCTTGTGCATGACTCGCTGCCAGCGTAAGAGCATGTGCATCGGCTCACGACTCTGAATGACCCCATTCCACACCTGTCTTTAAGCTTAAAGTTGCTCAATCTAAAAGACCCTCCGCAGAGCGACAGCACAGACGCATTAAAGTGAGAGGAGTGCTGTAATTGTTTTAAAGGCACAAACAAGTCCATTAGTCACCGCACACTCATAGCGCTTATTTAACATCCACTTTACCAACGACTCGTTTTAAAAATGCGGATGATTTCTGTATACTTGGAGCTCGCTTGGACAATTAGAAGCAGAAAAATATGATGACCTACATTTATACTCCAAAAACAATGCGGTGTTTGTATGCGTGTCAACATTTCTCCATTCTCTCTCCGACACACGCACATTGAGGATGCGGATGGCTGATCATTAACTTTAATAGTGTTTGTGTTGTGAGACAGACCGAGCCGTCCGTTTGTGTAGTGTTTTTGTCACTAGTCTGCTGTCTTTCTGGCTCCCGTAAGGCAAACACATCAACCCTATGACCACAACAATGCAATAAAGATGTTTCAGAGGACAGTATTGATCACTGAGTATACACAGAGGCTCAGTGTGCGCTGAATTAGCCATGATGTTTATTATCACATGTAAAGTTTGCCGAGGACTGTTAAATTGAAGAGTATATCTTATAGAGAGGTATCAATTCCTGGCGTTGGTAAATATTAAGAGCCAATATTTGGAGTGGGACTCAAAAAAAGGAAAAAATATAAAGCATAAAGTACACTTTGCTAAACGAATACAGAAAAAGTGGAACGGCTCCTGATAATTTATCATTGTCATTGTTTTTTTTAAATATGATGCAAATGTCAATGACTCATACCTCTTTAGAATAAATGGTCATCCAAATATTATATTTATTTATTTAAATAACGTTTAATCGCTGAGAATGCATTAAATTGTTCAGAAATGACAGTAGAGACATTTAATAAGAAAAAATATATTCTATTTTAAATAATTCTTTTAAACTTTCTATTTACGAAAAATTGCCATCAAATAAATGAATTCCATTTAAAAATGTGGTAAAACAGAAAATGGTTATTTTAAACTGTAATAATATATTAATAACATTAATTCGGCTTTTGCTGTATTTTTGATTCATTTAATGCAGACATTTTTGACATTAACTTACTTTCCTTCCCTTCCTTTTTTATTTTTTAAACTATTCCTTTTTTTTTTTTGAGATGTCAATACAATGAAAGTCAACTGTTGATTTTTGGACCCCACAGAACAATTTCATAAAATGCATGCAAGCAATGTATATATAACGGTCATTAAAGCTTAAGCGTCCCATTTTACAATATACAATACAATTCCGTATTTAACCAAACTGTCCCTTTCATTTAAGAGTTTCTGAAGAGGCCCAGAACTGTTCAACACACATTTGACCTAGATTTACTCAACAAAATGTTTATCAGTGAAAATCAGAGATGTGGACTTGAGACTCCTAACGTCAAGTCGCAATGTGGATGTCTTATTGCTTGGCAAACATCATATTTAAGACTAACATTTGCCAGTTCTGAGTTTGTCAGTTTTGAAATCGGACACTGAACTTCTTCCAAATAGCTGTCATATGGTGTTTGGAAAGTGTCAAATATGTGTATGGGGAAAAATATCAGTTATGAAAATACAAAGCGTTGAGAAAAACAATGTCAACGTCTGAAGAAATTTGGTTGTAAAAACAAGAAGAGATGTGTGACAAGTTCATATATTTGCAGAGATTTTAGCATAATTTGATACTTAAAACTGACAAGAAACATAAGAATTTTCCATCATAAGTAAGAATTAATGACAGTTCAAACCAGAGAACCTTAAGTAGCAAACTGTGACGTGTCCCAAAGTGAGGAAGAAACGTAGTCACGCAGCTTTGTAGACATTAACTAAGGCAATCATGACGATAGGTGTCACGGCATGGTGAAGTCTAAATTTATCTGTTTGTACTACAAGGGTTTTAGTAGTTTCGCTTTGGCTTAACTGTACAGCAGGTAAGACCAGTCTCATCACTTCAGGAGCCGAGGATGACAATGCATAATTGCTTACCACATTATTAAAATCTTGGTTTAAACTACAACTTAAAATGTGATTATGAAAATAAAAGAGTTTCTAAAGAAAGCATTTGAGTTCAAATGAGGTAGCTACGGTTTTGTATTCTTCTCAGTTTTGAGATGAGAAACATCCAATAACATCCGAATTTGAGAAACAGTAAATTCCAGTGTTCCAAAAGAATAAGCAATCACTGCACATTTATTGTGTGTCTGGCATCAAAATAATATTTAATAACGTGTATAATAAATCTGTAACTGTACAATCAGTAATTATTTCCATCAGCGGCTCTATTATAACAGTTCTATTGTAACTGACTCCATTAACATTTAATACAGAAACTGGTTTAAAACACAGCTCAAAGCAAACGGGCGCTATGTTTCGCATCACAAATTAAAAACTGACTTTTTTAAACATTTCCCCCCCACAGAAGTGACATTCAAAACAAATATGCCAAAATTTCAGACACTTGCAGACTTTTTTCCTCTACTCGTATCAATTGACACAAACAGTGGCAGAAACACACAGAACATTTAGTGAAGGTGTTTTTGTAGAAACATATAGAACTTGTTCTGCCAAAATAACTGATCCCACGCAGCGTAAACTCCGACTTAAAATTGTCTATTAATATGGACATTCAGTTTGTACAAGTTGAACAATCGCCCTGCGTTATCGTATAGCCTTGTATGTCCTGAAGGGCCACTTAAAGATCACTCTTAGTAGCTCTTAAAAATATTCATATTCACTAAATAAGGTTAAAAGAATACAGATTGTGCAAGCACCATATGGTCCCTGTTTGTGTGCCATCTCCAGTTACTTCACCTGGAAACCTTTGAGAGAGGAAAATGGAGCTGTGGCTCTATTCAGCGTGGCGGTAATCCAGAGATTAGCCTGAAAAATTCCACACCGCCATCACACAATGGACTGTCTCACTGCCACTCAACAGGCCCGACCAGTTAGAAGGAAGCCAGGTACAGTGAAGCTGGCTAGAGTGGGCATGTTTAATGTAATTCCATTCTCTGCAGTCGCTATAGCAACTGGCCATGGGTGTGTTACATCTGCATCTAATGGGCAATGAAAGCCGTTTACAAATATAGATGTTAAGAAAGTTTAATATGAGCTGTCCATCTCTCGTCTCTGCTGTAACTAACCATTGCTTGGGCAAAAGATGCTGTCATGAGGGTGCAGGACAGGGACTTTCTTGGTTTCAAATAAACTTGAATATAATTTAACAACAACAGAAACAAAACAGTATAAAAACGCTATAAAAACAGTAATGTGGGGGGAGATATTATATGACAGCATGAGTAGTTTTATTTCACAATAAAGGAAATATTTATCATGATGCAGTTATTTTAGCTTTAAATAAGGTCTTCATGATATAAAATATTTGATAACATAGAAACTTAATCATTCTTGTCACCATTGTATATTATTGTGTATATATACATATATATACATATACATACATATATATACATATATATTTTTTTTTTAACTACTAAAGTGAAACAAAAAAGGCAGCCGGCCACGCAAGCCAATCATCGCCTCCCCCGTACTTCAGTGCCACCCTTCTACAGGCTCCCAATGTGAGCGGACGGATGAGAGGAGGGGCGCAGGACTGTGCACGTCTGGCAGCGTGTGATGAAGCGCACCGGAGTCTAACGGCGCCTCGCCACCGCCGCCGTTAAAAGGACAATACGCGGCCTTCTTCGGGGGACCGGACTTTTCCCGTGCATGAACACTGGTGTCCTTGTGGGTCCGGGAAGGAGGCAGTGGAGCAATGCGGAGCGGATGCGGAAGGAGCGAGCCATCCTATACAGCAAGCCGTGAGGAGAGCGAGCCACGAGAGGCGCTGGAGCCAGCCCAGGTATACGCTGCGAGAGGGGCGAGCAGCCGGAGCTCCTTGTACTCTGCCCTTTCCCGGAACCCTTTCCCCTTCTACACTGCCTGACCCTCACCAAATCCAAGCAGCCAACGAGAACACCAGTTCCCCTTTTACTTTGGACACTTTATTTTGTGTATTTATTTAATAAAAAGCCTGTCCAATATATTCGTACACATGCATTTTCTTAGGACCTAAATTACTCTGTTTGAGGATACAAGATGACCATTTTGTATTTAACTGTTCAAGGCCTATAAAGCATGTCTGCCGCTATATCGCCTATCCCAAATGTTGAGGTTTTATTAGTCATTTTATGGTTGTACTGTGCATCTATAATATGTGTTGGAGATTGTGGCTATTGTTAAGAGAATCCATTCATCACAGGATGTCAACCGTGGACTTACCGGTCTATGCTTGAGGTCATTTTTGTAGTGTGTTCAGGGTCGTAGTTGTAGAGAGAGGACCTTTAAGCGTGAGGTAGACATTTGTAACCTGGGTAACCAAAATATAAAAAATAAATAAATAATAATAATAAATAAATATATACATATAATGCTATTTAAACTAGGCAGACTCTAAATGAGTAAATAAATAAATGTGGGCTTTAGTGTAATAAAGTCTAAATTATAAAAAATTAAGAGAGGAATTAATGCAGTAATACAATCATTTATTCAAAAGCAAACTTACCTCCAGGCCTGCCTGCTCTAAGGAAGGAAGAGAGGAGCTTGCCACAGGATGTAGGATGAGGACAATCGCTGGGCAAGACAGAAGGTGCTTGTGAATATAAATGTTTTTGTGTGCAGGGTCAATCAGGATTCTGAGGTCAAGGTAGAAAAGCCTGCTGTGGGTCCCTGTGGGGTGTATGTGCTTTCATTCGGGTGTGAGACTGGAGGCACCACATGTTAGCATTACCCGCCTCCAAAGACAAAAACAAAACAGAAAAATAGTCATCATAATGTTTAATACAATATCAATGCAATGATGATTCAGAGAGATTTTCCTCAAAAGCCTGATATCATATTTGATTTTCAGAGGAAAAATAATAATTAAAAAATTAATTAAAATCACTGTATGGAATCAAAGTTACTGCACTCCTGTCATATTACTAACAATATTATAAAAGTTATTCTTACATTAATTATTTAACAGCAGAACAACATTTGTAGATATACTTTGAAGCATATTTTTTTCTAATAACCTCTAAACTGTCAATCAGGTTAAAGAGGGCATGCAGTAGATGTTAATAATATAGAGAAATCTTTTTGGTCCAAGACATTCTGTAAAAAATAATAATAATAATAATAATAATACTAATTCTGTAAGTAGTAAACTTACTCATGTCATTATTTCTGTAATAGCAGCAATGATCGTGAACCACTTTAAATCTGCTCTTAAATCTGAAAAACAAACAGAAACAGAAATTAGTCACAGAAACGTCTGGAACCAGAGAAAATGCTTCAATTACATTACACAAATACTAATGTATTAGCTTTACCATTATGAAAGAAAATATTTCTATAAAAGTAGGTATTCAAGTTTCAAGAGAAAAAAAAAATCATCACTTTGACCCTGTAAGCCTGAGAAGGGTCATGACCTTACAAGACTCTACAGTCATCATGCTTAACATTCTGCGATAAAAAAAAATTAAATAAAACACTGCACCATACCCAAAATAATGACTTAATTGAAGATTTTCCACTAGAACTAACAGTTCTGACTATCCCAAAATAAACTATTCAGCCTGCTACTTGATATTTTACAAGGCCACAGATGTTGTGATGTTCTGCCAACCCTGATAAATGACTTGGCAAGAGCTTCTCCAAAGATAAACATTCAGTACTATAAAACCAGGGCCGAAGTTCAGCCGTCACAAGAGAAAATAAAGAATTCACTGCACCTTCAATATTAGTCAACTGCAGTTTGATGTGTATGACACTGATCACAGTCTTAATATGCTGAGTGTTAATAAGAATTGTGCACAAATTATGATTTTGTTGTGTTTAAACCGTTTTCGTTTATACAATGAAATGGGGTCCAAAACAATAGTACTTAAATAAATGAATAATTATAAAAGAAATACAATTTATAAGGGTGTGTAAGTGCATAAAAAATAAATACATTTATATAAATATATTTATATAAATAAATAGAATTTATTTTTTTGTTCATGAATGAAAGAACAGATGCTCTCTACAGGAAAACACCCAGCAGAAAGGAAGCAGTAAGAGTGAGCGGGGTGAGACATGATGAAGCTGTAGTACCCTGACAAGTTGCAAGACATGTCCAAGGAAGTGCATGTGTCATAAAGGCACACACCCCTCAGGCCAATCTAAATATAGCAGTGGTGGTGTCATATTGGCCTCACTCTCATATTAGGTTACCATGTTCCAACAGGAAGACGGTAATGATCAATGAGCAACCTCTGAATAGAGATGGCAGCATCCTGATCTTTTTATCAAGACAGAAAGCTAAAAAAAAAAATTGATGTGCACATAACTCTTCACAGACAAAGGTAGCAGCTTTGACCCAGTTTGGTTCTTTAAAAAGCATGCGATCATGATAAAAAGTTAGGTCAAAGAGTGCATGCTTATCAGGATCACTACCATCAATACATCAGCTCACAGTCAGTCTACAGCGTTTTGGTTAATGCCATCAAATATTTAACATTTATCCTGTTTTCATGCTTGGTTTGATTGACGTTCAAATCAGAGATTTATTCCACTTAACTGCTATCTCAGAATTGACATAAACCGTAATTAATGATAAATTAAAAATAAAATAAATAAAATTAAAAATAAAATTAAATAAAATTAAATAAAATTAAATAAAAATAAAAATAAAATTAAAATTAAAATTAAAATTAAAATTAAAATTAAAATTAAAATTAAAATTAAAATTAAAATTAAAATTAAAATCAAAAATACTAAACCTGTCTGGGCTTGCTAATCAACCAAATGAAAGAAGATCTGATGTCAAATAGACGGTGGGTCTTCTTTAGTGTGAAACTGGCAGACATGACACTATTAAAACTTTTTGCATAGCCTTCAGACAGTCACCAAAAACCTGCACTCATTAGCACTCATAAAATACAGCCTAATGATAGAACACATTACTGTCTTTGTCGTCCTGCCAAAAACAGTTGGTCGCTCTTGTTTACAAGCTTGTACTTTATGGCCATTTCAATGGCCTATAAAAAGAAACGATAACAGCAAGGAGATTAGCCTAATACTAGCAGCTAGCATGACCTATCAGCTACCACACGATTTGAGCTAGAGTTCTGGCGCAGGTTCATTTTCGTATGACATCCACCCTTGAAGCAGCACGGACACGCATACCTAAACACACCCACAAACTCAAACAAGTTCAAATAGAAATCACACGCAACTGAGTCATATTTCAACTGAATCGTTTTAGGTTTTTTTAAATAATAAGATGCATTGGTGTGTACTTAAATAATGTTTAATATGCCGTATTCCCCGAAGACTAAAGGGACAGTTCACCTAAAAATAAAAAGTAATCATATCTCAATATTAAATATTTGGGTTGCAGTTGGCAGTTTTTAGTCCCCATTGACTTCCAAAGTCAATCAATGGAACTATTAGAAAGGTTTTTCATTTAATTTTTAACTTTAACCAAATTTTATAAAATATCTACTGTATATATAAATGGTCTACCAACATTTGAACTACTTAATAAAAAAAATAGGATTATGAAATTAAAGAGAACAAAGCCAAAATTACAAGAATAAAGTTAACAAGAATAAAGTAGAAATATTCTGAGAATGAAGTTGAAATTACGAGAATAAAGTGAAATATTTAATAATTATTGTGACTTAAATCTCGTAATCTTAGATGTTTAGATGTTATAAACGTGGCACTAAAATGCTGTCGTATTTTAATATAAATCTCATCACAGCCATGAAGCTGGAATAACAAAGAAACCCCTGGAAGGAAGCTTATGTAGGTGATTAGCTTGGTTAAATTAGCTGCTAACGTAGCCACATTCCAGCTGAAACGCACAGACGCGGTGGAGACTAATCACAACAGCAAACATGATGATGGCTGTAATGCATTGTACATGGTGCTCAGGTGTAAACAAGTGTGCTAATAAAGCTTGTAATGATGGAAATCTCTCCTTCATATTTTTACTATGAGTATCTTGTCACAAGCCGCTCTGGACCTCCGGTCACGCCACGCTGCACACCAGCTATGTCCCCTACTGATCACGGCATGTGACTACTGACCCAGACAACACACATAAAAAAATAAATAAACGACATACCGACACAGCTCAGACTCAATTCAGCTGCTCCTGCGACATTTAGTACAAAAGAAGGGAAAACAGTCACAAACAAGCAACCAGACCACACACAATAATCGAACCTTAAATTACTACCATTAAAAAGTTTGGGGTCAGTAAAATGTTTTCTGAAAAAAAAAAAATTCAAATACAAAAAATAAAAAAATCTTATTAAAGAGGAATAACATTGATCAAAACTGACAGTAAAGACATTTATAAAATTAAAAATTATTTAAGAGTTCTTTTCAAATTAAACAATCCTGAAAAAAAGTATCACAGTTTCAAAAGTTCACTACAAACACGTCAAAATAAAAGTCTGATTTAATTTGACGTTATCACAAAATGTACTAGGCACTGTACAATGTGTTTCATAGTTATAATTACAATGATAATATTATTCTTTACAATAATTAATATATTTAAACAGTATTTTTTAAGGAACATCATGTTTGCCTGTGTTTTAACTTAAACCTCAGAGTTTTGCCGAAAATAAAAGTAACTAAAAGAAAAGAATTTTTTTTGTTGTAACCTTTTTTAAACATTAACATGTGTGTGATATAGATATATGTAAGGTGTTTTATAAACATTTTTTGAAATACATTTTTTATAGACTTTTTATACTTTAATACTTTCATCAAAATGGTTTCAAGTTTGTTGTAATAAATAATTATTTTCACTCAAAAAACTTCTTATTTTATTTTATATTTTTTTTAAGAGTCATTGTTACTAACACCATTACAACCCTAATAAAGGATACCAAAAAAGACTGTTATGCTACCAAAAGCATAAAGTAGCCCTGTAAAACATAAAAAAAAGATTTAAAGGAAACACCTACAGCTTCTCCTGCAATTTCCCTTGACTGTCCGGAAGCATTACTCCAATTCAATACAAATCCGATTTAAAAGAAAACACAATTAACAATAAGACTGCAAGAATTTAGAAACATAATAAAACACCTGCCCCTAGTTATTTTTATATATTTGGAACGAATGCAAAAGGATATAAGTGAGAATTGTGTTATGGGATTAAAACATAAATCATATTTTCTAGCACATCCTACCAAAAAAATTATCATTAGAGTATTATAACGTCTTTGTACAAAAACGACATTTAAATGAAATGTGCCAGGACTTCTTTTAACAGTCTTGCGTTGTACTTCACAAAGATTACACAATAACCAGGAGTCTAAGAATAAAAAGCAATCCTTTGGGGGTTGCACTTCATCCAGGAGGATCATTTTGGATTTCAATGGGATCATTAAAGATTACAAATTCAGACAGACACACTCAAAATAGGATCCAGGGACACAAAACAATCTGATGGATTTTTTTGAAATTCCTTTTAATGTTCTTTATGTTGTTCGCTTAAGATATTTGGCATTATGAGTCACTCACAAATGTTACGGGAGTATCAGTTCAACATGAAAACAACTAATTTCTTCACTACCGGGAAATCCTCAGCGCCACAAATATAACCTAAACGCATAAAACAAATCAGTAGCACATAAAACACTAAGAATCCAAAGGATTTCTTTGAAATAGGAGGCAAAAAAAAGACTCTGAAATAGAAGGTGGGGGATTCTGGGTAAAACACATGAGAAGGGCACATGTGAAGAGAGTGAGGCGACAGAGGAGTGGAAAAGGATGTAGGACAGAGTGGAATATTTTCAGTTCACAGAGACATGGAGACAATTTCACAAAACATTTGACAAAAAGCAAGGCATGCTAAACCGTGAAGGAGAATTCGACAGAGAAAAAAGGATAAGGCTGGCAAGAAGGGAAAAGAAATGAGGGGGAGGGTTTGTGAAAAAGCAGAAAACGAGACATAAAAGCGAAAGAGTAAAAGAAATAGGAAGTAAGACAGTCCCCAGAATTTCCTGTAGAGCGGTTGTGGTGTTAACAGTAGGCTGAGCAATGGTTTTGTAACTGTGACGTCAGTAGATGCTTCACTGACCCGCTGACCCAGTGACCTACTTTTGCTTCTCTCGCTCACCGTTTCTCTCTTCCACTGCGACTTAATCACAGCTCAACAGGCAGCCGCAGCTGCAGCCAATCACGCGCCGGCCTGAGTCACCACACACTCGCTATCAGCAAATCAGGAAATCAGGAGTAGCTCACCACAAACAAACACCAGCCAATAACACACGGAGGAGGAAATAAAAGGAGTTTTCGGCCAATCAAACGCCGAGTCCACTGTCCAACCACAAACAGGATAAAAGCACAGAGTAAGCCTCAAAGAAGGGAAAGAAAATATGAGAAATAGCAGAAGGAAACGGGCTAACAAAACCAAGCTTCTTCTCATGCTGAGAGTAACACATTTACCTTTTCGGCCAAAACAGATCTGCCTACAGCACTAGGTTAAAACCAGATAACAAGCGCATGACAAACAAACAAATTCTTCCTCCGCTTTCTCGCCACACTCAAACAAATGAGGTTTCTCTCTCTCTCTCTCTCTCACACACACCCACGTCTACCCTTAGGGGCTCTGTATGCTATAGACTAGGCTGGGAATTTTTTCACACAGTTGTGTATCTGGAATTGTACCTGCACCCAAACAGGCACAGATGGATGATATACAGCGGTGTAACTGCATATTAGGCTACCGCTGCACTGCCATGTGCCTTTTTTGACTCTCAAGGGGACAGATCAATAAAAAAAAAAATATTCCATCAATATTATCATCAATATTATTCCATAATATTTGTGTAAAAAAAAAAAAAAAAAAAAAACTAAACGAACTAAAAATATTTACTATGAAGAATGTATCTATAAATAAATGAAAAACTATAGCTATTTAAATTTCCTTTTATATGTTGTTTTCATATTAAGAGTATAACTTATACTAAAATATATTTTTAATATTATATACATATTTATTGATTTATTTTATTTTTTTTAAATTGTCAGTTTTAGCCTAGTCATCTTAGTGCTTCAACATCATCAAATTTCAGTTAGATCACACAGCAACATTTCCAATTTTTTTTATATTAATAATGCATTTCATTTCAACTTTTAAGTTGTATTAATAGTTTTAGTTTCAGTTTTTGTTCAAGTCCACACACTTTCCATCGAACAAACCATTGTGCTAGCATTGTCAGGTTTATGATTTCAGTTCAGGAAATTAATGATCAATTGTACACCTCTACATCTTTTCAAAATGTGTTCCAAGAACTTTGAAAAGATACCAACCCTCCTCGATCTTGGAGTATAAATCCTTCAAGCTCACTTTGAAACACCTTTTGATAAGCAATGCATAAAGACCCAAGAAGACTATTAGACTCAAGACAAATTTCATAAAGCTTAAGAGTTGTTACAAGACTGCGACAAAAAATGCATTCGTGTAATTATAATGCAAGAAAAGCCGATATGAGAAAATATTTTTAGCCCAGCGAATCCTAATCATTTTTCTTTCTAGCTCTCTAAAAAATGGCTCACCTAGCCTCCAACATCACTGACTGTATCCTTACGCTCTCAGGATAACCAAACATGGCTTTTTCTGTTCCCTTCCAATTTTTTTCCACCGCAGAGTCTGCTTTCCATTTTTAATAAATTCATGCAAGGTGCCTACACCTTCTCACTCTCTTTTTTCTCCTTGGCTCCCTCAGATCGAGTCTCTACAGGCTCTGCGTGTGTGTGTGTGTTCTCTCAGATGTAGGTCAGTAAAGCTCTGAGGATGTGAGTCACTCCAGCATGGATCTTCGGTGCAGCTCTGCACGCATTGAGACGCCAGCATGACAACGGTGCCCATCGGCAATGCCATAGCAACCACTCTCACCAAGCAGGGTAAAAATAGATGTGCTGAATTCCTCCACTGCAGAGTTTCCCTCTCATATTTTCTCTCTCAGCATTTTCTCCATTACTCATCTAGCAATCGACCCGCAATCATATAGAAACGCACTTCTAAAGAAATGATAAAAAGACAACACAACCACCTGACATGCACAAATACATACTCATCCTCACAAAAATATGACCGCAGCTTTAAAAAAAAACAAAAAAAAACTAAAGACTAATGTGCACTGAAAATGAGAAGGAATCCCTTAAGGCTAGTGTTTCCCATGCTAAGGCATGAAGACTGGGTTTTCATTTATAGCAGAGTTCTCCCTTTCCCTCTTTATACACTTCACGTCAACTCGTCAAAATCATTTTCCCTGGAAACATGTAACCGCTCTTTTCTAGTGATTTGCGTGTTATCTTCAGGTGTAGTAAACGTATAGATAACATGGGTTACATCGTCAGCACGGTGCTGTTTGTTAGCCCTAACTTTATCAACCTGAAATGACTTCACTCCATTTCAAGGCTGGAAATGCAAGGGATTACTCACTGAGCACAAACCACATTCACGTGTCACACCTCTGGACCTCTTCAGAGAACGGCTGGGGAACATGAGCTGAAATAGAAGGCATTTACTGGAAGCGGGGAAGCACTCTGCTAGGGCCATAAACAGTTCAATACAGCCCACTCGCTCAAAACACACTGAACCCAAAACTGCAAGCATGTAGCCTACATTCAGGAAAATAAATAAATAAACGTTTGAGAGAAAAGGAGAGTTGAGTTGTTATTACTAACAACAAAACAAAAATACATGTGTGAGATTTGACCAACAATTATTTAAGAAATACAAAAATCTATGCACCTCTTTCAATAATTTTATATATATATATATATATATATATAGATATAGATAGATAGATATACATACATCCGTGCCGATGGATTTTTTTTGGTTTATAATCACACCTTTTTTTGTTCAGTTAAATGGCAATTAGTTACAATCAACCTTATGAAATTTAGAATATCTTGTTTTCTTATTTACTATATCCAGTAAAAGATTAAAGGGGGGATTCTTATAAAACTATATTTTCTGCAAGCTTATTTCAAGATGTATTTATTTATTTATTCACGTTTTAATGCCATGCCAGCATCAATGCTATTTGCATGGCAATCTCTGAATAAATTATACAATTAAGATATGCAATTAACAAAATACTAAAGTTTCTCTTGTCCCTTTCTCATTTCTAGAAATTTAGATGTCTTTTCAAAAAGGGCACTTGGAGACTCCAAAAGGACACCAAACAATTCAATTATATAAAAAGTCAATATATGTTAATCATAAAAAAAGCCCACATTAAAAATAAAAACAAGTCTCTATTATCTCCGCCATCTCTGATGTAATCAGCACATTACATTAGTGCTTATATCTGGACTGATTGTTTAATTGCATTCGCTTACTATGTTATTGAAATGAACCGTTTCCCAATATTAACCAATTAAAACAATCTTACGGCAAACAAAGGCAAAACTGGGTAAAAAGGTTTAGAATAGAAATTGTACTTCAATATTTGTGCATTAAATGCATTCAATTATTTTAACATGTTACAGATTGTTTTTAACTAATTGCATGTCTTAACCTTGACATAATTATTTCAGTAACACGTTAAATTACAGAAAGATTTTTCACTATTAACAACTTGCTTATTAGCATTCATATTATAGCATACTGACTGAATTAGTACTTGTACTAGTACTTCGAATGGTTTATTAGTGAAACTGAAAGCGTAAATTGGATCACGTTCCTTAAAGTTTTGAAACTACTGAATTGGTTACCTGTGCATCTTAGAATTAAATTGAGTTTTTAAATCTAGAAGTAATCTAGCACCAAGCTGTCTGTCTGATCAACTTTATCCAGACAGTCCTTGACTGAATCTGAGGTCTGCTGATAAAAGACTTCTCAGAGAGAGGTGCTTTACTTAAAATCAATAAGCAGCAAATCAGGAGTTGCTGTGAAACTCTTAGTTGGTGAATGCGTGTTCCCTAATCTAAAGCATATACATACTGTACACAGGAAAAACAGAGATAAGCCTCATGTGCAAAGTTGCAAAAAGGGCATAGAGGGCACATCTGCCGCTGTACACATACCAGGAAAAGGTGTGCTCAAACTGCAAAAAAAACATACGCTGAAGCCTTCAGATAGTAGGGTCAACAGTCAAGAACAAACAGTTTAAATGAAGATATAACACCTCAGAGAAAGCACCTCAACATTACGAAAACCACATATGGCAGAGACCCCTCTATACCGGGATACCGTACTTCTTTTTTATCTGCAGTCACAGCATATATAATTGAATGCATCTCAGATTGTTTTGGAACCGAACTGGGTACCAATCACAAGATTCTCCGCATTCTCAGAAACGTTCACCAGCTTAGACTTGCTTTAAACCGAAAGCTTTCTCATGGAGAGTATTCACAATCCTGTTGATAGGTGTGGCGGTTTAAATGGTGTTGATAGTGACAGAGCAGAAGTGGCACTTCAGAGACAGGCTGGGATTGCCGTCTGTGTCAAACGCTCTCACAGGGTGGGAGCGGGGATGACTGCAACACCGTTACCATGACGATCAGCCCATAAGCAACTGCGGTCGACATTTAAAACCAGCCACGGCTTTGATGCACACAACGGGAACCGCACAGACGTAGACCAATTTTAGCTTAGTTTAGCGATGGAACATGCAAATACTGCACAATCCAAATAGGATTGCGCGATATATTCATTATAATCAAATTAAAGTCATCGTTAACACACACATCAAAGACAGACAAGCGCTACTAATAGACACAGGAGAGCTGACACAGAGAGTTTAAGCAGAAACATACTAACACACACATTTACTGCATGCTTACTTTTCATCCTGCACACACACACACAGAAATGTCAGGGTGACAATGAAGTGATGAGATCAGTAGATGCTAGCAGTAAACACATCTATCTAATGAGTTCTTTAATATCCAAACACAGCAGAGAGGCGTTTATGTAAACACTGCCAAGACTTAAAAATAATGCGCTGTCATACCCAAATTTTCCACACTGCATTCAACAAATCAGAGATATTGGTGGGCTGTGATCCCAAAAAATGGGTCGCTAGTCTGATTGCTCAAGCCAGAACTCAGCCATAGTTAAATTAAGATATTGAGCAACTTTTACAAAAATGTCTTACAGGTGTGCATCTTGATATATTTTAAGGTACGAGTAAGATATTTTAAATCGAGTTCAAGCTCAAACATACATTTTAGTTTGGGACTAAGTCTTGTCTGTGAACCAGGGGGTATTAATATTAAGAAACTTTAGCAAATCTCAATACTGAATAGGCCTATGCATTTTTCTGTTGTATATAATCATATAGCTAAATTCAATTGTACCATTTAAGATTACTTATTTAAGTAAAACGATCACAAGATTAGTCAATTTAGTCCAATGTTGTGTGAAATCCCCAAAACCATAAAGAACTTTCTTAAGAACTTTTTATGCAAGGTAAAAGAAAACACAACCTGCTTTGGTAAATCATTTTATTCATTATACAGTTGGCATTGCTAAAAACGAGAGGCTCCTTTAAGCACAATAACACCACTTGTAAGTTGGGTTTTGACGGCATGAGATTTTCACGATAATCGGCAAATATCACAGTATACAATATTAAACTATTATCATTATTATTATAATCATCAGCTACAATGACCCTTAAATGAATAAAAGGAGATATGGTTTTTGGTTGAACATGGT
>JAUYWG010000057.1:9238435-9249320 GCA_034779775.1 Enteromius afrohamiltoni | reverse complement strand
TACTATGTAAAGAAAAACTTTTATTTTGGATGTGATTAATCGCGATTAATCATTTGACAGCACTAATATATATATATATATATATATATTACAAACAAATATTTGTATCGTACAGTATCAGCTTTAAAAATCCTTTATCAATCGGGCTCTAATGCGTATGTCCCATATCATATCTGGCGGATCACCACTTTCTCATGAAAGCGTATATACGATAGTTAGTGGAAGCTAGACATTACGGTTTATAAAGTTTTAAATATTTATATTATTCTTACACAAATGCATCAGTTTGGTTCAGAAGGCCTTTATTATCCAGAGCTGTGTGGAGTAATTTTTATAATGGATGCATGTACTTGTTTGGGCGTCAAAATCCCAACAGCCATTCACTGCCTATATACAGCTTAGAAGAGCCAGGACATATTTACTATCATTTGTCTGAAATAAAGGCATATATACAGAGGATGGACTGGGGGTAAGTAAATCAGACATGTTCATTTTGAGTGTACTATCCCTTTAAGTGACCCTCGACATATGCACACACACACACACACACACACACAAAGTTTACCTTGGTAATTGTGGGGACATTCCATAGCTTCTGTTATTTTTGTATAAAGCTCTAACCCTTAATAAAAATATAAAAAGCTACACATATTTATAAATAAGGATATTCCAAAAGGTCTGAACAGATATAGTTCACTTCTAGGTACAAAACACACACACACACACACCTGGGTTGTCCATTTCACAGCCCTTCTCTAAACAAACTGTAAACAGTGCTGCAGCAGAATGTAAAGAGAGAGCGAAAGCAGGGAAAGAAGTGAAGAGCAGTGGGCGGAGTCTAACTCTCTATCCTATGAGAAACCTGGGTTTTGAAAAGAGGTGTGCCTTGTCGATAGTAACATCTGTGCCTGTCTGCTCAGAGAGAGAGAGAGAGAGAGAGAGAAAGGAAAAGACAAGGGGGTGCGTTTGTATGAGATGGTCTGTCGAAGAGCAGGGAGACGCTGCATGTGTTTACCGGTCAGCCGATGAGGATCCCTCACACCGGCTCTAGAACATGGAAACGTTCTGGGACTGATCTACGGCATATTTATGTTCAGAATGACTGAAGTGACAGCCTTGAATTTACATTCTCGTCGAGCCTTTTAGAGAAGATCCTTTGCGCTTCTGGAGCCAGTCTTCTTTCCTCTTGAGGGATGTAACATTAAACGGACCGTAGGCAAAGGCATAAAGGGTAAGTTAACACAAGCAGAGGGCTTTGCATCTCATGACAGTCTGAATGAACGTTTGCGGTGCATTTTTCCTGTGTTGCTCTGTGGCTATGACGGCAGCTGAGCTGTTTTAATAGCTCGTAAAGCCTTGAAGGGCAGGTGTGTGTTCTCTCGCTGAGCGTTGTGGACGTGTACAGCTCTGCAGTGTGACAAGACATGCGGCTCTTTAATCATCCGGATCATGCATACAAATAAAACACAAATAGAGTATTAAAAGCGTTGCATGCATCCATGTTAATCTGATTGGACTGGGTGAGCGGAGATCACTTTGCAAACTGCTTTTACAAATTGACTAGCCTTTTCTTGCCGTGTTCCTCGTCTAGAGCGTTTTTGGTTGCATTTATTCTCATGGGATGTGCTTAAATGAGAATGTTACTTGGTTGCTTAACTCCAGCATGAGTGATTATTTTCACGGTATCTTTCATGCTCTGAGCTGTCATATATAGAGATTGCTTATGGTCTTTCGGTTCAAAATGTTGCTGTCACATCTGTTTCAAGCACTACTCCCCCCCTCAGAGGTATCTGGTTTAAGATTGAGCTTCAAAGGACTATCTTCTGAAGCTTTATCTCTTTCTTGTCCTTTATTTTACCTTTTAATTCTTTGATATATTGCCGTCTTTCAGCTGAAGAGCTCTGGATGGTGTCGTTCATAATTAATGTAACTATTCGGGCTGATATCAAAGGAGAATTCTGCTGACCTATCAAATGTCTCTAATTTAAATATTAAATGGGTTTTAATAAGAGGGTGTGGCTCCTGGATTGCAGGATTTATATTTCGCTGACAGATTCTCATTTCACTGGGTCATCAGAATAGCGTTAGACAGAAGTCATCAAAAATGCACATTAATTATTATTTAGATTTTGTTTTACTGTGGTCGTCCTTGGATTAGTGCAAAAAAGAGGGTTGAATACCAGTCGAGGACAAATGCGATGGTTGCCATGGCAACAGCAGGGCAAGGGAGGGACTGATACAGCATCCTCAATGCAATGCTTTTGCCATGTAATGCCTGTGTTGTGCTTATGTCTAAAGTATGTAGTGCAATTTTAAATGAATGCATGTGTAAAGTGCATAAAAGCTATTTTCTCATCATAGCTCGTTATCCTGTGTGCTTCAGCAAAATTGATATTTCGTGAGGATGTCTCTATAGCCTCGGGGAAGAACAGGATCAAGTTAGCATTCGCAGTGGTCAATGGAGTCAGCGAGCCGCCATATATCTGAGTCAGGTGTCATTTCCTGTCAGTCGAGGTCTCAGAGTTCACTGGTATGTCTCCGCTGAACTCCTTCCATCTTTTATCCAAGCCCAACACAACTCTCATGGCCCCTATGCTGGGGTAAGTTCAGACTGCCATCTCCAAACATGCCTGCTGCGTTTAAGTGAATGTGGGCCATCTTGACTCAATATTTCAGGACTGTGTTAACCAGAAGAGTGCATTAAAAATAAAACCAGGCCTTGCTTTTGATAGAATGCATGATGGGCCAAAGGTGGGCTGTACAGTTGGTACGTATTTTATTTAAAATGCAGAAAATCTGTAAAGTATTTTTATGCTATGCCTGATTAACCAACCAGTATTTAAATTTTTAATATTTAATTGTTATTATGTATTGATTAATATTTTAAATATTTGTCATTGTTTTAAGTTTTAGTTTTATTTAAATTTTATTTTTGTGCTTTTGTCATTTTTTTTTTTATATTTATATTTATAGGTTAGAATTAATTGGATATATTTAGTACTTAAAATTTTGTTGCCAAAGCAACATTTTTATTTTAATTTAGTTTTTTATCTAATATATATTTTATAAATATGTTTTACATAATATTATACATTTTAAGTCAGCTGAATTGTAATTACATGTTACAATGATTTTAACAATTATAGTCAACAACAATAACACTATCGATAACTAATAAGTGGCCGATTATTAAAAATCTATTCTACTCTGTCTTAATAAATAAAAATATAACAGTAAAAGCAAGAGATAAAGAAATAATAAGAGTAAAATAAGCCATCACAACAATGTAATGTGTAGAATGACAAATTGATATTTTGACATTTGCTAAAGATTACATTATGCAGAGTTATAAAATTATTAGGGATTTTAACAATTAACTGTGAACTAATTGGTAAAATAAGAGAAATGTATATATTTGAAATATAATTCATCCAAAAACAATAATTAAAAGATAATTTCTTATAGTGACCAATAACCAGTATTGTGTATCCTTAGGGAAAATAACTAAAAATAATATCTACATTTAAAATAATATGTTCTATTTGCCAGTAGTTTGAGTTAACTGGTTGCACATGGGTTAGGGTTGGGTTTGGGTCTGGGTCAGGGCCAGGCTAGGATAATGAACTCCTGATAAAATGATCACCATTCTGTTAAACCCAGTTTGGCCTGGCTTCAGATGGGAGTGTCAGTGTGGAGAGGAATGCTCATGCTCATGACTGGTGTGTGTGTCTGTGCTTGTGTATGCAGTTTGTGCAAGTGTTGAGAGGGGGGATGGTGGTCTCATTGTCTGCAGAACATGTTTGACAGGCTGTCTGCAAGGGGGAGCAGCTATTCAAACCTCTTCATCTTCTCCTCCTGTTTTTCCTTCTAAATTACCCCTGACAGGAGGGAGTGTGGAATCTGAACCCCAGCTTTGGGTTCAAGTCTTAGGAATCCCTGCCTGGCCCGTGCCGTGAAGCTCACTACAGTCTTTCGTCCAGATACTGTGTTCCTTAAAGCATGAGGGGGAGACCTAGCTGTTAGCTTGATAGCTACCACCACCCTCATGATTAATGAAGGGCTTTTCTCACAATCGTAGTGTTACTCAACACCTCTTTTGAAAGCTTCAGTCTATATCTCACTCTCCAGGTCTACAGGTCCTCATGCTGCGAAGCACTCAATGGTTCCCCAGTGTTCCTCTCCACAATGTTGATTTAAGAAGCTATTTTAAGTGCAAGCATTTTGAACTTATCGATGTGTGAAATGTGTGCTGGCCCCGTCCCAAATGACACGCATGATGTGGCCTTGTGGTCTCTGCTTTTGCGCATTCATGAAATCCACAAGATCGTAGGCTGTCCTATTTGTCATGTTAGGTTTGAGAAGGTTGCTCTTGTTAAACCTTTTTTTAACCTTTGTGGACTTGACTGTGGAATATTATTAGAATTATTATTAATTATTCATATTATTATATTTCTATTTCCATTTTATTTCTATGTCTGGTCTAATGTCTTTCTTATTGTGGTAAACAAAAGCTGGTTTTATCAACTAGGAATCAAGTGAACACTTAGAAGACAGGAAGGGGTTGATATGTCCATTGGGACAAGTCCATTATTTCTCAATTTCTAGGCAAGGATTGATCTCTTTATGTAAATTGAGAGTTTTGTTATAGTATCAGTATTAGGGTTGGGCGATATTAATGATTAGTAAGCTGTAGTGAGCTGTAGCTCACTGACAAGCTACCCCCAATGAATCACCCGGGAAACTGAGCGCGATATTGCAGTGATCTACGGCTCTGTGTATTAACTGGTGCTTCATTTGAAAACAGGTGATGGGCATTTACCGCTAATCAAAGAATCGACTTTACTGACAAGATGCACATAATATATTGCTCGATTATATCAATATATATATATATATATATCACCCAGCCCTAATCCGTATTGACTGAACTTAAGAGCTGGTTTCATTAACTGGTGTAGGACATCCAGTGGACATGTCCATTATTTTTCAATTGTTATTGTAGCTTTGACCTCTTTTTGTTTAAGTTTTGTTCTGTTATCAATTGTTGTTGATCAACCAGGCATCAAGTACCACTTGGAGGATGGTGAGGAGTTGATGTTGTCATTTAGGACACATCCATATTTCTTAATTTCTAGGACCCTTGAAACCTTTTCTTTTGATTGAGAGTTTTATTGACTAGTACTTAATTACTATAAAAACTGGTTTTCTCAACTGGGCATCAAGTGTAGACTTGGAAGATGGTGAGGCATAATGTCATTTGGGATACGTCTCGTATTTCTTAGATTTCTAGGGTAGGTCTGACGCCTTTTCTTTCAATTGAAGGTTTTGTCCTGGTTTTAGTATTTATCGACCATAAAAACTGTTTTTATTAAAAAGGGCAAAATCACTGTTTGCTGCTCAATAATATCAATCTGTGATGGCCATTACTTAATAGCTTTTCACACTAACATTGATTTGCAGCAGTAAGTTGACTGGAAGTTATTATTTTCAAAGACGGTTGTGACATGAATTCAATTTGTAGTGACATGAGCAAAATCAATTGATGATTCAATAAAGTTAAGCAGAGGATAACCTTATAAACAATAAATGCAACAACTATCAAAGGGAATAAGAGAAAACTCAAGTAGGAATGCGACTCTGTGACCTTTGTGATTTAATCACAGTCAGTGTAAATGCTTTTTAGTGGTAGAATAGCATAAATTGTAAATGTTTCAGGCAGGTGAAATGATGTGTTTGCAGCCATAAAACAGATTAACACATGGCCTGTACATGTGAAGTTAAAAGCCGCCACCCCTGAATACCCTGTTGTCAGCTTTCTGAGAGAAAATCTGATTTGGCAGACACTCCCAGAACGCTCCCAGTGCACTGCGTTATAATGACATTTGCACCCCAGAAACGCTCTTGTTGACTCTTCATTGGATACAGTCATGTACAGAATTCAAGCAACCAACTTAAACATACCCCTGAGTTATTCGGTTTAATTTTATTTTATTAAAAGATATGTAAATTGTGGAAAACACTGTTGGCTGTGTCAGTTGTGGGTGAGAATTTTATTTTATTTATAATTTATCATTTTTATTTCTATTTTATTTCTATTTATTCGATTGTACCCCATTCTATTTCATTTTATTCTATTTATTCTATTCTATATGTATCTATTCTATTTTATGCCATTCAATTTCATTTTATTCTATTTTATTCCATTCGATTTCATTTTATTATATTCTATTTAATTTCTATTTATTCTATTTTATGTTACTGTAACCTATGGCATACACTGTTGGAGTGGGGTTTGCAAGAGTATTTAAAAGTAAAAATAGAACTGTAAATTGTTGCAGACACTTTCTAGAGGTTGAAAATCCAGTTAAATCAGAATAAGCTTTTACAGAGTAATCGTTGAAAGCTTTTCTTGATGTGGGATGTTTCCATAGCTCATTCTCAGAAACTAGGCCTTTCATTTCACTTAACTGTGTATGCTGCTGCTACCTAATTGTGTATGACTAATAATTGCCTTTATTTCCTAGTACTTATACACTTGAGTTAGAAGACTGGGTTGGGTTGAATACCCAACAGCGAATACAGCTAAATTAATTAGAGATTTGTTTTGTTCCACAGCATATATTATAATAAAATGTAATTGGCTTGTATATGTTAATGCTTGTTATGCACTTTTAACCTTTTTCTGTGCTGGATCCTATGAAGTCTTCCCTATCTAATCTGGGCATCACTCCAGCCAAGTTATCAGATTAAGTGCACTTGGTTTTTGCTGAGTAGGAGCAGAGAAGAGAAATGGAAAGAAAGATGGGAAGAGAGAAAATAGAAGGCTGAAACTGTAGGCCTTGTTTTGTACGGGCCTTCCTGATGGGGTGAGGGGTGTTCAACCTGTCACATCTGATAAAGTCACCGCCGGTATATCCTGACACATGGCTCTCAGTCTTTTTTCTTTTTCTTTCATTTTAGTCTTATTCTCATGACTGACAGGAAGAATGTTTGTTGCTTTTCAAATCAACACTAGACTCTAAATGTCACTGTGTCTCCACCCTTAGTGTGCAGGTGTATAGTTACTGTAGTCTGTTTACAATGCTTTAGGTGTCCGTCTCTTATGCACATAGCAGTATGTAATTGAATATGCCAACGGATACAAACAAACAAGTGGCTTATGGCACACAAACAGTAAATGTGACTGAATCCAGATGGCGTAAACTAGATCTTATGGTTTGGATTCTGTTTAATTACCAACTGGATGCACATATAATATATAAATTAAAGAAAATAATTCTTAATGACAAAACTGGATGATAATTCTATAATTACAATTCAGATTCAATGTAGAAATTACCTCTTTAATGTCTGTATGGCGTGCCTGATTCGCTGTTAGTGTTGTTGTTGCTGATTCATTACTCTCTACTTGTGGTACAAAACAACCTTTATAAGGAAGATTGACTCATTCTGTGACACAAAAACAACAGAAGCAGTCTAACGAGTGTTGGATTCGAATGCAGACTTGAACCCAATTACCATTAACGCCCTGAGGACACAGGAAGAGTGACAAGAGGCTGCGTGGTGAGATGGTAGTGGGGTTGAGCAGAGCTCGGCTGGCTATGTGTGGAATGTGGCCTGTCAGGACAGGCACATGGGAAAGATAAACCCTCAGCAGGGCCAGAGGTGAGCGAGCCGAAAGGGTAATGCAGCTACTGTATCAAAGTGAACTCCGGTGGGCTTATAGTGGCGATCTACACTAAACTTCTTTGTGTAAATCCCTCAGCAGTACCCCTCTCTCTTTTCATTGTCACAAATAAAAAGTCTCAGTAACTCAGAATGCTTAGTAACTGTGCTTCCCACTTGTACATTTTGGCCACTGAAAATGTTTTCGACGACGACAAAGAAAATTATATTTGTAAGGTCAGTCATTTAAGTACTTCTGAAATGCTTCCTTCTTAAAGGAAGGAATTTTTCCCAAGCTAATATGATTCTTTGGCATCTTAATGGAAAGTTTGTAATATAGTTTGTTTTAAAATTTCTCAAAGATAGTGTAAAAAAACACAAATTTTACCCTTTGTGTGTACTTCCCCTTTAAATCTTCACAAGCTCTGCTGACTCCGCCCCTCTTTTCTGAGGCACTCTCAGACTACTGCTATGTTCATTAATACATTCAACAACAAAACACCTCAATTTCTCTCTGTGTCTCAGTCTGATGACGGCTCACTCAGGGTGGGTCTGAGGTAACACACCAGTTCAGTCTGTGTGACACGCTGTTGTCAATCAACTATTGTGGAAGTGGCCTATGTTGGTGTGACGCCATTTGAGAATGGCTCTACTTCAGAAGGGCCAACTTATTTTTATAAAATTAAATGAAAACTTCTGGTGGATCTTTATCATTGTAGGGTGGTTGTGTACACACACTCCCAACACACATTTCAGCTTGTAAAACGCATGTAGCACCGGATGATCCCTTTAAGGACAGTGTTGTCGAGGGTTGGGGAAGCTACTTAGTGAGCAAAGTCAGTCTCAAAATTACTTAAATATTTGTGTGTGTATATATATTCAGAAATAAATCTTTTCTTATTTACTCACCCTCATGTCATTCCACTGTTCCACAGTTCCAATGAACTGTTTAGGATTCATTCTTACATGAACACAAAAGAAGATATTTTGAAGAAACAAAACAAAGTTGTTGGTCCCCATTGACTTCCATAGTAGGGAAAGAAGTACTATGGAAGTCAGTGGGGGACCATCAACTGTTTGATTACCAGCGTTCTTCAAAATATATTATTTTATGTTCAACATTAGAAAGAAACTCATACAGGTTTGGAACGGCATGAGGGTGAGTAATAATGATCATATTTGGGTAAACTATACCTTTAAGTACACAGTCACAAACCTTTGTCTTTCTGTGCGATTTTTAAATAATTTTTGGTTTCAAATCAAAGTGTGTATTGGGATTTGCCTCATAGGTTGGTTTGGTTTTTGGTTTATAATAAATACTTTTGCACTTTATAATACTGTTACATTTGTGAGAGCTAGTCGGAGAGCTAATAAAAACCATAACAGTGTGGCCTCTTTTCTCAAAATATTCAAACGGTGATGCCACTTCTCAACACTAGTTATTAGAGCGGTGACATCTGTCATAAAATGTGTTTTTCTGATTCATATACCTTCACCAGCTTCTTATTTATCTTCTTCGGATAGGCTCATTTTTCTGGTTTGTTCATTTGTTATGTTGACATTCTTTCCATATTGTTGTGAATTTAATGTTTAAAGAACGTCGTCTCAAGGTAATTCGATTTTTATCATATTTCTTTTTGAGCTCTGTGTTCGAACAATTAGAGTCAGCAGACCATTTCTGATTCTCCTGATAGTATCTGTGTTTAAAGTCTCCAATGTGTCTTAGTAAACACTTACGACTGCTTGTTCCTGTTCGTGTCTTCCAGCTAAGTACACCTTGCACTTCTATGGAAATAACAAGGAAGTGATTTACAGTAAACTCTTGACCCCACTGCATTTGCTGCAGGCACATACTGTACAGCCTCCATCGCAGTTTAAGTCTTTTGCATCAGCAGAAATTACTTATTGCTTAATCATAATCCTTCTGTAAAAGATTAAGCGGCGGCCCCTTTGGCGGTCACATAATGTTTGTTTTTTGACTGTATGCAAAGTAGTCGCGTCACATGACCGGCTCTGTTGTGTCAGCTGAATAAGAAGAAAGGAGAGATTATAATATTTGTCCGCAAGTCATAACTCCTCTATACAATGATTTCAGTTTGAAACCTGGCCTGTGTGAAGGCGATTAATGGAGGGAATTAAAATGATCATGTTAGTAAACTAAAAATAATCTTTTTTTTGTGTTCACATAAAATAATTTATGCATAACAATTAGGTTGGTTTGCCTCTCTGCTACTTAGAGATACAAATTTTAGATTAGCAAGTTGTCAAAATGTGGAAATTTGAGCTGGTTATTAATATGTGCCAAATGTTAAACATTGAAGGAATCAGATATCATGTATGAGGATGGGTTAAAGCCTCTAGGTTACATGCTTAGTTCTCTGTCTGTTTCTGTCAGTTTTTTTAACGCTTTGTGACTTTGCCAAGAAATAATGTTACACTAAGCATTTCTTAAGTAGTATTTTTTTTTCTTTTTTTCCAGTAAATCATCTAAATCTATGTGTATTTGTGCTTGTGTCTGTTGACAGGGAGAATGTCAGACCTTGTAACAGTTGTTTATTCCACTTTGGTGAAAATGGAGGTAATTTGTTAGTGCTTTGAATCCTTATTCATTTAATCTCTTACTGTTGCAGTTCCAGCCATAACCACCTTCTTTTGGTCAGGGCCACTTGCAATGCAGCTCTCCAAACACCGCTTTGGAATAAACCACTGCACAGATTTCCAAAAACCGGTCAAAAAAAATCTAAAGACAGACTGGATTGGCCATATCTGACGCAAATCCACCCAGTCCATGTTAACTTACAGTAATCATAGACCCTAGATTTTCAAAAGAAAGGTTGAAGATTTGACAGATTTTGGAAATAAAAAAAATTCGTTTTAAAACTTCAGTAAATAAGCAAAAAATAAAATAAAATAAATAAAACTTGACCCTCGTTAATTGTGCATTATTGTCACGATGAGGGAGACGAGGAGGCGTTCGGATTTAAATGCGAGCTGATTTTATTAAACACAGAGTGTAGATAAGCAGACAGGGTCATCACCAAAAAGACATCAATGGCAGAGGCAGATCAAAAGAGTAGTCAAAGTTCAGGCGTGGGTCGGTAACAATAAATCCAGACAGACACAGGAAACACGGAATCACGGGAGGACTGGTATATATACAGGTGAAAGTAGGTCAAGGGGTGGAGCAAACAATGAAGTACCTAGACAACCAACGAGTGGG
>JAUYWG010000057.1:9218144-9238335 GCA_034779775.1 Enteromius afrohamiltoni | reverse complement strand
ATACACAGTACATACAAATATACTATGTAAAGAAAAACGTTTATTTTGGATGCGATTAATCGCGATTAATCATTTGAAAGCACTAAAAATAATATTAGGAAATAATTTTAAGTAAATATATTTAAAAAGTAAATATAAGTAAGTAATATAATATATAAGTAATAAGTAAATATATTTAACATTTGTTAACATCTAAGTTGATCAACTTAGATGTTAACAAATGTTAAATATATTTACTGTTAAAAAAACAAAATTGTGATTGATCAACACAAATTGTCAGTTGGTGGCATTCCTGAATACTCGGAAGTCAAACTGTCTTGAGACTAACCTTATGGTTTAATGCTGTTAAAGGTGATTTTATTATCAGCTTGGAGTGAGCTGGAGGTAAGGCACAGAATCTCAGTGAGTGTTGTTGTAGTTTTCTCACTGTACATGTACTCCAGTACATGTATTGATATCGCACCACAGATAGGAAGGAATGCGTGGCGGCTTGTGATCTTTCGTGGATTGAAGGATGATCTCAGAGTTAACCCGGCCAGATCGCTCCTGTCGGTATGCAGTAAGTGCAACCAGACTCTGACTGCTGGGTGAGGCGAGTAACGGATTTAGTAAAATGTTGATGGGCTTGGTAAGATTGAAAAGAAGTCTCTTGTGCTCACCAGGTCTGCAAGATACATTTGTTTCAGCTTTATAAATACCTTGACTGTCACTTTTGAACAATTTAGCGAGTCCTAACTGCATTAATGTTGTCTTATACACAAAAATATGTTTTAGTAAGGTTTTCAAAACCTGTTTGAAGTTTGCAGTTTCAGTTGGGATTCGACTGACTCCAATTCCAGGGAGGGGCAGCTGGGAATTCCACTGTGGCGATGGACTGGTGGAGGGGTGTTATATTCAGCTGTACTCCAGCTGTGTGGATTTATATTGGTGACCGACAGGCGGTGAAGGGGCATCTGTGCCAGACTCGCCCACTCAAGGCAAGACTTGGCTAGGAACATCTACATCTCCACCTACATAGCTTTCTCTCATCCACTTTGGTTTTCTAAGTTCCACATTCTTTATTTTTTCCTAGAATAATCCTCAGTCTTCCTTGTCAGGTTTTTACCTGGAAGTGCTTAACACAGTGTGTTCCTCAGCGACTTCAGGGCAGCCATCTGTGATCAGAATCATCATCTTTGGCCCTCAGGGCAAACGGTTCCTCACTTTATTGGCTCTGACATGCCTCACAGGTGTTTCGCACACATCGGCACGTCTCCACGCCTGTCCAAGGCAGAGAATGTTGCTGCTTTTGCAGATTCACTGTAGCGACCGACCGTGGTGTCCATTGTTCAGGCCGTGTGTTTGTTTGTTTGTGGTTCCACACCCAAATGCAGAGCTCTAAAGACAGCTGATGGACCTTCTGCTGCTGGGCTTGAGTGACAGATGTTTCTACACAAAGAAGTCTGTCGTACACTAATTGTTCTCACAGCAGTTGTTCATATTGAATTTTTGGCATGAGAGGCTAGTCTTGGACTATTGGGTTTATGGCAATAATTGTGATGACGGTGTGGTTTAGATTTAATAATTAATTCAAAAGCACAATTAAATAATAATGTAACTTTTCAAACCTTTTCTGTTAACATGTTTATATGTTCTGAATAAAAACACATTTAATTTAAATTTTTTACAAAACAGTACAGCAATTTCTTATCTAAAATATCAAGTGTTTTTTACTTTCTTTATTGCAAACTTATATTGTGACTTTTTTGTCATTGACTAAAGTGACTTAACTTGCAGTCTCCTGTTCTATTATTTGTATTTTTTATAATAATTTATTTTCGTCTGTGGTCACTGGAACCCAGGATTTCTTTCTATTGTCCTAAATATAGATGTCGCATGTGGATGCAAGCTGTGTTAATTTGCACAGCCTCTGTAATCCTATGTAGGGAGTGATGCATTGTGGTCCGTAGTCGCTGCTGTGATGTGGTTAGTTGGAATGAGCCAATCGGATGATTACATGCACGTTATGTGACTACTTGTGGTGTTGACTAGGCCTAGCGGAGTCTTTCTGGGATGACGTCTTGATTTAGAGTTTCAGATGAAGCAGAACTTAGGGTTGTTGCCTGGACTTAATAAAGGCTGATGAAAGTCTTTGTGCTGAGAAAAAACCTTGTCTTGAAGAAAGTTCTTTTTTGTGTTCTTACAGGGCTGAGTGACCCAAGCGTAGCTCTCACCTGGGGGAGGACCAGCACTCCCTCATTCCCATCATCCCTTGAGCCTCCACTCTGAAGCAGCCATGGCGCCACGGAAACGCGGGGGCGGAGGGCACGGTGGCGTGTCCTTCTTCTTCTGCTGCTTCCAGAGCAGTGACCATCCGGAGATCACCTACCGTCTGCGGGAGGACTTCGCCCTGCAGGCCATGGAGCCGGCTCTGCCCATCCCCAGCTATGATGAGCTGGACGGCATGTTCTCAGAGCTGGTGGTAGGTGCCAACTTCTATTTTTTCTGTATAGCTGAATAGTTTCTCTGCTGACTTCTGTCAGAAAAGAACAATGCATCTGACTTTGTTTCAGAGACGGATCTATATCGGGCAGGACAATTACTCTTCCAGTGTTTATCATTATATTATATTATATTTTGTGCAAAAGATTGCTTTTAAAGTGATGAAGTTACATTTATTTGTGCAGTTTAATATAAAGTAAAACTGTAATATTAGAAAATATTATTACAATTAAAGATAACTATTTTATATTTGTATATATTTTAAAATATGATTTTTGAGCTGAATTTTCATCAGTTTTTATCATCACATAAGTCTTAATATGCTGATTTGCTTAAAAAGCATTGCTTTTTCCCCACATATTCTTTGATATAAATGGTAAATGTTTTACTATCCCTTTAAGACAAATTTCAGGCCTCCTTGCTGAATAAAATATTATTTTATATTATTAATATGTATTTAGATAAATATGTAACATTTATATCAACACTACTATTACCGACAGTAGTATTGATATAAAAGTAAGCATTTTTCTCATCACTCTATTATTTTTATGCGTTGCACGTGGAGCTAATTAACTAAAAGAACTAAAGTATTATTTTTCACGTACTCGGCCCCTCTTTGTTTGCAGTCTAATTTAGCATAATTAAAGAGCCGTAATTGATCCATCAAACGTGTTGTGTTTAATCCTTGTTTGAATGGAAATCGCAGCAGTGTGGCGTGCTGCAGACTCTCCTCCTTCATCTCTGCCAGCTTCTACTTTGCACATCAATGGCTACCATTGAGTGGCCTTGTGTCTTGGACTGCACTGCAGAGTAATTGCTTGTTTTTGGTCTGACCCGCTCTTAACCTCCCTTTCCCTGTACTTGGGTTCGAATTGATCTACAAAACAAAGCGCAAGCAGTTGCTGTCTTTTCACAGCCCTTATAGAAAGATTTCATGCTCTCAGCACGCGCCGTTCTGGCAAGTTATTATTATTTTTGTGAACTTGCTTTGCGTAACTGGCAACCTGTCTGCTTATTCACATGTTGTTTGTCGTGAAAAGTAATCTTACGTTTAGCAGAAGATGCCTGGGTAATTATTTGGAATACTGTAGCAGATATTTATTAAGTTTATTTAGAGGTTATTATGCAAATTTGTCTTCATGTCAGGGCTTGGCGAAGACTTCTTAAAAATTCCTCATATTCAAGGCACTGAGTACATTAGAATTGCAAAATTATTCTTAGAACAAAGGGGCTTTTCAGGAAAAAATTAAAATGATGAGGTACATGAAGGGAGTTTCCATGTGATTTAGACATGATATGTCTTTTCTGTAATAGAGTTAGATTAGGTCTTTTTGTGTTTTGTTTGGCCCCAGATATGACATTTGAGACTCGACTCAAATTATTGCATTATAAGCCTTTTAAGGCATAGAATCCAAGTAATAGTTCACACAAAAATTTCAATTCTGTATAAATATATAATTGTATATATATATAGATGCGATGAAGTTTGGACATTATATTTCTCACACAAAGATATCATATAACTTCAAAAGACTGACAAAAAGTTGCACCTGGCATTTGTGGTGTTTTGTTGAACGTATAGCTTAAAAATTGCAATATCGTATAAAACATTTGCAGAAAAAGCACTGTTTCCATCTTCTGCGTTCAGTAAAACAAAATAATTGCTTCTTGGGAAACTGATGCAAACTGTAAGTAATAAATATGGCAGAAATGGAAGCCATTGTAGCTTCTCCAGCCTCAGAGTGCGCAGACAAAACTATAACAAACACGGTCTTTTTGTCTTGCGTTTGGAGGCGTATACAAGATGCGTGGGAATGTAATCATGAGAGAATTCTGGGAGGTAATTGAATGACTAAAATAACATTCGAAATAGAGATTGGTCAGCTAGTTACATCATGTACATCATGTTTACCTTCTTATCAGATTTAAGAAACAATTGTCCATGTCAGTTAAGCACAGAAATTGTTTATGCACATATTAAGATTTTATGCATGTCTGCTTTTCCATTCGTCTTTTTGAATAGGGCTGAACGATAAATATCGGCCGATATTTAAAATGATTAAGTCATATACGCCAACCCTTTAATGCGCATCTTGTCAGTACAGCTGGTTTTGTAAGTGAACAGTAGCATAGTTAATACGGTATACGCCTTCACTCTAGTGTAAAAAATAAGCACTTAACCAAATTTTCATTGAATTCAAAAGATATCCAGATATTCTCCATTAAAGTGCACGTTTATATTAATCAAGATTTGCTTTGACGTGCTGTACAGTCTACAATAGAGAGTTGTTCTACAGTGAAGGTTGAGTGCTGAAAGGTTTGCTGTGGCGGTGCAGAGCATTGAGGGATTGATGCACACAGCCCAGGCTTCAATGTTTGTTCTGCTGCTGAATGCTGGGGCTTGATGTGGCGTGTTGGGTTCAGATAAGGCAAGGTGTGGTTTTCTGCATGAATGGAACATCCTGGTTGTAGTCTGGCTGCCCTTGACTGTAACAAAACACTGTACGCGTATGGTCTTTATGAGTATATGCCGGGGATGTCTAGACTTTCTGCTGACTCTGCAGCTCGTTTCCGCTAAAGGCCGGGGGATTCGCAGGAAGATGAGAGATGGAAGAGACACCAGGCCGGATGAGGGGAACAGCAGCTCTTCCTCTCCCCTGTATCCCTGTGGAGCATCAGGGACATCACTGTCACCAAGAACTGCCAGACAGGAAGCCATTACAAGATTTGGCAGACAGATCTCTGTGTAGCACTACATGCAGGGATTTATAGTGAGAGATGTACGCTGAGAGGCCTCTTTATTAGGTTCTGCTGCTGAAATGGGCAGGTTGATCCTTGAATGTGATCCAGTTCAGTTTGTAGAGTTCACATTCAATCACCGTTGACTGCTGAAACCGTCTTTTTCCACTGTTATGTTCTGCAGGTGTTTCATAGGGTTGGTATGAGAAAAATCGCATGTGCTTAGATGAAACCAAAGCACTGCGTCAGTGAACAATGTATATTATGTTCAAAGGTTTGGGGGCATTATTATTTTATTTTGAAAGAAATTAACACTTTGCAGTGAGGATGCAATAAATGATAAAATATGAAATTTCACACTATTCTAATGTTACAGAAAACTAATATAAATAATTCATTTTTGAACTTAATATGCTTCACTGCATTAAAGTTTCCAAAGAAATATTCAGCATGTTTTCAGCATTGATAATTTAAAAATACTTAATATTAGTGCTGTCAAGTGATTAATTAATAAAAGTTTTAGTTTACGTTATATATGTATTTATAAACTACTGTGTATGTTTACTATGTATATATGAAGACACATCCATAAAGTATATATTTAAAAAAACATTTACATTCGTACATTTATGTAGTCATATATGTTATATTATATAGGTTTAGTATATAAACACATTCATGTATATATTTAAGAAAATATGTTATGTTTCTATTTACACATTTACATAATAAATATACACAGTATACACATATATTATGTAATTTTTATTTTGCATGTAATTAATTGTGATTGATAGCTTGGCAGCAGTACTTAATACTAAAATGATATATGGAGAATCATGTGACACAGAAGACTGGAGTAATGCCATCACTGGGAAAAAAAAAAATATATATATATTTAATCAAATTAAAATTTCACATTTTAATATATATCCAGTTTTTATTTTATAATGTAATAATATTTTAGAATATTACAATTTTTTTTGTGTATTTTGATCAAATAAATGCAGCCTTAGTGAGCAAGTGACTTGCAAACCTTTGAATCATTCTACATATTTTTGACAATTATTTTGTATAATTCTAGATATTTGAACAAAATACTTGTTATACTGTGGTTATAAGGAAGGAGGCTATGAGAAAATGCAAGAGGACATTAAAGAGAACAACACCCTTATGTCACATGATATTCTTTTTGATTGTTGATGGATCTAATTGCATCCGAGTGAATGGATTTCTGTCTGATGTACATTGTAATATGACTATTTTTTGTTTTTGTGTGTGTGTACAAGTGGGAATTCACAGAGTGAATCGTCAGTTCGCATGGGACTCCCATGTCGAGAGCAGCTAACAAACAAACCAGGGCTTTCTTTGTGGAAACCCACACCCACTGTGAGGACGAACCACAACACGACGATTGTTGTGGCGAACTGCAATTTCAAAGACAAAACAAAAGGAAATTACAAGTGGCCGAAGTTTATGTGCAGGACTTTATTTTCCAAAGTCGTTCAGTGTTTACAGCTGGTTTTGGGCTAAATACGCAATAAATTGGACAGAAAAAGAAAATTTACTGATTTACTTTTTGCCTCTTCAATTCATTTTAATTTAAAATTCTAGATTTTATTATTAAACAAGCATCTGCATTTCATTTGATATGAAAAGCTTTCATTAACTGCATGAGATATTAACATTAACTCCTTGCGTTTTCCGATCTCAAGTCATGTAAAATTCAATAAACTTTGGTTTATTATCATTCCAGCCATATACAGTATAGTCTACAGTGAAAACCAAGTCTGCAGCGCAAATCACCACTTAGTCTTTCTGCTATCATGGACGTTTTGTTCTTTCTCTGTCAATTTCAATCCTCTCTGCTGGAGGATTTGGGGAAGTATTTGTGGGTAAGGAGAAAGTTGAAAAAAAAAAAGAAATTCTGTGGTTTCCACATGCTGTTATCATTGGTTTGTGGGTGGATTTTGACCTTGCCTCGAGGGGTTTACAGTTTGTTTTTACCATGTCCAGGTTCAAAAATATCTAATCTTTCTTTTCTTGTTCTTTTTCTTTCATTCCAGGATGAGCTGGACCTCACAGAGAAGCACAGAGAGGCCATGTTTGCCTTACCAGCAGAAAAGAAATGGCAGATATACTGCAGCAAGAAGAAGGTTAGAGCTCTCCAGCATTAGGTCATTGTGTGTGTGTGTGTGTGTGTGTGGGTGATTGTTTTGCCCTTTTATCCTCAGTTGAAAGTTTAGTGCACTAGATTACACTGTCATCCTGTCAGAACGGTGTCAGAACATCTCATACATCAAAGTGCTTAATCACATCTCTGCCTGAAAGAAACCGATTTTGGGTTAATGCCCCTTATCTACACTTTCCCTGCTTTAAAATGGCTAATCTATTAAGTGTTTCCATTAATCTTTTCATTAACAAATTAAGTGTCAGCAAGGATTTTGGAGAACTGGACAGGTTGGTGGTCTTAGTCAATGCATTCAAACCAAAGCGGCCCAAAACGGCGCATGCTGCTCTTTAGGATACCCAGTTTTTCTACTGCTGAGATAGTTTGGTAGTGTCTCCTTAAAGGAATAGCTCATACACTTTTGGAGCTTGATTTAAATAAATCCTTTGTTTATAATGAAAATGACGTTTTAAGCTTGCGGGATGCACAAAAGATAGATTTTTCATTAAAACAATTTATCTTTATGCATGTCATGACTCAAGGCATAGCTCAAACTAAATACATTTTAGCATTTTAGCAAAAAAGTAAGTCACAATCTGTGCACCATTAAAAGTGGTTTTACTACGATTAGAGCAGTAGCAAGTGTGTGCGGTTGCCATGGCAACCACATACATCGCATACAAATGACTTGTAAGGGCTGCGATGTCTATCTCTACTGCACCAGCAATAAACACATTAAATATAATGCACTATAAGCATGTTTGTCAACAGAATCACAAAGTAGATTTAAAGCAAAGCATCAATTATTTACCCACTATATTCAAGTTACACGCACAAAAGCAGACACGCAAGCACATTTAGTAACATTAACTGTAAGTGGTCATTGATGTAAAACACTGTGGATTGCATCAAACATTGATGTGAATCAACTGTCTGAGTAGCAGGCATCTTCATCTGTTCATCTGCTGTTGTTATATGTTGAAAAAAAAAATAAAAAAACCTGCTGAATATCCATTAATGTCATGCAACAGGCAAGCAGTGATAAAAGACTCCTATCCGCCAAAATGCAGATTTGTCACGCAATGAACTTCTTACACTATTAATTAACAATTCTTTACATTTTGTTAGGGAGGGCAAGCCCCGGCCCCCACCCCCTCCACAATCTCCACCCATGGTAATGCCCCTTTAAGCAAATTCAGATTCAGACTTGATTAGCTTGCGATTGGAAAAGAAGAATGTTGTGTTTTGCCATACACAAGGCCATCTCAGGGCTCTGTTGTTACCACTGTGTGATTCTGTCAGTTTCCTCTAGCGTAATGTTTTTTTAACAAGCAAATGCTGTTTTATGAAATCACATTTATTCATTTTTACTGGACACCACTGCATGTTTAGATATTTATGCAGGAAACGGAGAGGCCAAGTCATACCATTTATCCTCCATGACCTAATGGAGCTCACAGAGCAGAGAAACGCCAATGTGAATCTGAGTTCGTTAATGACATCAAACCCTCCATGATGCCACAAACATAAGCCCTGCCAGACTGTTCTTCTGATGTGAATCCATGTGTTTAACTCAAGACAGCACGAGTGCTGAAACATGACGCACACACACAGACACAGACAGTGGGTGGTCAATGGTTACCTGCCAGTAACGTGACAGCAATACAGTCAGGGTGATAGAAAGCACACTGAAGTGACAAAATCCCGCAGGTCTATAAACTGCAGGCACTTCGATTGTTCTTATTTAAATTTTGACACTCAAGTGTGAAGACCCAGTGACTCAGTAAGCAGTCAGTAGCTGCGTCTAAAAGTGCTGTACTGCATTTAATCAAAGGGTTATTAACATTTGTTCTGTAAGTGTGTTGTGCATAATGTGAATAGAGTCTGGACGCACAGTTTCACCATGCTGTCTTTGTCATGTGACCTACAATGTCAGCTGATGTTTGCCGAAATGTACAAATATGACAGCTTCTCTGGGATAGCATAAGGTTGGTTAGATGTGCACTTCAGTATTTTAGTGGAAGCAGCACGTCAGCTAGGTTTTATATTTTTTTTATTTATATTTTTTTATTTATATATTTATTTATTTGGATATGCTAATGATTTGATGGCTTTTTGCACACTATGGTAGAAAGGTTTTAGAGTAGTAGGAGATATTTTGGACGTATGGAGTATATTGTATGAAAAAAAAATTCAAACCATTACTTACTAGCCTGAGCCCGCCCATACTTCCTTTGTCGCTACATTCATTTTGCGAACAAAGTTAGTCTGGCCAAGCTGCCGTTTTAGAGCATTTCTGTTCCCTATAAAGTGGGAACCAATGAGAAACGAGCTCCATCCCCCACCCCCGGCACGACTGAGGCGGCGTAACACGATGACGCAGCAGTTCTGCGACCATACCGGCTTTTAAACATGGCGTGTACCGCGAAGCAACAATTGTTTCGACTCTACTTACTTTAATTACTTCTGCTCTGAAACAGCAAAGACATTTTCCTACTTAATGAAGCTAGCTACAATTGGTTACGGTGTATTCAGGTTCTGTTGCTACGCATGCTGTACGTCATCAGAATGAGTGGTCTGATTGGTTGTAGATTCGTCCAGTGGTATACAGAGGCATCTGATGGACGCAGGTTAAGCCCGCCTCCCAGAAGACGGGTAGTAAGCTTGGCCAGACTCCTATGAGCTTTAAAGTCGTGGAAGCCAGGCTAATTTCTTACTGCTTTTCCGTAGATATTATAAGCATAATTTGATAATCTGGATGTTACCGTAAGCCCAAATATTATTTACTGTTAACATGCACAGCTGTGATTATACATCTGCACTTTGTTTAAAAAAAAAATAAAAATTAAACAACTTTTACATCTTAAATGAATAGTGCCCTGCTTTTAAAGGGTTACATTTACAAAAAAAAAATTGTCAGTTGAAGCTGTTTGACCTAAAATATTTCATTGACTTCATTTGAGATGTTACTTACTCTCAGGTCGTTCTAAACTCCCTTTTGTTCATCTTCGGAACACAAATGAAGATATTTTTGATGAAATCCGAAAGCTTTCCGACCCTGACTGACATGGAAGAGAAGAAATTGCTAAATATATTTTCTTTGCTTTCTTTGCAAAGTGTTCTAGTAGCTTCATAAAATTAACGTTGGACCCCTGATGTCACGCAGACTATGTCCTTGCTACCTTTCTGGGCCTTAAACATGTCAGTTGCATTGCTGTTTATGCAGAAAGCTCTCGGATTTCATCAGAAATATTATTTCTATAATAATATTAGTTGTGTCTTTAGCTTGTATAGTTTCAGAGGGACAAACAAGAATTCAAGCTGACCTCCAGTTATTCTCTAGATACGTGATATGGAGAGATTTTTCTTTTCAGCTTTAGCACAATGAAGGTAAAGCAATCTCCCCGTGTTTGATATACCATAATATGATACATTAAAATAAAGCGTCCCACTGAGATTTTCGTAGATGTTCTTATCTTTGAGTGAAAAGCTGGTGTTGGTTACTGGTCGGCCATCTGTCTGGTCATAACATCTTTTCTTGTATAGTCATATATGCTGTGTCCCAATTACAGACCTAATTACTCATTGTCATGGGACACCGAGTCGAAAGAGGGCATGACGTGAAGTAGGGCGTTCAAAATTGTCTTTTGACTTCTAGTTTTAGTGATGAGAAGGGTATTTTTTTTCTAAATGTTTCGTAAATGACCTGCTTTCTGACCTGATCCTGGTTTTTGGAAGCGTATCAGAGCGCGCGGTTGGCCAGACCGGGATGCCGTTTCTGTGTTTTGATAAGTGTCTTTCAGCCACATTTAATTTCGCTCTACTTGCATGAGGAGGTCATGCTCCGTGATTCAACACATGGAACCAATGAAAAAGATTTAAGACGGTGAGCGGATGGATGAGATTAAGGAAGAATATGTCTGTCGTGAGACGGCCCGTGGCTGTGCAACAGCGTTCATGCAGACTCAGCACAGTGCCCAGCCTGGGACTAGTAAAACAGGGGCTTGGCGCTCTTCCCCAGGGCTTTGGTCTGGGATAGGAGGGTGGAAGGATAAGGGAAGCAGTGGTTGGTCCAAAGCAAACAGGAAGGCCTCCATTTGCAGGTGCAGATTATGTTATCTGCAAGGACCGGGGGCTTTTGATAGGTCTGTCAACCCTGGGAAACAACACTCACAGCAGTCATCTGTTTTATTGCATTCTGTTTCCACGTATTTATAAGGTGCTGGACTGGTAATGTAATATTGTAATTTCTGAATAACATTTTATAAACACACTACCGTTCAAGCATTTGCAGTCAGTAAGAATACTTTTAATACTTGGATTCAGGAAGGAATATCCCTTTTAAAAGGCCATTTAAAGTAAAGACGTTTATAACACAAATAGTTCTTATTTTAAATAAATGCTGCTTTTTTGAACACTGTATTCATTTAAGAATCTGGAAAGAATGTGTTATAGTTTTGACTGATTGAGCAAAAATAATCTGAAAAATGTTAGACCTGTTTATTCAGCTAATCTCAAAAACTGGCATCCTACAAAGTCAGCTACATTAGTTTCTTTGGAGTTTAAACTTATAACCTTATTTGGTTAGACGATCTGGTCAGATAACTGTGCACACTGTACTTTGATATATGAACCTGTCAAATAATGCAGGCTCTGCAGAGAGGTAGTTATTGCAGGATGGGGCAGTACTTTTTGGGGCAAGATGACAAACTCTCATCCCAGGCAAGAGAGCAGCGTGTGCAGTTGCTCATTTCACAATCTAAACAAGTACTCTTTTGTGCCTCTTTGATGCTTCAGGAAAGGTAGCAGGACAGTATAGCGTCCTTATGACCCCTGTGAAGGGCGAGGGCTATATTAAGTTTTCCAAACTGTTCTGCTGAGGTTTCTTTCTATACGGTGTGCTGAGCATAGTGATTATTCACCTGTGCCCTGAACGAAATGTCTCTGTGTGCTCAGGTGTGCATGGTCTGCTGGCTCGAGCCCAAAGCTTGAGGTATGATATCAGCTGTCCTGCTCCTGGCAAAGGATGATTAAGAATAGTCCGTCTGGATATTCATCTGACTTGCCTCAATTGTCCCCATTCTGAAAAAATAAACATATGTAATCAGAGCTCTCTGATTTCTACAAAATAAATTGATGCCGTTGAAATTTTACACTCTCTATCTGAATGCTTAAGCATTCAGTGAATTGGGCTGAAGAGGACTCGTTTTTTTTTGTGTGTTTTTTTTTTAGGTCAGGGGCTATCAAGCTTTTTGCCAGAGTTTCTTGGGCAGTAAGCCAACAAATACTTAGTCAAGTGGGTTCAATCGAGCAGAGTGAGCCTCTGACCCGCTGCTGTCTAGCAGATGTGAAAGATTAGACCTAGTCAGACTGCAGTCAACATTAACTGTTTCAACCCGAGATACGAATATAATCAATGCATCAATCTGAATATTGCAAGAAACTATTTAGCTAATAAAGCAGCGTTTGAAGAATTGAATTGGTGTTATATTTTACTTTTTCGTGACTTTGGCCAGTTACACAACATTTTTCGTTCCATTGACTTCCATTTATATTCTTGCAAGAGGGCGGTGAAAGACAGAAGACGTTAGCTCAATTAAATTTTAGGTTATTCCAAAGTTAAAGTTTAGTGTTCATATAACAGGAAGAAGTGTTTCTCAAATAGCGCTGTCAAACAATTAATCACGATTAACTGCGGACAAAGTTAAAGTTTTAGTTTACATATTATAAACACACACACACACATACAGTACAGTATATATTATATGCAGGTATTTCCATGTTTATATATATATATATATATATATATATATACAAACACACACATACACATACATGCTTGTGTGTGTGTGTATATTTGTAACACACATATATTATGTAAACAAAAACTTTTATTTTGGATGTGATTAATTGCAATAAAACAAGTTTGGCATGATGTATTATGATGTATGATGTGAAATGTTTGCTCATTGTTCTGAACAGACAAAATAATGTACAAAAATGTCACTTTTTGTGAAATAGGCCTTTATCTTTTTGTTTCCATCCAGCATTTTTTTTGTGATTTTTAAAAACATGCTGGCTAGACTCACTTGACTCCTGATTATGCAGCAATTGAGATTGTTCAGCTCATTTTTTAAATGTTATAAAACAAGCTTTAAATCTTCTTGTTTGTACATGTCAGTGTCACCAATCGCGTCTCTGTGGCCCTCTCCGATCGGCAGCAGCGGGAACCGTCACCCGAGTTTTAGTTCCCACCCGGACATTTTTCACCCACGCACCTCGGCGTGTTCCGCCACAGGTGTTGCCATTCTTTCATTGATTTCTCTGCCTTTATAAGGAACTCACTTAGTTCACTTCTTCACGACGTTTTACTAGCCTGTGTCTGTAATCCTGAGCGTTTATTTCTTGGACTGCCTCCCCGTGTATGACCCTGGACTGAATCTGATTCTTGCCGCCTGCTTATTGAACTATTGCCTGTATTGTGACCAATCTCTTGGATTATCTGCACTGATTCTGTTCGCCATTGTTTGTGACCATTGCCTGCCTGACTACCATAATAAAGCCTTGCATATGGATCCGACTGATTCAAAGGAGTTATTACAGTCAGTATGGTATTTGCAGATTGTTGGGCTAATTCATCTTCCTGTTAACTGATTTCTAGTGATTATCTGAGCTGAACACATTAAAGCATGACTGGTTCCTAGAAAGAGCGTCTCTCCAAACCGACAATATCAACAGTCGTTATGACATATCTGTCTGAGAATGAAGTGCTCATGGGATAAGAGCAGAGGAAAGTCCTTCCACAGCATGAGAATGAGTCCTGCCAGAGATCCACATTAATGCTTTACTCATTAAGGCCAAATGGTGAGTGGGGAGTAGAGAAGAAATATGCAGGCCGGTGGAAGATTAGGGCTCTCAGGCCAGCCTCCAAAACTCCCCACTCGTCCGAACAGATGCCCATTTGTGAGATGCCTTCATCTCCCAAAAGGCTTGGCTGAGCCGGGTGCAAAGCGTCCCACGCAGTTGCTGCAAAGGAGCTCATTGCTATGCCAGATTTTTTCCTTTCCTGTGTGTTCGGTGAACATAAGCTACAATTAAACTCCTTATTAGTGGCCGTGCGGGCAGCCTGCGCTTGTTTTGAGAAGGAAGTCGACACACTTCACAAGTTCCACTCGTTTTTGATTCATTGCTCCCTGTGTAGTTTCCTTGTTGTCTTCTGAATCATACTGCGTTTCCAGCTCTCTTTAGAGCTGTGCTAATGCGGCACTGTGTTGTTTCTCTGGTGTCTGTGAATTTCTGCTGGCCTACTTAAAGCGTGTGCTATTTCTGCCAGCGCTTTGAGCGCCCTGTTCTGTTTCAGATCTGCTTTTTACCGAGTCTGTCTGTTTGGGTACATGTGATGATCACCTGGGAGAGTATCCAGTGTAAATTTCATTGTATGTTTGATTTGCTTGGTTTACAAATAAGTGGTGAAATGAGATATGAAATCAATCCCAGCTTCAAACTGCTAGGAAACGATATGAAAAAAAAGGGCAAAATGAGTGACAGAGTAAATAAATGCCTCTCAGATAAGCCGGTTCACGCTTTTGTCAGCTGAATATTTGGTTTCACACAACTGGTCGGTATCAAAATAAGATCTTTTCAAGATAAAGATAATTTTTTATTGCTGCAGACTCGGGAACGTCTCATTCCCACCAAAGCGTCCAAATTATGTCATTCCCAATAACAATCTGAAACCACACATTCCTTCTCAGCTCATTCCCAATATGTTGTTTCACATTCCTCTATTCCTGGTCATGTTCCTGTTGTGTGGGCTCTGATCGGTGTGTACACACATCTCGTGTCCCGGCATCATGCAGAGGGCAGCGTGGATTAATGACGTGTGCTTGAAATGAAAACAAGAGCTGCGTTTATGTTTGGGGTTCTTTTATATACCCATGCTGACATGCTTAAACTAATATCTAGAAGATAGTATTTAAAGGTCATGTGTGTTCATTTTGTGCCTTTATTCATTTCTTTTAGGAACAAGAGGAGAATAAAGGTGCTACTAGCTGGCCAGAGTATTACATTGACCAGCTCAATTCAATGGCAGCTGTAAGTATTTCTTTTTAGAAGACTTTTCTTTGTCCTTTGAGATTCATGAACTCGTCTTCTTTTAACAACTGATTATATCTTATGCATTGCCATTGGACATTGAGGACTTAAAGCAGGGGTCATCAAACTTGATTTTTGATGGCCGGTGTCCTGCAGAGTTTAGCTCCAACTTGCTTTAACACATCCACCTGGAGATTTCAGGTATACATAGTAAGAACTTATTAGCTGCTTCAGGTGTGTTTGATTAGGGTTGGAGCTAAACTCTGCAGGACACCGGCTTTCCAGGAACTTGGTGGCTCTGACTTCAAGGGATAGCTCACCCAAAAATGTTAATTCTGTCATTAATTACTCACCCTCGTGTCTTTCATCTTTGGAACACATATTAAGATATTTTGATGAAATCCAATAGCTTTCTGACCCTCCATAGCAAGGGTCTTAATACGCTCAAATCCCAGGAAGGTTTCAAGAACATCAACAAAAAAAAACTTGTTGTCGTAATTCTACCGTAAAAACTTTTTTGGTTTTAAGTTAAAATTACAGTTAAATACCATAATTTCATTAACTGATATAATGTTAATATACCAACCTATTAAAGTACTGAAATCTAACTGTAGCTTTTAAATTTGAACTTATATAGAAGGTGCTCAGTGTCATTCACACAAACACAAAACACCATCACGGTGAGACTCATTAAACTAAAATATGCAATAAACATTCATTTAACAACATTTAATGTAACATACAACCCTAATAAACATCACTGATAAGAAAAACTCAGAAGAAGCATTGTGACTTTTAAGAAAAAACATCAATTTCAAACAAACGTTAAAAAGCAATGCAGGTAATACTGGAAACGTCCGTTTATGTTTTTCCCCTGTAAAAAGTTTTTTTTTCTGTTAAAATCACAGTAATTTTTTACAGTGTATGCACATGCTTCGTTTACACAAAGATCAAAGAACGTGCATGCATTATAGTAATTTCCAAATTTGTTCTAAGGTCATGCAGAGTAGATGAATTGACTAAAAGTTGTTGCTTTAGCTTTTTGTTCTTATATAACAAATTTCTTATGGGTTCAGAACGACAAGAGAGTGAATAATTAATGATAGGATTTGTTTTTTTGGGTGTACTGTCGCTTTAAAACATCAGACAAATGCACATACCATGTATAAGCATCTAACGGCATCCTATTTTTTTTACAGAGGAAAACTGTGTTGGCCTTGGAGAAGGAGGAAGAGGAGGAACGCAACAAGACTATTGAAAGCCTGAAAACGGCCCTGCGGACACAACCTATGAGGTCTGCACATTGTAACACAAATAGAACTCTTTATCAAATATTAGTCCCTAAATTTAGATTTGATCACATTAAAAAATATTTAAAAATGTGGTTTATGCTACTGTCCAAATTTTAGACTTGGTGATCAAAAGAGACCTACTTTGTAAACAGGAAAATAGAAAACAATAATTATTACATTGCAGTAATATTTCTTTTTGATTCAATTTATATCCATATATCAAACAAGCAAACAAACAACTTTATCTTACATTATTGCTGTTTCTTGATGATGAGGACAGCTGTCTCAGGGCAGTGATTTTTCCATTGGCAAGCTCCTCACTTTGTTATTAAACAAACGCTTCGCTTATGGTGTGTGCTTTGGGTCTCATTATGCAAATTAGATTACTTTCATCACACACATGCTCACAGACACATGTGTTTGATTAGTTCCTGCATTCACTGTTTGATCCTGGGGTCACAGGTCATCTGCACTGACCTCTGCAGGACTTGGGTCAAAGCACTCCAGCCCTCTTTGTGCCTAATAACATTCAGGCTGCGTATCGCACCATTCCTTTCACAGCTTCAGGCAATTGTATTTAAAGTCAAGTGCTTTATAACGGCTATAAATCAGTGTAGCTACTGATGGGATATATTATTTCTGATTCATCACCTCCTTGTGGAGTCAATCGTTTTCAGATTTGCTAATTTTTTTCAGAGCCCTGGCCTAGCGGTTGCTTAGGTTGGTGCTCATGTTAAAAATGTATTGTCCAACCCATGTTATGTGGCAATCCCATTGCACCACCTTCTCCACATAATTTCCTGTCATCTCTTCACTTCTGATAATAAATAAAATCAAAACTTAAATCTAACAATATAATTTTATTTTCATAAAAAAAAATAAAATAAAATATTATTAAGATATAATACTTATTAAGATAAGTGTATAAAAAAATGAATGTGTTAGACAAGAAATTTAGGGATGTCTTCTAATAGGAAATATTTTAAACTTTTATTTTATTCAGTGTAATGAATATTTTTAGTTTTTTATATTTTGGAATTTTCTCATTTGAAGGCCCAATCTTGTAGAAATTTAAAATAAAGCTAAAAATAAGCACAGAAAAATAATATATAAAGGATATATATAGCAAATATATAAAGCAAAAAAAAAAAGAAATACAGGACTCTATATACTATAATATATATATTTCCAAAACGTGATGAACGCCAAATAAAAAAAGCCATTTTACTGTGTATTGAACATATTGACTGCTCCATTGTTTCATGCCAAACCGCTATATGTCATTGTTTAAAATGTACGTCAAAATGCAGGTTTTTTTAGCCTAAATGCAATATGTCCTCTCGACCAGTCAGAATCCGTTCCGATGCAATCCAACAAAGCGACGCTTGTTTGTGCTCAGTCTTCAAAACGAGTGATTTAAACTCTAATAACGCTTTGATGTCCTGGATAAACCAGTGAGACCTACACCTATATCAGAGAAAATGACTACAAAGTTTTTATTTTTTTCTCCGCTGAAAAATAAAAGTGATAGTGCTGGTGCCTCCGTGTCCTGCAGAGCGCGCTTTGCATTCTCAAACTTGGATATACCATCATAGCCTACTATCACACATTTATTATAATAGCGCAGGTTTAACGTTAACATTATTATAATGTTAGTGAAAAGGCAGCGTCTGAAAGTCCTGGACATTAACAAATGAATAGACCGGAGCATGTCAGTTTTGTGCAGCAGTCTACCGGAGAAGTATTTTATTTGGCTGTTATTTGCATTTATTTGATTTATATTAATTTATTGAATGTGTCCCTAAAGTCATATGTTTCATGTTCTCTTTTTTTGGTTTTGATTTTGTTTTTCGTAAAGACGTAAAAAAAAATATATATACATACATAAATATTATACTATATATCATATTACTATATATTAAAACACACAGCATATATTTAGAAAATATTTATACGTATATACATTTACATAATTTCTTATATTTTATATTATGTATAAAATTATATATACATATATATACACGTAACATATATTTAAAAATATATACATGCATGTGTTGGTATTTATATATGCATAATAAATCATTTGATTAGTCGTTTATTTATTTATATTTATATTATTTATTTCTATATAATTTCTTTATTATTAAGAAATCTATATTAAAAAAAGGTAACTTTCAAAGAAAGTCATGTAACTGGACATATAAAATATAATATAAAATGATGCATGCATCTATAATATGGCAACTTTTTTAACTTTAAAAACTGTAAAACTTTACTTCTAAAATTGAATGAGTGAGAAAGATCTTTAATGAGGAGCTGAATTCATTCCTTTACAGGTTTGTAACGCGGTTCATCGATATGGATGGCCTGACATGCATCCTGAACTTCCTGAAGAGCATGGATTACGAGACCACCGAGTCTCAGATCCACACTTCTCTCATCGGCTGCATCAAGGCCCTGATGAACAACTCCCAGGGTCGCGCTCACGTGCTCTCTCACTCCGAGAGCATCAACATCATCGCTCAGAGTCTGGCCACCGAGAACATCAAGACTAAAGTGGCGGTGCTGGAGATCATGGGCGCTGTGTGTTTAGTACCGGGAGGCCACAAGAAGATTTTGGAGGCCATGTTGCACTATCAAAAGTTCTCTTGTGAGCGCACACGATTTCAGGTGGGCTGGTTTGTTTATAGCATGCTAAAATATCATGAAAGTCTGTATCAGGATTAACGTGGATCCCATCATCATCTTTCTTTTGTCACAGACATTGCTGAATGATCTGGACAAAAGCACAGGGCGGTACAGGGACGAGGTCAGCCTGAAAACGGCCATTATGTCTTTCATTAATGCAGTTTTAAGCCAAGGAGCTGGCGAAGTAAGACATTTCGGTTGCTTGCACACTATTTTAACACATCTTCATTTACTCTGTGCTTAGATCTGTGCTTTAATATATGAATATCTACCAAAATTAGCCACTGAAGGAATAGTACATCAGTAATTGTTTCTGTAATAATTCTTAGGCCAGCCTTGAGTTCCGGGTGCATTTGCGATACGAGTTCCTCATGCTGGGGATTCAGCCCATCATTGACAAACTCAGGTCACATGAAAACTCTACTTTAGACAGGTAAGGACCACAATTGCTATGTTAAGCTCTGTTAATGGAGTCTTTTCAGCAAATTTGAGCATCTTGATTTTGCCGTTTCTTTTTCTTTTTGTCCTCTCAGGCATTTGGATTATTTTGAGATGCTGAGAAATGATGATGAGCTCACATTATCCAGGCGGTTTGAGTCTGTGAGTAGATGAAAAATAATATTTATATACACCTATACACCTTATGTATAGTTTACAATTATTATATAATAGAAATATGGTATAAAAACTGTCATTATATACGTGTGTGTGTGTATATATA
>JAUYWG010000057.1:9205970-9218126 GCA_034779775.1 Enteromius afrohamiltoni | reverse complement strand
ATATATATATATATATATATATATATTATCCATCTGGTTCAAAACATTTTTTGCTTACATAATATATAGGTGTGCACTATGTATATTTATTATGCATATAGAAATACACACATACAGTATGTGCAGTATTTTGAAAATATTTACATTATACATAAATATATTTAATGTATAAGCATGACGTATTTTTCAGTGTTTTTAATCTATTTCTACGTTTGTTTCAGATCCATATAGACACGAAGAGTGCGACACAAGTTTTTGAGCTTGTACGGAAGAAGCTGGCCCATACAGATGCATATCCGCACTTTATGTCTATTCTTCACCATTGCCTGCTTATGCCTCGTGAGTGTTTACTTCGTTTAGGCTTTGCTTAGTTTATAACTGAAACAAAGCTCTGCATGCGTTTTCCACCAATTGCTATAAATGAAGGATGATGTATAGTCAGCTGGTCATTAACATGAATACTATTCAGTTTAGTGCCAGTCAGAATTAAGTATTAAGAATGAATTGAGTTAAATGTTTGAATCTGTGCTTTGTTTTAGATAAGAGAAGTGGCAACACTGTGCAGTACTGGCTGCTCCTGGACCGCATTGTCCAGCAGATGGTCCTGCAGAATGACAAAGGTCACGACCCTGACGTCACGCCATTAGAAAACTTCAATGTAAAGAATGTGGTTCGAATGTGAGTTTGCCTCTTTTTTTAGGCAGCTTTATTATGATTGATTTTCATTGGCATCCACATGTTTCTGTAGTGTATTTATAGTAGTTGTATTTTTTAAGCCTTTATTAAGTCTCCATTTAGTGCCAAATAAACCGAGATCTGTACTGATATAAGAGTTTTTCCTTAAACCGCATCACTTACCCTTTTACAGGCTTGTCAATGAAAATGAGGTGAAACAGTGGAAGGAACAGGCGGAAAAAATGCGTAAAGGTCAGCACATGCCGTACACATTGATGTTTCTTTTACAACAGACTGCATTTTTGCGTTAAGATTAGTCCTCTGTTACTTTTAATGCATTCACATCAAGTAGGAATGAAAATTCTGACTTAATTATTAAAAACGTACTTGGCAACCTATAAATTACAACATAAAAATCTGACTTGTCATTAACAAAAACAAGCACATGACCTCTATTTGGCCTTATAAGCATTGCCATATAAACAAATACTTTTTAAAAAAGAAGATCTTCATCAGCTCAGAATAGATTCTCTGAGTTGTCATCTCATAATAGTGTTTATTTGGACGTGAGAATGTAGCCAATTTATTTCAGTTTGATTCTGTTGGCTGGAATGCAGTGTCTTTATATAACATCGTGACCTTTAACATCTTTGTCCTGTAGACCACCATGAGCTTCAGCAGAAGCTGGAAAAGAAGGAGCGAGAATGTGACGCAAAAACTCAGGAGAAGGAGGAGATGATGCAAACGCTCAACAAGATGAAAGAGAAGTTAGAAAGAGAAATGGGGGAACATAAACTAGTCAAGCAGCAGGTGGTGGAAATGACTTCCAGACTACATGACCTCAGCACGGTACGCTGATGATGTCACAGATGTTAATAATAATAATAATATAAAAACATGTAAACAAAAATGAATAGAGACCAACCACTGTTTATCCCTTTTGTATTTCTAGAGACAAATAGCCAGTGTTCCCGGGGGTCCTCCCATCCCTGGTCCTCCAGGTGGTCCTCTCTTGCCCCCTCCACCTCCTCCACCTCCACCGGGTGGCATGATGCCTCCTCCACCACCACCTCCACCGGGCAGCGCTTTGATGCCGCCGCCCCCGCCACCACCCCCTGGTGGCCCCCCTCCACCCCCTGGACGCCCTCCTTTCGGTGCAGCTCCGCCTCCGCCAGGAGCTCCCCTGGGACCGTCCCTGAAGAAGAAAAACATTCCTCAGCCGTCCAATCCACTCAAGTCCTTCAACTGGGCCAAGCTGTCTGAGGTGAGACTGGCATGGATTAGAGGAGTGGACTGGGTCATCCTGACACTCACAGACTAAAATCTTTCTTAAGCCTCTACTTTTAATTAAGAAACACTTGTGTGTTGACAAATTGGTGTCAAAAATGGCTTAAATATTGCCAAGTTGTCAGCATTTGTCATAGATTCTCATTTGGTAAGATTTTTTTGGTAAATATTATGTTAATTATTTTAGTAATTAGTAATTTAGTGCTGGCAAACATATAATATAATATATGTTTGTGTACTGTGTATATTTAATACACACACATGCATGTATACATTACAGAAAAATATGGTATGTTCTTATATTAAATATCTTTATATATAATATTAATGATATGAATATAAATATAATGTAAATATTTTAGTACGCATCAATTAAAAATATCAAAGTACACACAGATATTATGGAGAAAAAAGCTTTTATTTTGGATGTGATTAATTGTTTGACACCACTAATTTATTAATAAATAATTGTAGTATTTAATTTTATTTAAATGTTTAAATTCTTAAAACTATTTAAATATATAACTGAATAAAATGTTATTTATATTTTACATTTTACGAAACCATTGTTATCCATATATTTCAGGATTGAATAAAATGCTTACTTGTTGTGATTTACATTTATTTAAATTTATTTTCTCCAACTTCTTAGATTTATTTTTTAATTTTGTAATGCATTTTTTTGGCTTGGTTTTCACAGCTTTACGATTAACAAAATATAGTATGTGACTTACAACATGTGACTGGAGTGGACAGTAATTGAGTTACACATCTCTCTTTCACAGAACAAGCTTGAGGGAACAGTCTGGACGGACATCGATGACTGCAAAGTTTTCAAAATCCTAGATTTGGTGGACATTGAGAAGACTTTCTCAGCCTATCAGAGGCAACAGGTCACTGAACAAAGCTTCATTCACTGGTTTTCATCCAGAATGATCTCACAAAGCATTCACTGTCTCTCATGCATGGTATTCATACGTTTACCCACGGTAATCCTGCATCACAGAGCATGGGGTTTGAATTAGCAGACTGTAAAATGCATTGATATCACCAGCAGTTTTTCTATGAAAAGCAGACATTGGCAAACCATCCTCATTATGCCTGGTAAACCACACACTTAGTCTCATTATAAAGCAATTACATACATTTCTTATGGCTTTACAGTCAAATTAGAGAAGAGAAAGAAAAAAGCTATGGATACAGCTCAAAACTTGACCATGTCTTCATTAATCATATTTTAAAACAATGCATAAATTACTTAAAGCTGGTTTTAAAGTAACTTGAAAGCATGCTAAATGCATTAAAAGAAACCTAAGATTCATAAAACCTCCCCAATTTCATTTCATTTTATTCAATTAATTATATTATTTAATTTAATATATTTTTTAATTAATTCATCACTGTTGCAACTTAACTCTCACTTTAATTTTTTCTTGCAATCGCAATTTTATTTCCTGTCACTGCGATTTATTAGTTGTAATTTCTAAGAATATAGCAGTTTTTTCACCATTATGAACAGAAATGTTGATCTGCTAGAAAAGACAAAACTTGTCCCCTATTGCAGATCATCTAGATTTGATACAAGATGGAATTGGAGGGGTAGCTTGTGATATTTAGCAGTTGTTTAGACATTAACCGGTCATCTCTGATCAACTAGCATGCATCTTTCAGTGCACACACACACATTTACACTGCATTTACAGACCTCCCAGAAGGCTCTGATACCATGCACCCTCATTCTCACCATTCACCACCCCAATAATGTCATCATGTGCTCATGCTTGTTAGAGTTTGTTTTGGCTGAATTCACCAGACTACGCTGTCTCTCTAACATGTGCTGCATCTTCCTTGCTTCTTGCCTGCATTCTAGGACTTCATTATGGTCAATAACTGCAAGCAGGTAAGTGTAGTTGAACAGATCTAATAGAGTTTGCATCATTTCTCCCCCACTCACTCTTTCTATGTGTCATTCATTTTGTATCCAGACTATATCTAAAAGTGAAAACCTAATGAGACTGCTGATAATGTTTGTACAAACCGCCCATATATACACTATTGGTCAAAAGTTTGAAATCACAATGATTTCTGAAGCATCATGTAACACTGAAGGCTGGATTAATGGCTGCTAGATAAATTCTGCTTTCACTGTTTTTACTGTATTTTTGATCAGATATGGTGAAAAATCTCAAATATTCCAAACATTTGACCGGCAGTGTATAGTAAATCTGAGTATGTTGATTCTTCTGTTTTAATCATGGTCTTTAAAGTTGCTCTTGAGTGAACTCTCAAGAGATCTCTTTTGTGACTCCAACCAAACAGAAAGAGACTGAAGATGATGCTCTGAGCTCCAAGAAAGTCAAAGAGCTCTCTGTCATCGATGGCCGCCGGGCTCAGAACTGCAACATCCTTCTCTCACGGTGAGTGACGTGTCTGCTCCGGGTATGAGTTCACCGCCGTCTGGTGTGTGTGACCTCCAGATGTAATGTCATATCCTTTGGGTGATGCTTTCTGATTCCTACATCCTAGTTTGATACTGTATTGTCTTCCTTGGTTATTGAACCATTTCCTATCAGCGAAAGACACACCGCCCTTTAGTTTCTTCACGTATATACAGCATGAGGTGGCTTCCTTGAATTCTTTGTAAATCAATGCCGCCTGGGGCTTTAAAATTTAAAAGAAACCATGCTTCATTAATTAATAGTCTTAAAAAATTGGTTGTTATTGAACAAATGAATTCAAATCGTCTTCCATGCAGAGCTTAATGCTTTGATTATCCAGGGTTCCCATGAGTTTCTGTATGAACACCCTCACCCTTTCTGTATGAAATGAATCCAACAAAGAAAACTGTAAGAGTTGGTCACAGCTGCCAATCCAGAAGGTGTCGGATATATGACAGCTCACTGACCGACTGCGGTTTGGCTTGGGACCAAAACACAAAAGGTTCTCGTAAAGCAAGACTCCAAACTAAATGAAACAAACCAGACCAATTCCAGTGTTGCCAGATTCACTCCAAAATCCTCCCTGCAGATTTTATTAACGAACGATTATGAACGTCTAACATCAAAACTCACATTAACAGCCGACTTCAGCACCATCTGTAGATCATGGCCTGTGGATCTATTACACTCTCATCCTCCCTAAATGGTCTCTTAGGAGTCTCCACAAGCAGAGATTGGGGTGTAATCCATTGTACAGCCACCGAACGGACCACCCAAGCTGAGATTCACAGGGATTTAAATAGTTTAGCTTCTCAAGTGGAAGCCTGTGGAGTCATTAGTGTTGGTTCAGGAGTGGTGAATGTGGTGCTGGACGTCAGGGCGGTGGAGGGTGAGATGGTGGTCTGGCTGGAGGGAGATGAGACTGAAGAGCAACATGTGCTCAATGATCGCTAATTAGAGCTTAGTTCATATTTATCAGCTTAGTGTTAACAGGTCTCAATCAGAAGAGGAAATGAAACCATAGAAATTAATCAGAAAGGACTATATACACTAGAAAAAAATCTAATATCTAAAAAAATAATAATAGCATTTAAAAATTTGGGGGTCAGTTTTTTATAAAGGATAGAAAGGATGCATTAAATTGATTAAAACTTAATTTTTAATTAATTTAATTAAAATTTAATTAACGATTAATTGTGATTATTCTCATCCAAAATCCAAAAGTTTTTGTTTATATAATACATGTGTGTGTGCTGTGCATATTATGTATATATATATATATATAAAGTCACACTCAAACAGTATATATTTGGAAAATATTTACACATATATATTCATATAACATGCAGGAATATATTTAATATATAAACACAACATATAAAAAAATATATATTTTAAATATATGTGTGTACTATATATATATATATATATATATATATATATATATATACATTCATGTGTTCATGTATTTTTATAATAAAAAATAATAAATAATAAATATACACTGAACACACGTTTATTATGTATTATTATTAGGGCTGTCAAATGGTTAAAGTTTTTAATCAAATTAATCAGGATTAATCACAATTTGCAGCTACACCTGAATCCTAACCATTTTTCTTTTCCGAAATGCATACCAAAAGATAAAAAACAGGACACAGATACGTAATTTTCATAATATGTCTGTTTATTAACACAGCCAAATAATGGTGGTTTAAATCAAGCTGAAACATACCAAAATATTTGTTTTTGCAATGAGAACGATCTTTGACCTTTACGCCGGCTTCACACTGCACGCGTAAGCAGAGCAGGCGACTGTCTATATTACAGTTTACGCAATAATGGCCGATCGCATCACACGCTGCATCTACGAGCATTCATTTCTACCTTACTCTCAACATTTTATTTACACTACACTTTAGCGCTAACATAAAGATGGCCTCAAAGCCAAAACACATGGACTAAAGGTTAAACGTGTGACTGAAACGTTGATTTGGGTTTCACCGGATCTCTAAAGGTTTGCTTCATGGCATTTCACAGTCACACTAAAGTGTCTGTGGCCACATGAAATGGAAAGTCTTCTGCAACTCCCACTGTGTCTCCAGCTTATTATTCGCTGATTAAACAATAAAGAGGGAGTCTTGTGGTTACTCTAATGACCTCCTAATAACGATGCTGGCTTGCCTCTGAATGAACCAAGGCTCCCATTATTTCTTTCTTTTCCTTCCTGAGTTCAACTTCACTCACTCCTGTAAGCATGTGAACTTTGTTAGAAAGAACTCAGTAACCCAGAACGCTGGGAATTGGAAGGGCTGCTTGGCGCAAACACCTTAACTCGAACATGGAAAGAGCTCTGGCCGTGTTTCACGTCGCTGCTGTGGTTGGATCCTGGCTGGGGAACGAAGGCTGCTCTCCAACGCTGATCTCAGACCCGTCAAGCACCTGTTCTTCTTGGCCTAAAGTTCACACATGGCTATCTCTGGATCAGATGCGTCTCTGTATCATTAATATGAAATCTTGGAGGGTGGGCTACACTGATGGATTCTACTCTGGGCGGGTTTGACCAACTCTTTCAGAGGGCCGCTAAGAAGATCTGCCAACACCTTCAATTATAGGAGGAGGATATTTCTCTTCCCTAGGTTTTCAGCTTGTTTGACATAGTTGTCATTTTTAGCTCAAACAAATTGGTGGAAAGGCCAGGAACTCGCATACGACAAACTCGACCACAAATGTCATGTTGCTGTCGAGACGCAACCAGCGATGATCACAGATTATTTAAAGCGGGCAAATGCTGGGTTAACTTATATGAGTCATGCGATAATATCACTTCTTCACTCCAGTAATGATATATAGTGTTAGCCAGGAAATTCTTGGTAACTGGAACAAACACTTGGGTTCAACATTGGGCCTCAAGATTAATAGCTCTTCTAAATAACATACACTAATTTATTTATACTATATGCCAAAGGAAAATTTATGCGAGCGGAGGAATTTCCCAGCAATTTCCTTTTCTCGGTGTGATTAATCACAGTTCACTGAGTTTTCTGCTGATGTGGATCTATCACTCGGATTTCTTTTGTGAATTCATTTCAAATGACTTTATTTGTCCCAGTCTGCTTGATCTGTGTATCCTATGCTTGTGTGTCAGATTGAAACTTTCCAATGAGGAAATAAAGAGGGCTATTCTGACTATGGACGAACAGGAAGATCTGCCCAAGGACATGCTGGAGCAGGTGAGTGAGCAATAATTGCAGTTGTGGGCTAAAACGTACCATTTTTAAATATAAAATCCTAATTAAAAATATGGAAAAAGTTGCATTTTTGGGATCATGGAAAATAAACCATTTTGGAAAAAGTCTGTGTTTTTTTACAGATCTTCTCTTCTAAAATCACAGTAGTGAGCTATAAAGTTGCAATTATGAGAAATAAACAATCATGGAAATTAAATTTTACGAAACAGTTTAAATATAAAGATGCAATGACTAGAAATGAGCCATTATGAGATCTAAAGTTGCAATTATGGAAAACAGTCACATTGTGATATGCAAAGTTGCATTTTAAGTGCCATTACATTTACTACCAAGTTACTTTTTTACTCTAAAGCAGAAATCCTCTTCTGAAAAAATACCCCTCCTCTTCAATCTTCATTTTTTTTTTATGCTTTTGTCATGGATGGTGATTTCTTCACTGCTCCAGATGCTCAAGTTTATCCCAGAGAAGTGTGACGTGGACCTACTAGAGGAGCACAAACATGAGTTGGACCGCATGGCCAAGGCAGACCGCTTCCTTTATGAAATGAGCAGGTAGGACAGGTTACTGGTTACTCTCAGTACTTATTTCAGCTAGTTTTTTTTTTTCTCAAAACTTACTAACCACGCATATTTTTTTTCCTAAAAAATGCAAACATTTAAATTTGTTTGGTCATGTATTATTGTAGAGCAGTTTGTGCTGATTACAAGAAAAATACAGGTTGGTCAATAATATGTTCTAAGTAGCTGAAAAAAGCTCAAATATCAGGGCATGTCCAAACATCTCAAGGGCCCCAAAATCACCTCAGACCTCAGACGGCTAATCATGTTGATGTGTTCATATGTGACTTATTTGTTGGTCTATGTAAACCATTGTGATGAGTTAAAAACGCATCACGAGCGTGAATAGACCTTTTTTCCGTACAATTCAACTTTTGTCACGAGGAGCTTTATTTAGTTAGATAAATGTGATGGCTTAACAAAGTTAGTCTTTGTCGGTTCTCCCCACTCTCTAAAAAGGAAGACATTTTTAATAATAATAAAAAAAAATCTCAAAACTATATGTTGCTGCAGGCTACCCGTAAGCCCCTTCGCTGATTGGTTCAGATCTTTATTTAATCTTGGCACCACGAAGAGCATCGTGCTGTACACCTCCACAGTCCCTCACAGTGGATTTCATGATGTTGGCTGAGTACATAGTATGTAAGGAATATCTCATCCGTGAAGGCCACCCACCACTGTACAGTGACTTATTCAGATCTGTTTCGTTTTTCCACACACTCACAAAGTAAATGCGATTTCCTGTAGGAAGGAAGGAAAAGGGTTATGAATCCTGGGTGACACATTGATCTGGTCAAGCTGAGGATCCCATTCAGCGTCAATATTTTCTGTAACTAAATAAGTACTATCTTATCGTAGATGTGCAGAGGAGCTTAGCCAAACAAAGCACAGGTGCCTTGGCTTGCTTGCGTTTTCTTCCTCTGTTTATAAGACCCTAGTGAGTTTTTTCCCCTCCGCTGTGGCTGATGTGTTTGGAGCATAGAGGATGGAAGACAAATCTTTCCAGGAATCGACTGTGTTGTCCGATTTTAGTCTCTAGGGGTGTGTTCGGGTCCTTGGCAAGTGCGGTAACCACGGTGATTGTCCCCAACACAAGAGTGCTGAATGCAACACAGCAGAGTCGGGTTCAGAACTGTTTGTTCTTTATTCAGTGGAACCATTAACGCTGTGTATACAGATCATGTGCGTTTTATTGTGTCATATGCAAGACAATAAAGCTCTACCGCTCATTTAGAGTCTGTTATGGGTGATGTAGCATGCAATCCTTTTAATGGAGCTTGCTTTTATATTGTTAATGTACTCTGTCTCCTAATCTCTTCCTCTGTCCTTCACACAGAATAAACCACTACCAGCAGAGGTTACAGTCTTTGTATTTCAAAAAGAAGTTTGCTGAGAGGATTGCAGAAATTAAACCTAAAGTTGAAGGTTTGAGCATGTGCACTTTAAACACATTTGTTTTGCAAAAATCAGCTGATCATTTTTAAAGCTGTGTATGTGTTTTTCTTAATTACTTTTTATATATTCATCCATTTTAGTATATTAACTTGATGGGTCTCAATCAGAACAGGAAATGAAACCATAGAAATATATCAGAAAGGACAATACACTAGACATTTTTTTTTACAAATTGTATCACTGTTTCCACAAAAATATTAGTTTAATACACATTTATTTTAAATTGCAATATGTTTTAAATTATGACTATTTTATTACATTTATTTTTAATCAAATAAACGAGAACTACTGCATTAAAGTGCAGGATATTCTAATTTAGATTAATTAAAATGTAATGTATAATTAATAAAAATAATAAAAAAACATTGTATAGATTTTATATTAAAATGCTGTATTAAATAAATAATATTTTATGTAATTAAATTTAAAACAACAGTTTTCTGTAATAAAAAAAAATATATATTTTATTCTTGTGATGCAAAGCTGTATTTTCAGCATCATTACTTGACTCTTTAGTGTCACACGATCCTTCAGAAATCATCGTGGTGTGCTTATTTGCTGCTCAATAAATTAAATTAATAAAAAAAATGATAAAAAGTTATGTCAAATAAATTCTGTTCTTTGGGCATTTGCATTCATCGAAGAATTCTGAAATAATGTTACAAAATATGAAGCAGCAACAGCTATTTGTAACATTGATGATAATAATAAGAACCATTATTAATAACTGAGCACCAATTCATCATATTTAAATGAAGTGTGTCACTGAAAACTGGACTAATGGCTACTGTAAATCCAGCTTTGCCTTCACAGAAATAAATGACATTTTAAAGTATACACAAATATAAAATAGTGATAATATTTCCATTATAATGTCACAATTACCAGACTACTCTACTGATGTTCCACTGTATCAATGTGCTTACAGTATTGTTACAGACAGTATAGTTCATGAACATAAAACATTTCAGGCTTGTTTTGCCTTGTGTTTTCCTTCCAGCACTGTCCAAGGCCTCAAAAGAGGTGCTGCAGAGCAGAAATCTCAAGCAGCTGCTGGAGGTGGTGCTGGCGTTCGGCAACTACATGAACAAAGGACAGAGAGGCAACGCTTACGGCTTCAAAATCTCCTCACTCAACAAAATTGCAGACACCAAGTCCAGCATCGACAAGTGAGAAGATGTGAAAAGAATACACACAAGCCAGTTATTTCCAGATTTTACATTCATACATGTATTGTGGTCCATGTCCCATCGCAGGAACATCACTCTCCTACACTACCTGATCACCATTCTGGAGAAGAAGTACTCCAAAGTCATGGTCTTCTCAGAGGAGCTGCAGAACGTCCCGGAAGCTGCAAAAGTAAAGTAGGTATATCTGCGGAGCTGCTGGCGTGCGCTTCTATCGTCAGCTTTACGATTTACAGGCCTTTAGGGTCTACTTGTGCTAAATGGATTTTGGAAATAGTTTTTGCGGTGTCACTCCCGCCCACCGCTGGGCTTAAATCCATGCTGTGGGTCATACAAGCTTTTGGTTACTCGCATATGCAGAGCAAAACCCTAAATTATAGCCGGAGGAAATGGGGCCCTCGCCTCTCCTGGCTCCTGGGTGCTGAAATATATAAGTGGAAGAGAGATAGATGCATACCACCGTAGCTGAAAGAGCTCCACTCGATGACCTCTCGAGACCTTGCGTGATGCTGTGAAGTGTGTGCCAGCAAACTTGGGCCAAATTGAGAGTGATGCGCTCGTGACACTTTCACCCTTTAGTAAATAGTTTCTAATTTTGAGTCATTGCCTTAAAGGGGCTATTTCAATGTACAGTAGAAAGGCCACTAAACTGCTTTTTAGTCGCTCCAGCGAGACTAATGTAATCATGCTCGGTCCGCCAGTGAAGTCACAAGACCCTGATCTCATTTGAGAGGATTGAAAGAATGAAATAAAGGACTCTTGTTTGTTTGACTCGGTCTATAAGTCAGTGTCATTTATTTAGCATATAAAAATATGTACCAGGGTCACAAGGTACAGTTCGAGCGGCCAGTCAGCAAGTGCAGACAGGTTTTTCCATAATCGTGTCTCTGTACTTTGACCGTTCAGTTTGTTACAAAGGCCTGTTTGTGTGGAGGGAGGAATAAAGGCTGCACAGATTGGAGACAAGCGCCTATCAGTCCAACTGAGGTCATTTGTGTAGCTAAGAATAGCTTGGCTCGAAACAGAGCCGTTCACAACTAATGGAGTCACTTTAGTGCTATCACAGGGGTTAAAGTTCAGATAGACGCCTGTTAGACATATCTGTGCTTCTTATCAGTGTGACCTGTTTGGATCAAAAGCTAAAAATGGCCAGGCTGTGTGGATAATGGACATTTTTGTTACATGGCCAAATATTTAAAAAGGGCCCCTTTACAACTGACTTTGATTGAGAGATGCACAGTTTATATAAAAAGTATTTAATAATTAAATTGAGCTAACAAAATATTAAATTAGTAATTAAATATT
>JAUYWG010000057.1:9193565-9205801 GCA_034779775.1 Enteromius afrohamiltoni | reverse complement strand
ATACATTGTATTTAAATGTAAGCATTTTATTATTAAATATTAAATTACTATTAATTATATTATTAATATTAAAATATATTAAACATATTAGTAAAATCAGGGGTTTATAAAAAATATATATTATTTTAATGGATCTGACATAACATTAACTATTGTACTGAAATCAACAAATATTAATAAACACTGTAACAAACATATTGCTCATTGTTTATTTAATTACATTATTTAATAGTTAAACATTAACTATTGGGACCTTACTGTAAAGTGTTACAGTTTAAAATGCAAGTACAATAAATGTATGGCAACTGAAACAAAAAGAATATAAAATGCATCTAAATTTATATGAAAATAGACTAAATAAACAGTAAAATACATAATACTTGTTGGTAAATTTGAAGTTGTTTTAATTATAATTAATAATGATCAAATAATAATAATTAATAATCAACAATTGTAAGATCTTCCTCCAATTAGCTTTGCTTTGTTTCACATTTTTAACTTAAACACAAATATTATTTAATTATTAAATAGAAAATAGTTTTCAGTTGTTTCACAACATTATAAAATGCATTTTTGGAAATTAAGTTGTTTACATATTTCCCATTGATTTACCTGGAGGACTTAATTTCAAAGTGTGACAGTTTACCCCAATCTCCTGTAGAAATGCATTCTTGCTCACACGTAAAATGACTGGGATCTCTCTGATTGTGTCTTTCCAGCATGACTGAACTGGAGAAGGAGATCAATAATCTCCGCAGCGGCTTGAAGAGCGTGGAGAGCGTAAGTGCTGCGTGATTCCTCTTTTGTTTTTTCAGGCTTAAAAGCAAATGATGTACACCGTTTCTGTCTCTCATGCAGGAGCTAGAATTCCAGAAGAAGCGTCCTCAGGAGTATGGAGATAAGTTTGTGTCAGTAGTCAGCCAGTTCATCACAGTGGCCAGTTTCAGCTTCTCTGATGTCGAGGACTCCCTCAGCGAGGCCAGAGAGCTGGTGAGTGTGTGTTGGACTGCATTTGTTTGTTTGGGTGTGTATCTTTAAGATGCACGTCCTGGTGCTCAGCCTTTCCTTCAAAGGCCAGCTGGAGAAACAGGTCACTCTGGACGTCCTGCTGCGTGCGGGAGCCGACCCTCAAGCTCTCGCTGGGAACGCTTCCTATGTAGCGACTTTCACTGGGCTCTGGGGGCCCCACAGGACTCAGAGAGGGAACTGAACATAAAACTATTATTGCTTTCGAGAGCTCCATCTGTGCCGACGGAGGCAGACAGTTGTTAACACGCACGCTACACAATATCTTCCAGTCCTGTGAGGGGAAATGGGTATATAAAATGTCAAGGTTTTCTTTCCACGTGGTTTTTGAAAGGTTCATTTTAAGTTTTTAGAAATGTAGCCTATTTTTTGTGTTAGCGTTGGCTATGATAGTATTTAATGCATAAAGATATTGTTTAATAAACATGACGAATTATTAAAAAATATCAGTCACAACATTTTACAACCTAAATTAATGTAGTCATAAAATGGTCAAACATTACTAATGTTATTTTGATATTTGTCATATAGTAGTATTTATTAATATATAAATTCTCTTATTTCATTTTAGCTTATTTAGTAAAGTTCAATTTTTAGTATGAAGTATTGTTAATCAATAAATATCAGTCACACCAAATTACATTTTACTACCTGAACTAACCGTATGTCGACATAAAATGGTCAAGAATGTTGTATTTTGTTTTATATATTAGTTTTAGATTGTTTTTTCAAATATGAATAAGCAGTGAAACAGTTTTATTAAATTATATTTTTTTCTTATAAATATTTTGAATCGGTTATGCCAAGATATGAACTAATTAAATTGTATTTATTTTTAGAATGTATGTCTCCCTTTGTATAAATAGTATTTTACCTACATAGCTAATGGGACCTACACATAAATGCACTATAGCATGACACATGTACTCTGTAGCAGAAAAGATGCATCTCCAACCCAACCTAGGCCTCCTGTCTGAAGTCTGAGACCGATAAGAAGAGATATAAAAGCAGGGCAAAGGAGAAATAAAAAAATGCCCCTTGGCTCAGGCCCATGGAGGAGCTGTTCCATATGGCAGTGATAAAGACGCATCAAAGGAATTGTGGGAAGACTAGGCCTCCTCCCCTGTGGTGAGAAGGCACGAGGCAGCAGCAGTGCCATGGCAAGACTCCAGTCCCCTGTGTTTATACTGTAATCAGTCACTGGAGAAATCTGGGTTAACAAGACCACCTTATGCTTGGCTACCGGTGACCGGATAACTAGCATTGCGTCACACACTTCATTTACCAGAAGTTCATTAGACCCCCAGAGTTTGTTATGCTACCGTCTGCCCGTTTTACTGCAAGTTGTTGTTCCTCTTGATCTGCACTTTCTTTGCACTGTAAAACATTCTTTCTATTTTATATTAATTATTATAAATGTTTATTTCATTGTCACTACATCTCACATTCGCTCTACATATTATGTCATACAAGAGTAAATGAAACAGTAGCATACATTTATGCATCATCTTTAAATATCTTATTTATCATGTTATCTTAAACTTTTTATGGTAATTTTACTATCATTTTTTAAATGGCCGATTGCCTTTCAGCTGCATTATGAAGCAAATGATACAACAGACCAGTCATCTATAGCTATGATTTAAAAAAAAAATTGTTCACATTGAATATGTTATAAAAGAAGATGTTTGTGGCTCCAGTATATTTGAAGAATGTTGCATGCTCTATGAGATATTCTTGAAGTATTCATGTTCACGTCATTCCTCTGAAAGTAAAGGGAGCAGGAAATGGCTTTCATGTGACCAGTGCTTCTGTTCTCCAGTTCTTAAAGGCAGTCAAGCACTTTGGTGAAGATGCTGATAAGATGCAGCCCGATGAGTTCTTTGGGATATTCGACCAGTTCTTGCAGTCCTTTGCAGAGGCCCGTCAAGAAAACGAGAACATGCGTCGGCGCAAAGAAGAGGAGGAGCGCAGGGCACGGATGGAGGCTCAGGTCTGTGAAGTTTTACAAGATAATAATTAATCTCAATATTTATTCATCAATACCTACTTAAGACTTCATTTTTGTATTGTATAACGTAACGTCACATCTTGTCATTATTTGCCATTTTTGGTTCGTTTAGAAGTGTTTGGTCCTATTTCATATTTCATTCAAATCGCACCAAAGTTCATTTGGAAGCAAACAGAGAGCCATCTTTTTAGCGTTCTCGGGCTTGTTTGGTGTGCACCAGAGTTTGGATGGCCATTGCCTTAACACCGCATTCAAAACTTTAGTCTGTCATAAAAATATTCGGATTCATCGACTTCAGGATCTTTACTAAAGTGAATATGTTTTATTTGAACCAAATATGACAAGTACGAACACATCAGCATCTGCTGCAATACTACAATAACGTAATCATGCTCATGCCAAAACAGTCAAGAGGCCCATAACTTCTTCACCCATCCTCTGCCAAATCTGACATCATCCTCTTGATATCTTTCAGCTCAAGGAGCAGAGGGAGAAAGAGAAGAAGGCTCGAAAAGCCAAAGAGAACGGAGAGGACGACGGGGGCGAGTTCGACGACCTGGTGTCGGCTTTGCGCTCCGGAGAGGTTTTCGATAAAGATCTGTCGAAGATGAAGCGCAATCGCAAACGCATCAACAGTCAGACTTCAGACACCGGCAGGGAGCGTCCAATTACCAAGCTCAACTTCTGAACGGCGGTCAAGCAGACCAACCACTGAGACGCATCTCATTACAACCAAACAACCTCTCTGTGGTGGTGAATGTCTGGAGGACACTCATTAGTTCCTCTCCTCAGATTTAACTCGACCCCGGGTAGCGGAGGAAAGCATGTTTACCCAAAGACGGTCAGCTTATCACGTGTCATGTGACTGTAATAGAAAGCCTGTCTAAATGCAGAGAGAAAAGACTCCAGACTACGGCTGCCAAATGAACCTAATTTAACAATTTACTTCATCATGAGTGCTGGAGCACCAAGATATTATCAGAGATTGAGAGAACTGAGGGTTTACTGATTGGATAGGAATCAGAAACTCGGGCTCATTTGTCCATCCCATTTTTTCTTACTGTAACCAAACAAATCGCCAAAAGTGACACTGAGTCTTGGCATGCTTAAGCGTCACTCATCTGAACTTCTCTGACTGATTCAGTGGGAATGGATGTTATTTAAAGATTCAATGACAAGTGTCTGTGCATAGGTCACTGAAAGAAGCTGTAAAGTGACTGTACATCTTTAAGAAAAGGATTCTGACCTTTTTTTTTAATACATATAGTGTTTTAAAGGAATATTACTGACATTAATAACCAGGGATGTAGGAAGCTTTTTCAGAAAGAAGACTGCGTTGTGATATCCGGTACAGGCTGACTGGGAATGATTTTTTTTAAAGGTGTGTTTTTAGGGGCCTCTGAAGCCCATGTTGTCTTAAACACTGTGGACGGTCATTGTACAGACTCTATGCAGTTTCTGATGTCAAGTGTTGGTTTCTCTGAGTTTTCATGTGAAATGTAGTCATATTTAAAATGATCTGTAAGTAACTGGATCAAGGCAATACTCTTCTTCCCATACGTTCTTCCTTCCAGTTTTTTTTTTTTTTTTTTAATCAGCAGCTTAGTTGTATGGTGTAACAAAGTTTCCTTTTTCAGTGTAAGATACCTCCATTGGACTTTTATAATTTAAGCAAAACACAACCTTCCATTGAAAGATGAATCACAAGAGAATAAATGGAAGAATCCAGAATCAAGTAGTATTTTCTATGATGCAGTCAATTTGTGTCATCTGATCTGTTAGTGAATGGTAATGCAAAAAAAGTGATTAATAATCATATCATTCGTTTTTAATAAAGTAAATCATAAGTAGAATCCCACACGCTGCTATAGCTTGTGAATCAATTATGAAACAATGTTTCAGTCATGCAGTCTTCGTCAAGCAAAAAAAAAAAAAGTAATCCAAATGTTATATTAAAACGATTAAAAACCGTGTCGTCATCACACTGTTATAGCAGTCAGATGATGTCCCCTGGTGGGCATTATTAGCAATTACAACATTCAACTTTTTTACATAAATTTACATTTGAATGTTTTTTTTAATAAATTCACTTCTGTTCACAAAAACCTGCATTTGAAATATTATTCCCAATTTGAATTAAAATAGCTGATATCTATTTTAATATATTTTAAATAGTAATTTATTCCTGTGATTTCAAAGATGAATTTGAGCACCGTTTCTCTGACACGATTCTTCATAAATTTTTTTTAGGTTTCTTTGATAAATAGAAATTAAGTTCTATCATCTCATAATTTAATAAAGGTATAATGATTTGAATACACAGACTCCAAGAGTTTGAATGGTGTTGTTTACATGTTGCAAAACGTATTATTACAGATAAATGCAAATCTTTGGAGCTTTCTATTCATCAAATAATCATGCAAAAAAAAAAGTATTATAAAAAGGTTTCTTGAACAGCAAATCAGCATATTAGAATGAAGGGTCATGTGACACTGAAGAGTGGATCACTTAGTAATGATGCTGAAGTGTAGCATGGTCTTTACAGGAATAAATTGCATTTTAAAATATATTCAAATACAAAGCAGTTATTTTAAATAGTAAAATACCTCACAGACTGCTTTTGCTGTATTGCAGGCTTGGTGAGCAGAAGATAATAAAAAAACAAAAACCAGACTGTTTGACAGTTAGTGTATATACTATTTAACTAATTATATTATTGACTCTATAATTTTGAATCTTATTATTTTTAAGATTTTTTAATTTAGTCATATCCTATAGTGTGTGGTGTATATATATATATATATATATATATATATATATATATAGAACTAAACAATATAAAAAGTAAAACTATATTCTTGTAAAAATTTTAATTGATAGTGAATGTGAAGCAGAAATATCAGTTGTAACCGTTATGTCAGCCCAGAAGAAAGCCTCCTCTCAGAGGGTCACCACTCTCTTGGGTGAAGTTGGCCATGCCGCTGTAGTGAGCATGACCTTCGACCTCCACTACCACAGCCCTGAAGTCCCCACACCTGGTCTCCTTCAACAACAGATGGGCTACATTTACTTGTTCTGTTGAAGAACAAAAACTACATTTCCAGAATGGTTTATGGTTTCTACAGGTACCTCTATTGCTTTTCCTGTAAACACTGATCCCGTAGCTCCACTCTCAAAGCTTCTGGTCTGGTTGAGTTCAATCAGGCCTTTATGGTACTGAAGAGCTATACGAGCAGTGACGCCTGACCCTGTAGGGCTTCGGTCCACCTGACAACCCATATAACAAACCTCTGTCACATGACCAGTCCTAAAGTCCAGAGATGGATGCATATAAACAACTGGTTTTACCTGTGCATCAGCAAACACACACACATTGGCTGTGGGCTCTTCAGAAAAAGCATCTTTGCCGTCAGTAAGGATTGTGCCGTAGAGGAAGGCCAGATCCTCACTGACTGGATGGTACAGCTTTACCTAGACTCATTACAACACTTAGGTCAGTTATCCAAATTATCATACAAAATTACAGACTAAAAGCAGGTTTATGTTTCCTTCGCTTGGCATAATTTTTTTGACGAGATCAAACGAGACTCAGATATGGTCTATATTAAGTTATTTATTTTATCATTTTATTTCAAGTTCTACTCCTTATTACTGATGCAATGTTTCTATTTTTTTCTCGTTTTTTTAAGTAATAATTCTATTTTGCTATTTCAGTTAACAAAAACAGCAGTCACCTGGGATTTGACAGCATCACTCACAGCAGTGGCTGCATCCACCAGATCTCTGGTTTTGGACTTGTTGACATCCAATCCAAATTTCTCAGCATTCACAAAAGCATAAAGAGCTCCACCATAACTGATGTCCACAGTGATGGACCCATATCCTGGTACCGAGACACTCACGTCTAGAAAAACAAGAAGTTCTCTTAAAGACAGTTTAAACAAGTTTGGCATTAAATACACACCACACGAACAAATGTTTACTGATTTCACCATACTGCTCACCTGTAGCGAAAGCGAAGGCTGGCACACTGTGGAATCTGACAGCTCCAGTTTTCCCATTGGAATACTGTGTAAAGGCCTTCACTAAGCCACAGGGGCAGTGTATGTTTATCTGTGTCTCTGGTGAGGTGGGCGCTTTAATCAAGCCGTAATCCACCGCAAAGCGTCCGAGAGCAATGACAGCGTGGCCACACATGGTGCTGTACCCTTCGTTGTGCATGAACAAGACGCCAAGATCAGCTTCCGCTAACTCGCTCGTGACCAGCAGGGCTCCGTACATATCGTAGTGACCCCGAGGCTCGAACATTAACACCTTGCGAAGATGATCCAGATGCTCTCTCACATAGCGCCGTTTGGCAAGGATAGTGTCGCCCTTTACCTCTGGATACCCACTCAGGATGATGCGCAGCGGCTCTCCACCTGTGTGCATGTCCACTACTGATAACACAGAGCCGGAGTGAGGGGGGAGCTTTGGGAACTCCATAGAGCACTCTAGAAAAAAACATGCTTGAAATTGTTATTGATCCACTTTTAGAAGATAATTTAATTGAACATGCAATGATTGCAGATTTATGCTAATAATGTGTAAAATACTTCCATATTGATACATTTCTGGTTAGTTTAGGGTGACCTTCTCATTCCATTCCCTTTTTTTAATGACTATGTTAGACTGGTTTACAGTAATTTTTTGACAAATTAATCATTAAATATGACACGAATCTGCATAAATAATAAATAATGTTTTTTTTGCACCTGCAACTTTACAAAGAGGTGATTACAAAGACAGCTAAAAATACTTGAAGAGTTAGGCTACATGTCCTAAATAAAATGTAATGTACACTGAATCTCAAATATTAATGACTAAAAAGGTAACTTAAAGTGTACTGTCAAATTGCTTCAAGTGATGCTGTCCAATCTTTACTAATATAATATTATCATCAAATCTTTACTGACGAAAAAAGTGATCAAATGGAAATTTTGCAAACAGCTTTGAATCTACTGTACTTTGGAAACAAGTCAGAATTGTGACATGCACCCTTGAGCTTTTTTTTCACCAATATTCTATCAAATAATTCATACAATTTTGATAGTCATACATCGTGAGACCATAAAAAGTACATTTTCTTACAAGACGCCACTCAGAGCAAGACTTGATGCACAAATATAATGTAACAGCTGACATATGGAAGCAGTTTGATGCAGCGCTAGTTTTACTTAAAAAAAAAGAAAAGAAAAATTAGATAATGCAAAAAGTATCTTACCGTTACAGCTCTATACTGTTCACGTTCAGCAAAAAAAGGAAACCTAGAAATGTAGCTGTTTACTAAAAAAAAAACTGTTCGCTTTGCTACTTTGCAGTGTTTGGCTTGAAGTTGGAAAGTTGTGCAGCTCTTTACTGCCTCTCTGTGGCCTGGATGAGAATGACACACACCAGAAAGACCCCAGACCCTGCCATGCACCTTATTAATAGCAAAAGTAAAAGCAAGAGTTTTATTAACTCAAAAGCGCTTAAACATATAAAGTTTGATATAAAAATGTTTATCCCAAAAAATATAAGACATCAGTTTTATCATTATTTGATAGCGGCGCTGGTCGCTTGTCCTCGCTTGCTAACTCATCTATCACTGATTGGTATTCACTCGAAGATTAATCTGGTAATCACTTTTATTATAAATCAGTTCTATTTACATCAGTCAGTGCTGATATTTTGAAGAATATCAGTTTCTTTCAAAGGTATAGGCTTATTCTACAAATAACAAAATTAATGCCTACCCTTTAAAAGGATGGATTATAAATGTATAAATGCACTCACATAAGAACAGTTGTCAAATCATAGGCCTATATAAAATCAGTTTCGTTCACCACAATTCAATTTCATATATCATTATATATATTTTATTCCAATTTTTGTAATATAGCTTGAATTTATGGCTGTTTATGACAAACAGTTAATATGTCAGATATTAGCTAACCTAAAGTCAGAGGTGGATAAGATTATGTCTGATATTAAAAGTCACTGTAAAATACAATTTATGGGACAACTGAGCGAAGCAATAAACGCATCATGTGACTATTTTGGACAGCAGGGGGCACTGCATATTTCTTAATTTGATGTTTGCTTAAGCATTTATAATCTATGACATGGAAGCTTAATACATAATGAAATAAATATTTCAGAAATAATAATTATTATTATTACCTCAAACTACCTCATCTTCTTCTCCTCGCTTTGTCCAGTTCTGTCCCTCAATGTCGCAAATTAACTCGGCTCTCTTGAACCGGGTCTTCAACCGATTCATTTGAACCATTTCTCACTTCAACTGCGACATGAAACGATGAACGAACAACAGTAACACACATAGGCATACAAAACTGCAGTGCTAACATTTAAAGAACAGAACACACAAAATTTCACACACTCGCTTATAAAAAATGCTTTTTTTTAAACCAGTTCATTAAAATGATCCGTTCGAGCGAACCGATTCTTTGATTCGAACGACACGGAATCTCTGAAAAGGTGTTCTACTTCAAGTTCACGCGGATGGAAGGCGGAGTTAAAAGACTTCAAACAAACCATTGCCGCGACGCCCCGCGCAGTGCTCGTTTTCACTTGGAAATGCTTCCAAAGGTGCAGTTTGGGAAATAATTGAGAGGAGTTGTCAGCAACCTGAGACAGCAAACCGCGTTCTTTCATTGTGAGTTTGTAAAACTTTCTGTATTAAATGAACGGTGCAAGCCACGCATTGTACAAAAACATCATCTTTCTGTCAAGTGCGTCGACATGGCATTAAAAATTAAGCACAGCATCAGTTCATTAACTTTTGCACATCTCATAGTTTGTATAGTTAGTTGCTTTAATCGAATGATTACTTGCTGAAAACTACTTCTATCATTTAACGTTAGGCGCTCAATACTGGAGCACGAGAGACAGAGACGACCTGTATAAAGGTTACTAAACCGTGAAAGGTTAAATTAAAGCATCAATTATCATCAGTTTCTGGACTAATTGTGCTTTCCAGCTTTTAACTTTTGTGTGCATTTCTGCTCATGTTCTTAATTTCACACTGAATTAATGCAACTGTTTAGTTTTTGATAGGATATTTGAGTGTTTGATCAGAAAGTGGCACATAATGAAAGTTTAAGGAGTAAGTTTTCCTAATTTTTCCCGTGTAAGTGAACAGTTCAAGATGAACAGATTGGACTAAACACATCAGGGTTGGTCACCCACCCTATGTCCTGTGGATTCTTATTTTTGCTGGTGCATGAGTTTAAACATCACTGTCATTACTTATGTTTAAGTAATATGATTCTTTCTAGCTGATTATCAATGGCATCCCCACCCTTACCTCTATCACACCGCACCTAACAGGTCTTTTCAGAGCGAGGCTTTGTCTGGTCTTGCTCTTCCACTAATTAGTGAGATGTTTTGGGGCTCAGTCATTATTGTTATGTAATAGATGTGTTTGGAGGGTGCAGAAGACTGTGTTTTTGGATGATTACCTCTAAAATGTGTTTTAGTTTTGTGAAACTGAAGCCACCTTTGAGCGAGTGTCACATTGGTAACTGTGTCCTTGCAATAATAATAACACCACCACAGGCAGTGTCATCTGATACAGTTTCACTTGAAGTGGAGCAGGGAGAATGAGGACGTGTATGTCATCTCATGACACTGCCCATTATGAGTTGCATTTATGAGACCCCGAATACAGCAGTACTGTAATGTCACTCGTGTAGAGGTCATCTGTGGAATTACTGACTGAACATAGCTACTTTTATTTGGTCAAAGCCTGTCAAGAACATTTCTAGGTGATTTTTTTCCCACAAAAAAACAAAAACAAAAGTCAAACAAACAAGAAATTGTATTTCTACGAAGAATGCAGGCTGCTTTAGGACCAGTGAATTGAATTGAATTGAATTGAATCGAATCGAATTTTATTTTAATTTAATTTAATTTAATTTAATTTAATTTAATTTAATTTAATTTAATTTAATTTAATTTAAAATTACATTTTATTTTACTCAATTTTTAATTTAATTTAATCTTAGTTTAATTAATTTAAAATTTATTTAATTGTACATTTTTAAATTAAATTATTGGTAATATCTTTATTTTAATTTTATTTAAATAAAAATATATTTAAACCAGACTAAAGTAAATCCTGCAAATACTAAATCTAAATATGCAACATATATGTGTCTATATTTAATTTGATTATACACACATAGCCTATACTAATACGTCTACACATAGGCCTTTGTGTGTGTGCATATATAATGTATACACACATACATGCATAGATACATGATTGTGTAATTTCTTTGTTATTTCCTTTAATTTAGGGTGAAACTGTTTAATTTCTTTAAATGCAGCTCCACAGATTCACCTGTGCTTTAGTTAATCTTAGTGTCAGTTACCAGGAATGCAGTTTGGATTACAGAATCATTACAGCTGCTGTCTTAGTCTCAAATGCTTATTTAAGGGAATTATGGTGAATGAGGATGAAGTTTATGCATATGCACAATGCATAGTGCAAGTATTAGCTGACACGGAATGCTTTTTGCATGTCATCAATCTATCCTATTAATAGCTTCAGATTCCCTGCCTGTCTCTCCATCTATCTTGCCCTTTCTCTTACTCTTCTGTCGGTCAGTCTTTACACATATGTGGAAAAAAGCACATGGACAGCTGGTAACATATCTGCGTATTCCCAGTGCTTATTTACCCTTTAGATGTCAATGTTTGCAGCAGTGAGTGAGGCCACATCTCTGACTGTTTTAGATGGTGAGTCTGAATCTCACCCAGAAACAACAGGTGTGTGTGTGTGTGTGTGTGTGCGCACATGTGTTAAATGAGTGACTGTATTCTGGAAGAATCAGGAATGATTCAAGCAGTGCCCTCCAATAACAAGGTCGAGTGTTTGAAAGAGTCCTGTTATACTTTCAAGTAACTCATGCAGAGTTCATTTAAGACCTATTAACAAGCTTTTCAGAAGATATTTCTCTTCCTTTTTTTTCTTTTTGAAAAAACAGAATAGTGTTAAATATTGTGCTTTTAACAGGAAACAATACAGGTAAGGCAGCTTAAATTTTTTTAATATGGTGCTTGTATAAGTTTTGTATTATTTGACAACCAAAAATATGTGTGTGTATATATATATGTGTATATATATATATATATATATATATATATATATATA
>JAUYWG010000057.1:9121275-9193465 GCA_034779775.1 Enteromius afrohamiltoni | reverse complement strand
TTTTTAATGTGTTTGCATATTTTTTTTCCTGACAATGAAAAATGGTATACACTTGACATAACATTTTATTTATTTATTTATTATTTTTGTAGTTTGACAACAACGTAATAATATATGATAAATATTTTGTTACTGTCAATTATTAGTATAATAATAATAATAGCTAATATTATATTTACTTTTTAATTTTATTGTTATTTATAAAATTGATCAAATAAATTGTATATAATACATTTAGTATATGTTCATATTTTCAGTACAGTGCTAATTATTCTTTACTTTTTAAAATTATTATTATTGTTAAATTCTAATTATAATGTCATATATATTATGAACACCAATAGCAATTATTGTCGTCATCATGATCATATTATTATTATTATTCAAAGGTCATAAATGTAAAATAGTTTATATCTAATCGCAATTAAAATATGATTTGAGTGTATTAAGCTTATAACCACTCCTGGATATACAGTAGTCAGTGTAGCATTTCAGTAATGATAATGATTAGATCAAGTCATAAGCCCTCAGGCTGCCTGTGTGTCTGTGTCTTCACATGTGCATTTATTATGCACTTCCCTCTGAATCGTACTTCCGTCTTGATTCACTTAGTAGCTTACTGTTCTGTATTTATTTATGAGACCTTATTGGCATTGTGTGGGTTTAGAATATGATTAGCCTAATCTCCCCAGGACCCTTCCTCCATTGATTTCCTTCTTCACAGTTGGTACTTTATGCTGTTGTTCATGAGCGCTTAACTAATTCACAGTACCATTAGAATTATGTGTGATTAGGAATCTGTTGATGGAGCTCTTTATGTTCAGCCTCAGCCTTTGTGCCAAATGAAACCTTTGTCACATACAAGTTACATTTATCTTTTATCATTGTATCTCATGAGCAGGAGGGGAAATGTAAAATGTTGTGCTTATTGATTTAGAAAGAATGAGATCTAATGAAAAGTTTATGCTAACAATAGTTAACCAGTTTTATGTATTTATTTTCTTCTCATTTTAGTGGGGATGAGTGTGTGAGTGTGTCGAAGCAGCAGTAATGGCATCAGGGGGAGAAACCAATGCTCCTGCAGAGGACGAGGGGGGAGTCCCACTGGACATTGATAATGTACACTTACTCTTACAAGGTCAGTCTTCACTCCTTTATAAGTTCTTGTTTTTTTTTGTTTTTTTTTTACCTACTTCATCTTCGTTTGAACAACATGAGCACAAAAAAGCTTTATTCAATGAGTGTATCTGGTCAAACATATGTTGCACTATTGGTAAATTTTAATGGGAAAGAACCTAACACTGAGTAATTATTTTAAATGTGTAAATAAAATAAAAAATAAAATCTATATAACATTGTTGAAAGAATTTACACAGCAATGTGGTGAAACTATAAATCATCCAGATTGCAGAGTATTAAGACTATAGAGTGTGTGTGTGTGTATATATATACTGTATATATACACTACCGTTCAAAAGTTTAGAACAGTAAGATATTGAATGTTTTTTAAAGATGTTTCTTCTGCTCATCAAAGCTGCATTTATTAGATTAAAAATCCAGAAGAAAATGTAAGATTGTGAAATATTATTTCAATTTAAAATAACTGTTTTCTGTGTGAATATAATTTAAAATGTAATTTATTCCTGTGATACAAAGCATCATTACTCCAGTCTTCAGTGTCAGAAGACTAATGTTTTATTATCAGTGCTGGAAACAGTTGAGCTGCTTAATAGTTTTTTTTAGGATTCTTTGATCATTAAAATATTAAAAAGAGTATTTATTTAAAATGGATAATAATGTTTAGAACTACTGTCACAGTACTTTACTGTTTCACTACTGTTCAAAAGTTTGGGATCAGTACATTTTTATTCTTTCTTCTCTGAAAGAAATGAATACTTTTATTAACCAAGGATCTATTAAATGAACAAAAAAAAGTCATATCATAGATTTACGTTTTACAAATGTTTTATATTTGGTAAAAAATATGTTGTTTTTTTACTTGTTATTCATCAAAGAATCCTGAGAGGAAAAAAGGGGGAAAAAAATCACAGGTTTCAAAAAATATATTTGGCTTCACAACTGTTTCCAACATTGATAATTCTAGTAATAAATCAGCACATATATATATATATATATATATACTGTGTGCACAATTATTAGGCAAGTTGTATTTTTGAGGATAAATTTTGTTATTGTACAGTGCTCTTGGTCAATCCAAAATGTTAACAAACCCTCAAACCTGGGAAGTTTTGGGTTTCTTAAGACAATATCTACATGTACAGTACATTAGTTTTTCACCTTTACTGGCCAGCCATGCAGTGGAGTACTTTGATTTTCATGCAAGACAACGCTCCGTCACATGCATCAAAGTCTTCTTGAAAGATGCAGGCTTTTTCCTGTACCACTGCTTGAAGAAAGTGTTTTCTAAGGTCTGAGAGTTGAGTCCATTGTCAACCCGAAAAGGTCCAACTAGCTCATCTTTAATAATACCTGCTCATACCAGAGTCAAAGCGGAGCTCTGTGTCCATTACTGGTCCGCCAAGAGTCACTCTCATCTCATCAGTCCACAAAACCGTTGAAAAATCAGTCTTCAGATATTTCTTGGCCCATTCTTGACGTTTCAACTTATGTATCTTGGTTAGAGGTGGTCGGGTTTCAGTCTTTCTTACCGTGGCCATGTCTCTGAGAACTGAACACCTCATACTTCTTGACACTCCAGGTAGGTTGCAGTTGTGGAATATGGCAGCACTGGAGAATAATGGGTTCCTGGTATCTTCATGCTTGATTCTTCTCAAATCTTTGGCGGATAATTTGCGTCTTTTCTTCTCAACGCGTTTCTTGCGACCCAGTTGACTATTTGCTACAAAACGTTTGATGGATCTGTGATCATGCCCCAATATCTTAGATATTTCAAGAGTGTTGCATCCCTGTGAAAGACTTTTTACAATTTTTGTCTTTTCAGAGTCAGTTAAATCAAATTTTTGGCCCATTTTTGCTGAGGAGAAGAATCTGCCTTATAATTATGCACACCTTGATATAGGGTGTTGATCTCCTCAGGCCACATCCGCCCTCGTTACACAAATACACATGACCTGATATGCATTAAATACAATAAGAATTAGTTATACAATAAGAAAAGAAAGTTTATGCAGCTTGGAGTTGGAAATTATGGATAAAATTATGATATGTTCAAAATACTCACTTGCCTAATAATTGTGCACACAGTGTATGTGTGTGTGTGTGTGTATATATATATATATATATACCGCTGTTCAATATTTTCGAATCAGTACAATTTTTATTTAATTATTTATGTATTTTATTTTATTATTTTATTTTATTTAAGGCTTTATCTATTTCAACGAAAATACAGGAAAACATATTTTTGTGAAATATTGTTACAATTTAAAATAATTTTCTATTTTAATATACTCTAAAATATATTATTCCTGTGAAGCAAAGCTGAATTTTCAGTATCATTAATTTTCAGTGTTACATGATCCTTCAGAAATCATTCTAATATGCTGATTTTTTTATCAGCGTTGAAGCTGTTTTGCTGCTTAATATTTTTCTGTCCTGTGATTTCAGGATTCTTTGATAAATACAAAAGGTAAAAATAACAGTGTTTATGGAATAATTACTTCATCACAGAAATATATTATATTTCAGGTATAACAAAATAGGAAACCTATTACTGCAATAATATTTCACAATATTACTGTTTTTTGACTAAATAAATACAGCCTGGATTAGCATCTGAGACTCATTACTAGAAATCCTACTAATTCCAAACTTTTGAATGGCAGTGAGTGCATATACAATATTAAACTTTGACAAACTTTGACATAGAATGTACACAAAGTGGAGGATTGAACCTTATTTTCATAATGTTTTTGTTACCAGATGGCAGCAATCTGTCCCAAATACAGAGTAAATTCTATTATGGTTTTTCAGCGTATAGAAATACAGTGTTTACACTTGTGAAGCTGAAGAAGTTACACTATTACTTGTTAGAAATGTTTATAAACAGCCATGGTGTAACAATTTTTTTTAATATAAAATGCAATATAAATATTTAATATCAATTTAATATAAAGTAATGTTTTTACTAGATTTAGATTTATTTGACTAGAATTGTAAAGAAATAATGAGGAGTCATTTACTGAAAGGATCCACTTGTGTCTGTTGACTAAAGTCAAGAATTGATTGCAAGATAATTGATCTTATTACCTGAGGCAGATTATTTGCCGTTTTGTTTGTTCTACAGTCTCTTACCCATTTGTCTCCTCTTTTGGAGGTTTAGGGCGGGTTCTAGACGGCGAGTGGGAATCGTAAACTATTGACTCACCACATTTTCAAACAAAAACATGTTTTGGGAGGGTGTGCTAGACGTTTATCGTAAAAGTAACCCGTTTTACTTTTTCTAGAACCTGTTCATCACCAACCTGAGTAAACATGATCTTGAGTACACAGTTACTTTAACCCGCCAACTTTATAGTTATAGTGTCACTTCTGCACCATCAAACAATTTGCAAAAATAATAAAGTTGTTCCAAAAACACTCCCTGTCTGCTATTGGTCGGCCAAAGGGATAATCCTACAGTACCTATAAGGCCTCGTGAAAGCAATAAACTGTATCATTTCTTCTGTGATGTATTGTTAATTTCTCTGAATTGTGATTCATTTACCAGCTTTCTTCAATGGTTTTAATATGCCAAATCCCCTTCCGGATCTTTGAAGCTGAATTTTTAGTGTCTCTCTGTGTTCCTGTCAGTTTAAACCATCTCAGTGTGTGCGTGCTGGGTTCGCTTCAGGCAGTCTTTGCTCACTGGTTCGCGGTTGCCAGGCAGCCGAGTGTTTGCTGTGACGACAGGCCAGTCTTGAAGAGAGACAGCTTGTCTGAAGTCATGTTTGAGTGACATCACATGTTTGTCTTTTTTGCAATAATGACACTTCTGTCATCTGGAGTAAGATTAGCACACTTTACTTTTAACAAGTTAACTGTTGTAGTTGGGCTACATTTTATGAGTCTAATAGAGTTTGGTTGGAATGTATGTTATGTTTTGATGACATGCAAGACTTCCTCTATTTATAATTAGTATTTATTTTTATATCTAATACATTCCAGAGCATATTTGCTAACATCAGTGTTATTTTAGCTGTAAATTTGTTTTTATTATTTTCCATGTAATTATTTAATTCCATTTAGTCATTTTATCATTTGTCATTTCAGTTTTAGTTAGTTAATTTGAGGGGTTTTTTGTTTGTTTGTTTTTTCAATTATTTTTCTTTTTCTTTTTTCATGGTTTTAATTTTTAGTATTTTTAGCAATAATAACCCTGAGTAACACCAAATCATTGTAGGGGGAGTATTCAATTCTTCAGAATTTTTTTTTTAATATATATTTATTTTAGTTTTAATAATTTTGTTGTGATTTTAATGCAATTTAAATATTTTGTAATTTTTTAAATGATTTGTTATTTCAGTTTTAGTTAATTATTTGAGGGGTTTTTTTTGTTTGTTTGGTTGTTTTTTTTTGTTTTTTTAATAATTTAAATTTTTTGTGTTTTTAGCTATAATAACCTTATATATTTATTTTAGTTTTTTATATTGGTGAATTAAATATATATATTTTTTATTTAATTATTTATTTTTGGATTTGTTTAATTTAATTTAAATATTTATTTGTTTTTAATTTGTTTTTGTTTCTTTTATCTCTATTGTTAATTAAAACATATGGATTTAATTTGCCATATGTCATGTGGGAACATCATTGTACAGCAGTTAACTGCGTTTGTTGCTGTGCAAACAGGATGTCCGTTGTCTTATGGGTCAGTGCTCACATCAAGATGAATAACTGACTCTGCCTGTTGGATCTTGTCCCATGAAACTAAATGAACATCTCCTATTGAGGGAAAGGCCCGGTCTCCCTTTTATAGCATGGGAAGAAGTAGGTTAAATTAATTACAACTGTGATGGGATGAGATGCTGGTTAAGCCGACTGAGCGTCTGCATTGGCGTTTAGTGCAAATTTCATACAGAAACGAAAGAACATGATGTCTCTCAAAACTTTGTTTGAGGTGGCAGCCGTTGGCGGCTCTGAGATGGGTAAGTCGAGCCAGGTTTCCAGTGGTCATGCCATGTTCTCGGCTTATAAATAGTTATGTATGAAGACATGCTGTGTTTTTGAAGTGCTAGAAACCAGAAAGCCCCAAAGCTGTTGTCTGGCAAGATGTGTACATTCTTTTGCATAGATGTATTCTCATTGTGCTCATACCGTTTCCTGCACATAAATAAAAAGTTTTTAACTTTTAGCAGTTTTTAAGAGTTTGGTCCAGGAATAAATCTGATGTAATGTTATTTTATTAACAGTGGAACAGGAGCAGATTCAGAAGAGGACGTTTACGAACTGGATTAATGCACAGCTCTCCAAGGTATACCAAGGACAACTTACTGTAATGACTTTAACTATGTAGTCTAGAAGAGTTAGGAGTCAAACTGAGGCCGTAGCTGAATTGCTGACTCACTGATCAGCAAGAAAGATCTGTTCTGCTCCAACTGCATTGCATATGGCAAGGAGCTTGATTTATTTATAGTTTGTCGCCCGGCAGCGGTGCACTTCAGCGTTCTGTAACACGAGCCATTTAGCCCGGCGTCCACCAACACTTGGCTGCGTTTTAAACGCAAGCGCTCCTAAACCTCCTGCAAGTAATAACCTGTGTATAGCTCTCTGTATAGCTGTATATGCATCGTTTTACATCAGATTAACCCTTTGATGCACACATTACTGTTCAGAAAATGTCCAAACTTTTTCTATTGTGAGACTGTCACATCTGTATACTCCAAAAGATGATTGTAATGAATATCCCAAAGGTACCTTGTGCTTTTGCATTTGCGGTTATAAATAAAAATGAAACATCTTATAAAAAGAACAGTCATAACTGAATGAATTAGGTTTGAAATATTCTCCTTTGGAATTAAAATGCATTTAAATAAAAGCTACATAGAATGCATTTAATTTATTTTATTTTTTTTTCATTAAAAAGCCTACTTTAGGGCTAATATAATAATTTAATAATAATAATACTTAGTAGCTTTGTTTTAACTTGACATCAGTGTATTGCCCTGAGAAGACTTTTACTTCAGATAAAATACTGATGTGTGTTTCAGAGGAGCCACCCAGCTGTGGTCCAGGATCTGTTCTCAGATCTTCGAGACGGGACTCGATTGCTCGACCTGCTGGAAGTGATGAGTGGCCAGCATTTGGTGAGTGCTGCTGAATATCACCATCGTATCCCTGAGATTCAACCAAGACAGTATTTGTTTATTCTAAATCATGAAAATGTTTAAAAACGCAGTTTACAGTAGAGCTCGTTTGTTTGTTTCACTGTAGAAGCGCGAGCGGGGTCGTGGTGTGTTTCAGCAGAGAGGCAATCTGGAGACTGCTTTGAACTTCTTGAAGAATAAATCAGTAAAAGATTATTTTCCATCTGTTATTTATTATATAACATTTATATACAAATGATATAAACAACTGTTTGCGTTCTCTCAGGTCAAGCTGGTGAACATAAACATCCCAGACATCATAGAAGGGAAACCTTCCATCATTCTGGGCTTGATATGGACCATTATTCTGCACTGTCATGTGAGTATAACAGTGAAGACACTATGGGCCAGTTCCGCACATTTAACGTCTGTTGTCTTAAGAACTGGTCTGATCAACTATCGGTTAGACAAGGGGTAGTCGTTGTTATTTTTTCAGTATAAACTAATCTGCATTTTTATGTAACTGAATTGAAAAAATGAGCTGAGTAACTTTTAAGACTAGTTTTAACCTTTTATGCAGCTGAGTAGCAGAGTAGACCTGTACTTTTTGACACGTGATACTCTTATTTCTTCCTAAAGAGAATTTAATATCAAAATAACAATGCCCACAGGAAGCATATAGCATTACAGAAGATTCTTATATGTGAGGCAACATGGATTGAAAGAGTTTGGTCATACTGTATAAGTCTGGTTTAAGTTTACATTATGAAAAATTGCTGAAATATGCTAGAATTACTGTTCTAAAGTTTGGCGTCAGACTGGTTGATTGATTTATGTTTATGCTATCGAAAGAAGTATCTCTATGCTTACAAAGACTGCATTATTTGTTAAGGAATATAAAAAACAATTACAAATTCAAATTTGTATTTGGTTTGTATTCTAATGTTTTAAAATATTAAAAACGTTTCTGCTAAATTTCTGGTGGTAATTAGTGCTGATTTTATTATAGATAGACGTCTGTGCGTGTCCTTTTATGAATGTATGAACTGACATCTGTATGCTCACTTGCTACAGATAGAGGAGCTAGCCAGCACTCTCTCTTACGGATCCCGTTCATCCTCCCTGGACTCTCTGTCCAGTCTGGATTCTGTTCCTGGATCTCCAGGCAGTAGTCCCGTTCCTCGAGGAGCATCACCGCTCCACACCCGCTTCTGTCTGTCTGCTAAGAAAGCTTTGCTTCTGTGGGTTCGGGACCAGTGCCAGAAGTGAGCTTCACCTAGCTAATGTTGTCATGCGCTGTGAATGTTTGATCAAACTGTTTAGTCTGTTTAATTTCCATACCAGTTGTTCCTCTGAAATGATTGTTTTCTTTCTCCAGAGTTGGTTGCTCAGCCAGTGTGAGGAACTTTAAGTCCAGCTGGAGGAGTGGTGAGGTGTTTCTGGCCATTCTCTGCTCCCTTCGACCTGATCTGGTGGACCTCTCTCAAGCGCAGACCAGCAGCCACCGGGAAAACCTGGAAAGGGCGTTTCACCTCGCCGAGAAGGAGCTCGGAATTCCCAGACTGCTTGAGCCAGAAGGTAAAGGCTATTAGCAGCATTATCCATTATTTATTCATAATGCTAATTCTTAACAAAGACATCAAATTTATATTTACTTTTTTTGTTGCGTTTTTTCTTCTAATACATTGGTAGATGGGCCACAGCAAATGTCCAAGGTGGCCTTAAAATGATTTAATATTTAAAAAAAGACAAAACAAAATACTGAACAGATTGGCTGAAAACAGGACAAAACTACTAAGTTAGAAAAGTATTTTTTTCAGTGTATATTCTGTGCTTTGTCCCATATACAGTAGGTTATTATTGACAAACACACATTTGTGTATGTTGTACTTTTTAATTTAATTTTAAAATTTTAAAAGTTTTTTTATAGCGCTTGGTTTGAATGTGGTGTATAAATGAACCTTGCACTTACTACAATGATGGTAATACTTTAATGAATAAGCTTTTTGATTTTTATTGTTCTTTTTTTTAATATAAATTATTTAATTATTGTTCTGGCAGCTCAGGTGGCACTTTATTAAAAAAAAAAAAAAAAAAGATATATATATATATATATATATATATAAATAACATATATTTGAAAAGTCTATATATTTGGCAGATGTAAAGTGTACATGTGTTTTTTGTGTTGGTCCATTTTGATTTTATCATTATTATTATAACAGCTCAAGGAACAACATGTTTGTGCCCTTTTTAAAGATTTTAGTTTTTTTTAAATAAAGGGTTGGAAATGAATGCTTTTCTTGTTTTGTTTTTTGTTGTTGTTGTTGTTTTTTATCCGATTCATCAATTAATAGAAAAAATAATCAACATATTAATCGATTAATAGTTGCTGCCCTAGTCAGTACTAAGTAAATACTAAATAAAAGATAATATATATATATTATGATTTAATAAATTGCCAATCACAAGGACCCCATAAAGGCCATTGAAATATAGCCATATAATACTTTTTACATGAAAATACAGTTTTTATATTTGAGTAATAATTTCCTTTGCAAAGGGATAATGATTTGAGTGTAGTGTGCAATGCAATGTGTTTTTAAGGTAGTTGATGGTATATGTACACTTAAATTCTCTTTCCTCTCAGACATTGATGTCAGTAACCCTGATGAGAAGTCTATCATGACATACATTGCTCAGTTCCTGCAGTACTCCAATGATCTGCCCGTAGCTGATGACGATTTTGAGGCAAGACCATCTAAGACTATCCAACTGAATCTCCCATCTAGATTTCTGCTTTTGCCTGTCTGCCTTTTTTATTCATTCTTATCTTCTTTCTCTTTCTAACTCCCTTTCCCATTTTTTGGCCTTTCAAATTTGCTTTCTCTTACTCTCTGTCGCCCCCTCCTGGGTGGATGCAGCTTCAAACTCTGCTCTTTCCCAAAAGCCTTTCTCCTGTCAACCTCCCTACATACTTCACTCCTGCTGTGCTGGCCTCACCAATCCACCAGGTATAAACGTCTTGTGAATTCCTACAGAGTTGCTCTGTCAAAATACCATTCCAGCATCAGCCTCTACTTGTTTCAACAAGCTTTCTGATTTTAAAATCAATCTCCGATTTGATTCTGTGTTTCCTGCCCTGCCCTTAGGCTTCACCCAGTCAGAAAGCCAGAGAGATGAAATGCTGGCTAGAGCGAGCCTATCAGGAGCTACTGGAGGCCTGGAATTCCACAGAGGGAAAGGGATATGCAGAGAGGTATCAGGTATGCTGAATATTAAAATGGTAAATTGTCACTTCCTAATATTTAACATGCATCTTATGACAAGCTATGAATGTGTGTCTATGTTTTTATCCAAGGTGTTTCAGAACTTTATGGGCACTTATAATGACCAACGACGCCCAGTTATTCCACTTCTCAGTGCAATGAGACGCTGTGCTAAACCAAGTGAGGAGCAGATGGCACTAAGAAAAGCCTGGGACACCATGGAAGAGAGGGTGAATTCTGCTGACGAAATGTCTCACCAAATACAGATTGAAATTAGGCAGTTCTGATAGTTTTGGGAATTACCTGGAAATTCCAAACAAATCACTAATATTGTTTTATTTATTTATTTTTTATAATAATAATAAAAGTGTTTATGAAGTTAAAGCTTTCACATAAAAACTTTATATCAGAATAATTTCTGAATATTTTTTTTAATATAGCAGTGTAACATCCAACTATTCTTTTTTAAAAACATAAACATAATAGTCACAATAAATAATTCAACTAGAATTTAAAATGAAATACATTTAAAACATAAATTAAATCAACATAACCTACAGTGACTTTCTAATATACCTTGCACAGTGCACTATTAATAATTTTATCTCTGATGAAGGGTATCAGGTATGTTGGATGTACAGTAAAATCATAAATAATGCTTATGTTGCTCCATTGTTAGCCATTTCAGATATTAAAAAATGCATAAACATGAATGTAAATTAAATTAAATATTTAAATGTAAAATTCTGTAAAGTTTAATTGAAAATAAATATTTGTAATATATATTTCATATGCAGTATAGTCTATAATAAATCTTTTTCTTTCTGTTAAAAAATGTGTGGAAAAATAAAATGAGATTGGATTAGTAAAAAAACTGGCAGGTCACATACTGGACTAACCGGAAAAAATGTTAGTACTATATAAGTAATATGAGTACTATTCAAATAATTAAATGACTTAAAAAAAACTTGATTATTTTGTACACTTCTTCTCTTAAGTTACAAAAGTGTAGAACAGAGCTTGATGTTGGTTTGCCAGCCCCTCTGAACACACTGGGCCGCTGGCTACAGCATATGGAAGCTGTGCTATCTGAAGACGGCAGGAGCGCTGAAGATCATGCACTTGCTGCCAGAGATGCCAGACACAAGCAGGAACAGCTGAAGGTCAGTGTTCAGACAGGTATTACCATGCTTTAATGTGTATTTGAATTATGTGCATATCTTTGTTTTCTCTTGATGTTTTCTTAGGTCTTGGTTGAGGACTTAAGCCAGCACTTGAACACCCTTCATCACTACCAGAACACAGATGATGAAGTGCCAGTCGAGAAGCTGGAGGAGATCAAGAGACGGTTAGAAAACAAAATCTATTCAACGCTTCCTGCTGAAACGACCAGCATCTGTATTGTTTAGAACATGCTGGTATGTCCATAAGTAGTAACAAAGACAGACCAGTTTGCTGTTCTAAGATGGTCTTTTCAGCAGGCGCATCCTTCAGTTTCTTTGAATTTTGCCTTCTTCAATATATCTAGATTTTTTGCTATGGAATGTTCCCCATTCCCCTTGATAGTTTCACCAGTGCCAGAGTGACAGCCAAGTACCACGGCATCAAGCTACAATACAGAGAGCAGATGCACCATGTTTATGACCTGCTGGGACGTCTGAAGTCTAAGCTGAGCTTGTGGAGAGGGCCTTACGGCTCGCAGGAGTCTGTGCACCATCTGCTACAGGATTGGCATGTATGTGACCCTATTGATCAGTTAGTGCCATTTTTTGGGCGTTTTTTGATTTAAGCAAAGTAAAGCCTGTGGTAAAGTTTATTCAGCATACATTGCATGCAATCAGTGAATTTTGAAAACGTTGTTTGTTACTATTGAGTAGTTCAATGTCCCTGACAACCCAAAACATAAAAGCTTAAATTAATTGTAAACAATGCTTATTTAGGACACTGTTGACAAGCAAGGTCTGGTGTGGATGTTGAAAGAAGCACTTCATAAGCTGAAGGACACAGGAGTCAGCTATACCAACAAAGCAGCTCTGGGTAAGTCTATATTGTTGGCAGTTCTGTTATACTTTGGTTTTTATTAAGCTAGTACTTTTATCTGATTTCCCCTTTCTCTGATTCTTTTCCAGCAGATGACTCACCTGTGGTAAACAGACAGGTAAAGGAGGCCGATAGTGAGACGAGGGTCAGTACAGAAGCTGCAGAAGCAGTAAGGTCCACCATGGAGCGTGTTCTGGCTGCATGGGAGTCCTACAAAGACTGCCTGTATCTAATGCAGGTCTGGCTGGGGCAGGAGAAACAATCAGAGGCTCATGAGGTAAACATTTGTCATTTAAGGGGTCATATGATGCGATTTAAAATTGTCCTTTCTCTTTGGAGTGTTGCAAGCTGGTAGTGCATAGATAAGATCCCATAAGTTGCAAAGATTAAAGTTTCAAAACCAAAGAGATATAAAAAGTGAAAAATATAAAAGTGACTTGTCCTCGCACCCTTAAAACGACTCGTTTAAACACGCCCCCGATTTTCGACATCACAGAGTGGGTTTATTTTTTAATGTTTATGCAAAGAAAGAAGGCGGATGTATTATTCTAGCTGAAGTGATTATTACTTTGTGCTTCCAAAAGAGGACATAACTAGAAATCAGGGGTTAAGTTGTATTCACAACACTGTTTCAGAACAGTTCAACACAAATATTAGAGTGTGTTTAGAGCATTTATGGAGAACTGATTACTGTACCTGGAGAGTAGTCTATGCTGTGCACCGACTATAAAGTGGAGCAATAGTAGCTATGCAAGCACAGTTTGGAGCTTCTGACTCACAACCTTTAAGTAAGTTATGTTTTCTTTTTTCTTTTTTTTTTAAAAACCCTGCTACTTACTATTCAAATGCGAGTTCTGTGCAGTGAAGGGTAGTGCTTGATGTTTGTCTTTACTTCGATCACAAATGAAGACATGGTGTTATGTTTATGAGGCGTGATGCAGTGCGATGTGTAAAAAGACAGTACTAAGTCATGATAAGCATTCATTATGTCAACTCAGGATCGTTTGTAATGTTTTATTGTTTTTGTTGTCATTGCGCTGGGAGGCAGCATCATGTTATAGTAAGGGGCATAACATTTCCGCCACAGTGCACTGGAAAGCTGGCCAATAAGAGCACACCTCGCTTTTTTAGAACGATGAGCTTTGTACAAATCGACCCGTTTCAGGAGGAGAAACACAGTATGGAAATATAAACACCTAAAACCACATAAACACATTGCATTACACCAAATACACCAAATAATGTTAATTTTAGCAACATCATATGACCCCTTTGAGATACAGGATACAAAGTGTACAGCGACTCAAAAAGTGTTTGAACACCCAAGATGCACTTGAAATGTATGACTGTCATGTAGTTATAGATCTCGATATCAAAGCAGTGATGTTTATATTAGATGATTTGAAAGGTGAAGTCATGTGAGGGTATGTTTGTATGCAGTCGCTTTTTTCAGAGGTTCATTTGTCAATTGTCTTGTGATCTCTTTCATAATGCAGCACAAGCATTTTTCCTCCAGCCTGAACGAGTGGAGGTCACGTCAAGCCCAGCTGAATGAGGCGGGAAGCTTTCTCATTGAGATGAGTGACGCCTCCACCAGCCACTCTCTGACTGAAGAGCTCCGCAAACTGAATATGCAGTGGGCTGACTTTATAAAAAGGACCAAGTTTGTGAGTTTGTAGATAGAACACTAGTTTTTAGCAGGGTCCAAAATTAACACTTGCCAAATTTCAAGAGTTATCTTTGTTGAAGAAATTTCTAGTAACTTTAAAAGAAATGTATTACTATTGTTTTGAATTATAATCTGAATGATTTAAAACAAAGAGAGAAAACCACAAGCATTTGAAAGTCGGTTAACACATTAGATGGGAATTTTTTTAAATTATTCCATCTATTTATGAAACCGACACATGCAATGTCACACATCATATTTTTCACGTAATGCTACCAATTTCAGTATATAGTTTGAGAAAAAATATTTTTGTATTGGCAACAGAAAACATGATGCAGGTTTTTCTCACAAAATATGCAAATAAAAAGCTAAATATATCCCATTTTTAAAGACAAACAATGCAAAATAAAGTTTCATAGCTGCTAAGAAATATTTATGGTTGGTGCATTTACTCAATTCATTCACAAGTAGGTGTGGCAAAGGGTTTATTTTGGTTCATTATTATTTTTTTCAATTTGAACTTGTTCTACTGGATTAAATAAAGAGTTTTTGCCAAGACCCAGCCTTTTCTGATTCTCTATGTAAGTTGCATAACTTGTTGGTGGATCTTTGTACTATTTTTCAATTTCTTTGAATAATACACTGACAAGCTGGTACTTCAGCCTATTGTGTTTCAAAACAGAAGCATTCAGTTTCATCATCTGTGCTTACTGTTCATCAAAGCATGTGATTGTTCTTGTTCTTTGTCTTTTAACATTCTACACCCTAAAAAATGATATTGTTTAACAATAAAGTGCTTATTCTGTTGTAAATGGCATGTTTTCAGGCATTGGCCCCTCAACCCACCTCTGCAGTCCCAGGTGTCCAAGCTTCCCTGATGAAGGAAGCCAGCTGGGTGCTTCGAGAGACCATTGAGGTGTTATCTGGACCTCTACGTATTTACAGAAAGAAAATCCAGGTACACTGAACTTTCTGCCATAGCTGTAGTACATCATATTGTTTGTATTGTTATATTAGATGTTCCTAATGTGTCTTTCTTAATGTGTTTCCCAGTCACTTTTCACTCTCTGCAATGTTGTTTATGCTTTTCTTTCTTTCTTTCTTTCTTTCTTTGTTTTAGGGCATAATTAAGAAGATGTCTGAGTTCAATCAGAAGTCTTTGTCTCCATCTCCAGACTGCAAAGAGGAACCTCTTCAGAAAATCAGACAAACTCTTCCAGAGGTCAGGCAATATTTAGATTAAACATACAGTTGTGTTCAAAATAATTGCAGTGTTTTTTAAAACGTGAGCAAAGCTCAGAATTATTATCATATTTTTATTTCCATTTATTGGGAACACTGCACGTTATATTTTTACATCAAAACATGAAGAAAAATGATCAATATTTTAAGTACTTTAGAGAAAATGGCGGAATAAATGATATTGGGCTGTTCAAAAAAATAGCAGTGTCTTCCTTTTTCTACAAACTCAAATATTTACTTCACAAACTGAAATAACTTTAAGATTTAGCTTTCCTGTGAATCACTAAACTAATGTTTAGCTGAATAACCACTGTTTTTAGGAACTGCTTCACATCTGTGCTGCATGGAGTCAACCAACTTCTGGCTCTTGTAAACAGGCATTCCAGCCATGTGTGTCTACCAACGTTCTGAATACTGTGTATTTAATGAGAATAGTTGATTTAACTAGGAACTGAACAACTCTGTGGACATGTTTCTTGGCAGATGCTTGAGACTTTGACCCAGGTGGATCAGATGTGTGAGAGACTCCAGAAAACCGCATCTCTTCTCGAGGGCAGGCTGGCTGGGCTTGAAAATTGGAGTACGGAAGCCCAAGAGATCTGCCACCACCTAAAAGAAAGGCAGCATAAGGGCCACAGGGGGGCTCATCCCAGGGCTAAAGTGAGCACAATTAACTGAGTTATTGAGATTTGGTTGATTAAAACAGCACTTTCACATTGTTGTCTCTTTCTATTCCCATTGCAGGCACTGATCTCCAGAGGTCTGCAGTTGGAAGGACAGGTGGTGACAGAGGGTGAAGACCTGCAGTTGCTTGTGACGTCGGTGCAAAAGAACTCCTCCTTTCCTTACCTCAGCACATCAGCAATACAAGACCGACTGAAACGGACTGTCTCACACTGTCAGGTGAGTTTTATCGCAGGCCAATATCAGTTAAGCTTAAAATCATGATGTGGCGGCCTCTCACAGCCTTCTGTGTGTCTGTTAGGAGGTTACGGAGATGCTCAGTTCTCATGGAGTGAAGCGTGAAGGACAGTCTGTAATTGCGCAGCCTGCTTCCAAGGTTTTTGTGGAGGCACATTCTCAGCCTGAATCCCAAACTAGAATTATTCAACACCATCAGGATCAAACGTTCTTCCAAAGCAGCCAACTTTCTCTAGAGAGTCTAGTAGAACCTCAAAACCAAGAACTCAGCAAGAGCATACTGCCCCAATTGCTCCCCCAGATTCATGAAAAATCTCCAAAAACCCAAAGCAAAGCTATATGCCAAGTACAGCATACAGAATTCGAACAGCCTTTACTGTCATCTGTTGTTGGAAGGAAGGTTCAGTTGAAACTCCAAACTGACGTTCAACTGATCTCAGTAGACAGTTGCTTTAGACCATCAGACTCAGGAAACCGTGGCTTTGGACCTTTACAGGTTATCTCTGTCAACCCAAACCAATCCAGTGACTTTGGACCATCAGGGCAACAGATTGTTTCTGGAAACTCAAGCCGATCCACTGGTTTTAGACCATTGGACTCCCTTCAGGTTATATCTGTAGACTCAGGTGAAACCAGGGGCTTTGGACCATCTGAGATTCAGGTTATCTCTTTGGACTCAAGCCAAAGCGGTGGCATTGACCAATCTTCAACTGCGTCCAGCTCAAGCATGTTGCTTGCATCTGCTGCCACGACTCAACTAAGAATCCCAGTCGAGCAGCATCTTGATTCACCACCTATTTGGCATCCACAAACCTCCTTGGTGACACCACACCAAAGACAAAAGGTTCTGGCTAAAAGTCACAGTTTTCCAAAGCCCCATGATCCATCACAAACTCTGTCTGTTATCTCACTTGCATCCTGCCCAAGCAGTACAACAGTTACAGTGACTCAACAAACAACAGCCATTGAACAAAACGTTGGTTCACCACCGAAAAGACAACCTCAGACTGTGTTGACCCCCCACCAAAGGCAAAGGGTTTTATCCAAAAGTCACAGCTTTCCACAGCCATCAGAGGCTTCAGGTGTTCCCCATGTCCCAGTACAGAATGAGGTGTATGCTAGAGCTCAGGCTTTGGCCAAGAGCAGGCTGGATAAAGCAAAACAGCACCTGCATGAACACATACAAGATGTCATCACAGTGATCAGCACAAGAGACAAATCTAAAAAGCAAGCCAAGAAAAAACAGGTAAGGCCATTTCAGTTTTCAGAGTTTTAATCCAATAATTATTTAATCAAATAACTGTTTAATAAAAAGAAAACATGGTTGGTCAAAATGCATACACAGAAGCTGTTAATGACTGCTGATGTCTTTTTGTTCTATAGGCAGTGTCACGTCTTCTCAGCCCTTCGGTGTTGGAGGCATTTCTAGAAGCTGTGAGGGGAATGGGTGATTTCTGCTCTGAAGCCCAGCTCAGAGACATGGACCTCCTCTCTCAGTCAGTCAGGGCCCAATGGGAGGTAAGAATAAGATCATGGTCTTTCTAGCTTTAGTGTATCCTACTCAGTACTGGGTAGATCGGCTGGCACTCTGGATGGACAAATGCCACCATGGTCCTTATGTGACCTTGTCCAAGCATTAATGATTAAATTATATATAACAGCCCGTCCTGTTATTTAGTGTATGTGCAGGTAACACATTCCTTAATCTACATGCCTCTGCATGTGAACATAACTGCATTAAGTCAAATCTAGTCTCTTCTTTGCTCAGTACTCATATCTAGGATTTTATAGTTTATTCCTATCCATCAGATCTCTGAACGTTATTAAACCTTATCCAGTAGTTTATTTAAACATCAATTTTATCATTTTATAATGGTTAGATCATCAACAGTTGATTTTGTTGTAACTTTGATTATTTATTAACTGCATGCATGTTTTGGTAGTTAGATATAGATTTGTTTTCTTTTTAACTATAAAATCATATTTTGCATTCATATCTCTCATCACTACCAGTTAGCCAAGTGACCACTAATGGGAACTACCGTTAGCGTAAATCTTGATCCTCATCCCCAAACCACAATTTAATTTTTAAGATTATTATTTTTTTTTTTTTTTGTAGTCAGATTTCAATTCGATTTCTATAGATAAAAATAGGTTTCGTTATATCATTATTGATGAGTTTGAAATGAGTTTGTTTTGGGTTTAAACCTCAGGTATGTGACACAGCAGCTGAGCGTCCCGTGCATCTGGAAACCTTGAGAAGAATTACAGAGAGTCTGCAGCCCATAGAGAGTGTTCTTCTCAGCACCACCCATCTGAGAACAGACACGCATAGGGTGGAGAGCATTCAATGCTCCACAGACTACACAAGTGGCTTGGCACCATGCCAAGATGGGTACGCAAAAAGTGGAAATATTGGGAATACGTAATGGAAATATCTATAATATTTAACTAATAATATATATTAATAAAGTACAAGATTTAGAAGGAAAAAAAAAAATATATATATATATATATAATTTTTTGTATTTTGTTAAATGTTTAATACTCTTTAATACTTTCATACTCTAAGCTCACATGTTCCAGCAGTGTTTACAGTAAACTTATAGCAACTTACAGTACACTACTGTTCTAATGACTGAGGTCTAAATTAAATTTTAATTGTAATAAAATTTAAATTGTAATAATGCTTCACAATATTACTGTTTTTACTGTATTTTTCATCAGTACAGTCTTAGTGAGTATAGAAGACTTAAAAAAATTGTACAACTATATACAACCCTTGCTTTTAATTTTTTTTTGAACTCTGTTGTTATAGACTGTTCTTATAGTTAGATTAAACCTTTCCATCTGAAGTGGTCTTTTATATATTTGTGTATGTGTACAGTAAATATCTTACAGTCACAGTATATGCACAAACTGTTTTCTTAAGTGTGTTTTAACTATAGTTAACTTCATATATATGTCTGTGGTTCTGTATGTCATTAGCATAATTAAGTAAACATGCGCATGTGTGTTCACAGCAGGGGGGGGGCAATCAAGGATTGTGTCCTGCTGAGAAAGTCTGTACTGGTGGATGACCTGAGCCGCATCCACTCACAGGTACACGTGATCAACTGCTGTGTGCGCCATCTTTTTTTTTTTTTTCTCTCTTTTTGACCAGTGCAGTACTTTAAGTATCATTGCAGTATCATAAAGAGTATTTTTTCATTATTCTTTCTCAGTCTCTGACACCAGCATGACTTTAAATGGCAGGTACCTTACGTGAGCATCTGTGAGCTCTGTACCTGCCCAGTGATAACATTGCACGTTTTCGTAGCGTGGTCATGTTTGCTTGTAGCCAAACATGGAGATAAACCTTATGAGAACTTCTCAGCTCTGATTGGATGTTGCTGACCTTCTTAAGCGCATAGGACAGCTCAGAGGAGTTAATCTGCTGAGATTGGCTACAACCGCTGAGAAGTGTATTCGCTTGTTCTGGGGTCGTTTGACCCCTGCTTTTAGTGACCCCTGCATTCTCTCTCATAGGCTGTTGTTCAGACCAACACCGTGGAGATAAAACAGATACCAGAGAGGACCATCATCCAGCCCTGTTCAGCACAGGAAGAGGTTACGGCACAGGAAACTCAGAGCAGGTGAACATTTTTGATACAATTTACCTTCAAGAAATGTATATATTTACGTGTTTTGTCAAAACTGCATAAAGATGTAACTGGCTTTCCTAAAAATGTATTTTATAAGCAATTTATACTCTTTAAAATGTTCATATCTAAAAATGCTTTCAGCTGCAGTGCTGCACAGTCAGTTCTCCAGCGCCAACTGCTTAACAACAGCCAGCATCTGGAATCAGAGTTTCCCATCAGCCCCGGCAACAATGCTGCTGATTTACTGAGGACTCAACTCCAGCGCGTACTGGTTAGTTTCATTCACCACTTTCCTGTACTTTGGGTGTGTTTCGTATACAAATAGCTGTGTGCTCATTTAGGCTCTTAAGGACCAGACCGACGCTCTGTGGAGTGAGTTTGAGCTTCAGTGTTCCCAGAGCTCTCAGCACATGGAAGATGGCTGTAATCTGGAGCAAGAGAGAGCTCAGCTCATTCAACAGTGGAGGGAGCAACAGGTGTGCATTCAAGCCAGGTGAGATGCATACAGAATGAGACAAACTGCAAAATGTTGATTACATACACTTGTTGTTAATTTCTGAAAAGTATCAATAAAATCTATTCTCAGGCCTCCCCATGCAGAGCTCACAGTTGTTGTCATTCTAAAGCAGGTCCAAATGTGTCGCTTATGAAAGTTCCATGACCATGTTGCAATGGAGCTTGCTAGGTTTTGGAGCAGAGCTGCTGTTTGCACAATTATTATGTTGTTTTATATATTGCTCAGGGTGAAGTCCCTTGAAACTGCGGTAGAGCTGCTGGAGTCAGCGGACGTTCAGATCAGACTGATTTCTGATCAGATCAAACAGATCTGCCAGAAACCTCTCAATATTAAAAACTTTGCCATTGCTGATCTCAAAAATCGACGTGAAGAACTAAAGGTACATTATACTCTTAGTTCATCTTCATGCTTGCAGTTGCTTTTAGATCTAAACATTTTTCACACCTCACTAATCGGACAACTGATACAAAATATTTGTTTATTTTTAAAATGTCCAGCTTGCGCATTTAGTTAGTTGTGTATTTTAGATCCTTTTTAGATGTCCTGCTTTATTTGACATTTTGTAGAACATCGGTTCACAGCTGAAAAAGGTCCTTAGGAAAATATACTTTTATACTTTGCCTTTTAAGAAATATGTGCTTCCTGATTCAGAGCATACTTTTAAATGTTTGCATAATCTACTTTACATTTGCATGTTCAAACTGACCTCTTTGTTTTTGTTCAGCGTCTAGATGAAAGTATCGAGAAAGAGCTGTTTCTCCTTAATAAGAGTGGTGGTTCAGCTGATCTGAGTCACATTGAGCTTCCCATTGAGCAGCAAACACTCCATGACCGCACAAAATGCTTGGACCAGCAAAGACAATGTCTGAGAAAGAGTGAAGCGGCCCTGATGGGCCTCGAGAGCCTCCTTTTGCATCTCCAGCAGGTGAATGACGACCTCAGTTCTGCTCACAGCCCATCAAATCGCAGTTTAGTGTCCCTTCAGCAGATCAAGGAAGAATCGGTTCAGCTAGACCGAATGCTGGATGGTGCTTGCATGAGAATAACTCTGGATGACAAACCAGGCAGCTGTCTTGAGATGGTGTCAGTCCTGGCACTACGAGCCGAAGAGGTAGAGACCAGACTGGCTGTAGGGCTGAAGCAAACTGACAGAGGAGGGAAAGGAAAAGTGGAGGGAGAACAGAGGGACAGAGCATTCGGTAGGAAGAGGATGGGCTTGCAGGTCACCCTGAGGGAGGTGCTGACGGGACTCGAAAAACATGGCATGAAGGAGCCCACACTTCCTGCACTACAGCACAGGTCAGTAGACTTTAAAACGGGAGTACATCTCTGTTTTCTTTTTCTTTCTTTGTTTTACAATATTTTCAAGGCTAAATTACATTAATTCAAATGCTAGTAATATTTATCAAAATAACTATTGCAATATACAACAAAAAAACATATTTAATAAAACCGGATTGCTTTTCTTTTTGTTTTGCATACAATAAAAAAAAATTATTCATTTAATTAATTTTCTGCGGTATGTTTCATTTTTTTTTTATTAGCTATACTAGTACCTGTTTTGCATGCCATATTTCTGAAGAATATTTTATTTAAATCAGTTTTATTTAATTTGCACAAATATAATAAAAGTTGCTAGCTATGTCAGTTAAAATAGCAGTTGTGATATATAATATAAATAAATTAAACTATAATTAGATTAACTATATAGACAGAACAATATATGTATGTGTATATAAAATATAGATATTTCTGTGTTGAGATAATGTAAATCTAAATGATTTCATGTTTCTCACAGTTGCACAAATATTTAAGCTGTTTCAGATATTTTGAAACCATGTGGAATGGGAATTTTATACCTCTAAAGGAGACAATGTGTCTCAGTCTCACCAGTGTCTCTCTTATTATCAGGTTACGCTTCCTGACAGACATGGAGAGCAAACTGGTGGCACTACAATCAGAGATTCAGGATCTGAGTAGTACTTGTGCACAGACAAGCACCTCAGACACAGCCATCAGCGAGCTGCAGGCGCAATGGGAAAACGCACACAGAGCAGTCACAGAGAGGTGATGAGAAATGCTAATGATTATAGGAAAACACTTTGTGAAATGCCATTTCACATTTTTCATGCTTCTTTTTTCAGTCGAGAGCAGTGTGTCTCTCTGAGCGAACTACTGAAGAAGTTCCAGAGCTGCCGAAATCGCTTGGGCAGCACTTTGCAGAAAGCAGAGCAGACTATTGGTGATCAAGCCTCTTATATGGGCAAAGACAACCTGCAGCTGCTGATCAGTAAGGTACAGATATACCCAAACATCTTGAGTACAGTGCTTTCATTCATGGTGGACTGCAGATGGCAGTATTAACTGCACTATTTAGGATCATTTTTAGTATTAACTGCTGACTGATATTTAGTGAAATGTATATAACGCATTCACTAGATAAAACTGTGGTCAGAATGAGTATTAATAAATGTATGACTATGTATATTTTGTGTATGTATACAGGTGACCACTATAAAGTCAGATCTCAGTGGTCTTGGGGACGGAGTGGAAGAGTTCAGAGCTGTGTGTCGACAGCTGCAGTCTCTGATGAGAAGGATCCCAGACTGTGTAGATGCTCCGTTTGAGAGTGAGGCTGACACCCTAATGGACCGCTGGCTTGATGTATGTTTTCTTAATAAATGCAGTAGCGTGATAGCAATACTATATTACTCTGTTTTTCTAATGTTCAGTGTTTGCATTAACATGCTATTTCAGGTCACAGAGAAGACGGACTGTCATCTGGACAACCTTCAAGCTGGCTTCTCTCTTTGGGAAAAACTTCTACTGTTGGCTGGAGAGGTGGAGGGATGGAGCGCCCAAAAGCTGATGACACTTGCTGAGTCACACCCCTTTCAGACAGAGCAGGATGTGTCTGCCATGCAGGTAAAACCTTCGTCAGCTGACAAACAATTTTAAGTAACACTTTGAAATAGAGCCCGACCGATAAAGGATTTTGAAGGCCGTTAGATGTTTGTTAGATATTTCAATATATCGGCCGATATTTATTTATTTATTTGTTTTTTAAATTTCAGAAACGCCTAATAAAACATTAACAGATTTCCCTAACATTAGTTATTTGTAGTTATGAGTTTTAACTAACGTAATATGATAATGCATTTTAAAAAGAAACTTGTTTCTTCTACTGTCACAACAGAACAGAGGAACATCAAAATATATTATAGTTCTGATAAATAAAATGTATAAAAATACAAACTTAAGATATTAAAAGTCCTCTGAACAAAAACAACAACAACCAAAGCAAAGTTAGCAGTTTTAAAAGACTTAGTAAGTCTAGTAAGATTAGTAAGCAGGTTGCGAGATATGTGGCGCGTTAGAGTGCCCTCTGGTGGACAAACTATACAACGCAAACACTCATGACATGGTTGAAGGGTGTTTCATTCATATTCATTTATCGGCCATTATAAATGCCGATAACGATAGTTTGGAAAGTACCTAATATCGGTCGATAATATCGACCTGCCGATAAATGGGTCTGTACTTTAAATTGCACTAGAACTGGAGACCAATGTTAAATATTTTGGATGTTAAATGAGAAATATTAAATCATTATGGCCCGGTTTCACAAACGGGGCTTAGCTTAAGCCAGGACTAGACATTAGTTAAATTAAGATATTTAAGCAATTTTTACAAAAATACCTAAAAAACCTTAAATAAGATTTTTCTTATTTAAATATCTTATCTTATAAATAAGGAACAAACTGCTAAATATTTATATTTCCAATAAATGCCGTTTAAACTTTGGCCTAAAGAATCCAGAAAAAAATATGGATTATGATTTTCACAAAAAACAGCAGTTATCATTGATAAGAAATGCTTTTGTAACAAATCAGCATATTAGAACGATTTAGAGTATTTATATCTAAAGGGTCATTCGACTCTTTGCCATCACAGGAATAAATTACATATTACTGTACCGTTTTTACTGTACTTTTCTATCAAATGTTAACTATAATTGTTTTGCACAGGATGAACTCAGGATTCAAGAGAAGAACATAGATCACATCCATCGCAGATCTTCAGAGATCCAGGAGCTGCTGCAGAGTCGTGAGTTTCCACTGGAACTACAGGTGATTTTGGATTATTGTTTATGATTTTTTTTTATTTTTTTAATTAATGATAGACAATGTGTAATGACATTTGCATGCAAAAATAATATTACTATGTTATGCTATATTTTATGTGAATACCTCATGTATTAATTAGTATTAATCAGCCTCATTAACCGCACTTTAAATTTCAGCAAATTCACTGTAGTTCATTTTTAAAGGTGATTGAGAGCCAGCTGAGGAAGAAGATGGCAGAGGTGAAGGAGCTCTTTTCTGAGACAAGTGATGTTTTTAGACAGGTGGAAGCTGCCAAGGAGAAGGTGGCGTCTGATATTGCAGATCACCTGTCCTCCATTCAGACTATCAGAAACGCTCTGACCTCACTGTCTACATCTGAGAGCCCGCAGGTCCTCAAAACAATCCAGGTAAATGTTTATTCTTTAAGACTAGTTCAGTTTTGGCCAATTTGGATCTATGTTATATCTCTGTCACATACTACACTTTTTTGATGAGGTAATCCCTTGATGTTACCATTTTGGCTGGCAGGGCTTATCAGAGCAGTTGCAAGCGGAGGCAGAGCAGGCAGATGCATTACTGCAGCACATAAGTCTTCTGGCCAGCATTGCAGGTCTGGAAAATCTGAAGACGCTGGTTGAAAACGGAGCTCACCTTCGAGAATGCATCTGCATTGCCAGAGAGCTGGTAATAGAGAAGAGAGAGCAAGCAATGAACCCCTGCAGACCTGAAAATCAAATGATCCAAGACCCTAAGCACGTCAAGCCCTTGATTGTAAAAATAGAAGATGTTGCTCCAGACATACAGTCTGAATCTAAGACAGAGGAACAGTCAAAAGCAGGCAAGACACCAGATGAGTTGAAGGACTTGGCCAGTGAAGTTTCTAAGGATGTGAACAAATGGGTCACACCTGAGCAGGAACTCACAGCAGCGCAGGTAATTTTATTGGGTCATGGGACTGTTTATTCTCAAAAGGAATGTGTCTGAACTGAAATATAAACACTTTCAGCTTTGAGAACTAGAATCTTGTTTGTTTCTTTGTAACTGCTTCAGTTCTAAGGGTTACACACTGTCCATTAACAGCAATTTAAATTTTATTTCAGCCTGTCATCTAGAAAAGAAGCATCTGAGGCACTAAAGGACGTTTATTTTTGAGCAGATCATTTCCATTGTGCACTGCCTATTATTGTAATATCATATAATGTAATATAATAAAAAAAATAATAATTGCAGAAAGCAGTGTATTAGGTGTTTTGATGTGCAGTAATAGCTAATAATTTTGTGGCTTAAATGCATCTCCATAAAAACTTCTCAGACATCTGCTGCTGTCTGTTCACATGTAAATGTCTTGATGTTTTTGTTCAGGATGTGTGTGTTGATCTTGGTGAGTGTATGGCTGAGGAGCTGAAGTGTGCAATGTTAATGCCACAGAGCCAGGAGAGTCTGGACTCTTTGCCGGGTCGGATAGAGGGCACCTCAAAATGACTCAAATGCATTAAATGCTCGTTTTAGATGAGCTAAATCTTTTAGATTCAAAGGCTTCTTTAAACTGCAGTGGAGATGGTAGCCTTGAATAGGCTTTTTTCAAATGCCTAATGTAATGAGACTAAACACCTTGTTGGATTTTCTGTAGGCTGTAGAACACGTGGAAGACAAACTTGTAAAGGTTGAGAAACTGTTTGAGGTCCTGCAGACAAGCTGTACTCCAGAGGCTGCTCTCTCCCAAGATGTCCAGATGCTGTTTGGAAAGACACCAGCCCTGAGCAAGATTTTAGTAGATGAGGGGACTCAGGAAGGGAAGTCTGATCCAGATGGATGTTTCATTCAGCGCGTTGAGCCTCAGCAGCCTGGAGTTTCCAAAGAGGAGCTCCAGTCAGTTCAGGTTAGTGTGGTATCTCTTATAAACAGGAACTGTTTGGGGAAAAACATTTTTTTGGGACATTTCTAGAGTACAATAAAGCAATATCAGTTGCCTTATATTGATCCAAACCTGAATGACTTTCTTCTGTAGAAAAAAAAAGATTTTTCTTGTCCATACAAAGTTTGTATATAGGGTCCAAAACAACACTAGACCCCAATAACTTTTATTTTTCAAAACATCTTGCATTCTGCAGAAGTCAGTACAGATTTGGAATGAGTGAATAAAAAACAATGACAGAATTTGTGTTTGGGGAAGAACCCCTTGGCTTCAATTATTCTTTGACAGACATTTAATTCCTTTTTTCTTTCTGGGTCTGGCTTTGGTGTCGGCAGGAAAAACGTCATTGAGTGTACCATGGTGGCATGAGCAAAGTATCCCTCTGTCCTAGCTAAAACCTGCTAAATGAAGTACCCGCTCTGTTTTTCGTCTAGAGCCATTAATGTAGAATCGCACCATATTGCTTTTAAGTGCTTGTTTTTACCTGTTCTCTGAGAAATTTGCTGGATGTTTTGCTTTGTGGCACATCACTTAAAGCAGGTGCATTTCTGATGTCAAAGCTTATCTTTAGACTACATTATCTGCATTACTCTGCTCTGCCTGATGGCTTCTCTGTTTATTTAGAGAGATGGAAAGTTTGGTACATGCTGACGGCATTAAAGGGCCTTTGTGAATGGGTGCAGGGTTTATAATAATAATAATGCATTTTATGTGCATAGAATATGTTAGAATTGTTTTCTTTTGTTATTACAATACATGCATGTTTTGGTACCAGGGAAATTTGCAGACGAGCAGTTGAGTAAGTATTTGATTAATGTTCAGGATCTGAATAAAAACGCATATATTTGTGAGGGATGTTTATCGTCGTTGGGTCACAGTAGTTATGTTTCTGTTTTGCAGGTTGCCGCTGACAGTAAAGTGGATGGCATGGATCGTATGAATGTAAAATGCTTGCCCACAAAGAATGATCTATCACCTTACAGAGAACAACAAGCAACTGAAGTTCTTGGTAATCTCAACACAAATAAGCAGCAGTTCATGTCTGGACCTAAAGCGATGGATGAAACTGGATCTGTGTTAAGGGAAGGTGACAGCAGATCCACTCGTGGCTCATACTGTGAATCATTAAAGCCTGACTTTACCATATTGCTGGGATCTAATCTTACCAAACCCAACCAGAACCCACTAACACAAGCCGTACCAGCTTCACTTGTTCATGGTAGAAGTGCAGAAACATCACTCTTGGAAGTCAATGCAGATGTAGCTGTAAATGAAGAATGCAATGCTATAAGCTCTTCTGATGAACCTGTACGTTTATGTGCAGAACTTTCAACATCAGAAGTGAAGTTTGAGGAAAACACCAGTAATACTGAACTCACTCATTCTGATCTAGACTTTGCTTTCATGCCTAAACCAGAGAAGGACTCATCTACTCAAGCATTTGACCCAATGCTTTCATACGCAGAGATGTATCAAGGAAGCTCTGGAACTGCTAAGAAAGTATTTACCATCATCCTGGATGTTGATACTCCTGCTTTATCATCAGACAGGTATCAATCACTGCAAGAGACACAGTGTACAGATCCTGAAGGCTCAGAAGAGTCCAATGTGAAATCAAGTAGCTCTGAAATGCAGCCAGTACAGAAGCCAGCTATGCTTATCCAACCCCAGACCCTTGAGATCATGGAGATGGACGTTCAAAAAGATGAAAAAGAGAAGCAACATGTAGGAGAAGGCAATGAGTCAGGGTCTGTAGTTCACCAACAGGGTGTCCCAGTGTTAAAGAGTCATGATGAGGAGGACAAAAATACCTTTAAAGAGGCTTCAAATGAAACAAACACGCTTCAAAAGCCTAAAAAAGGAAAGAAGAAGAACAGAAAACCAGCTGGTGTAGAAAAAGCAAGCAACGTTGGTAATAAAAAGCTGAACACATGTAAATCTGAACATAAAAACACAGCTGACTCAGAAAGCCCGAGTCTGAGTTCAGAGGTTAGGCTGCCAGACAACACTGACACTTCACTGACAGTGGCTTCATACTTCAGTCAGCCAAACACAGCCAAACCTTTGAGGACACAAGACAAACTAACCGTGGACATTCTGCAGAAAGAAACCTTGAGTGAGACACCAGATGGACATTTTGAAAATGTTAGCATCTCACTTGCTGGAGGTGCCCATAGTAGTACCACAGATAGTGTGGTTTTATCAGCAGAGTCTGTGCAGTCAACACATAAAGAAGACAAAGAATTAACACCAACAGATTCTTCATCTGTTGTGACAGCTGACTGTATAACACTAATTCCTACCGCAGTCCTATCAGAGTCACACCTCAGCCATGCTGAAGCTCAGAGGACTGAGGATTCAGATGGCAGTTTCCCTATGCAGGTGAGATTAAGATACAAAAATTCTAAAGAAATACTGATAATCTATTGCACAAGTCTCATTTGACATCACCCTGAGAGACCATGTTGGTCATGTATTATCAAGCACATTTAATGTGCCTTTTTGTGATTAAAAATCTTTTTTTAACCTTAATTGGCAATTTAAGATTCAGGGGGACATCATTCATAACAGCTTTATGTGTGAACTTAACGTGCCTTTGCTACAAGAACAAAATCAAAGATCAGACTAGATCAAAGTTTCTTTGCATATTGGTAGTTTAACAATCATATTACAGCAAATTATTATTTTATAAATGCATGATTTTTCAAAGGGTCATTCGTGCATTATTCCATATGTTGACATTCTTATGCATATCACCCTCTAGCATTTATCATGGTTACAGTGTGACACTTATCCATTTGCTTTGATAACAGTTTTGATTTGGTGACCAAGAACTTCATTAAAGCTTAGTTATGGCAACTACATTTTGTTAGCATTACTCCCTGCAGTACCGCCTCCCAGGTTTTGGGCCTGAAGGCACACCACGCCTTTTAGAGGGAAGACTTTATTCCCAACTGGGCACATTCCTTGTTCTTTTGATACTGTGACTTAACGAGTCAACAGCAGTGCTGTTTCTCTTTTAAACGAGCTCTGAAAACATGTGCAAGCAATGTTGAGGTGAAGTTTTTGATTGAAATATAAGCAATATCACTTTTGCTTTATTGTAGTATGAAGAAATGCACACAGTTAATTCAGATCCATCTGCCGGGAACAAAATTCCCCAAAACAGAGGATCAGTAGGAGACGGTGAGGATAAAATGAGGCATGTGGAGCAGCCTACTGGGACACATGTGTGGGCCGCTTTACTGGACACCATCACTAATGTTCAACCACTACAGATGACCAGTCACGGTTCTGAGGTATGTACCTGTATGTAAACATATTCTGATTTTATTCTGAATTGTTGATGGAACAACTAGAAGAGCTTTGGTGAACTACTGTAAACATTTGGGCTTTTGACAAAAGATAAATAAATAAAAACAGCTTCAGAAAAAAAATACAGAACCAAAAAGCACAAACCAAGACTGACTTTTTCGCTTAAATAAAACTGTTATCTGTTAATACGCTCTTTTTGACTTGGAGGCCATATATTCCCTCAAGTCTTCTGAGAGGAAATTGCACAGGAAAGAGGAATTTCCTGTGATATGTGCTGCTTTTAACTGTATCATTTTCTTCCTGTCTGTGCTTTTTAATTTTTAAATACAATTGTTAAAAATATATTTTTTATTATTTTTTTATTTTTTTGCAGGAATCTAGACCAAGTAAAGATTGTCTTTTTCAGATCTCATCGCTCTTAGAGACCGAGAGCGATCTGGCATTAACTGTTCTGTGGGTGTTCAGATGTCGGTACCGACCGGCCCAACTCAGCATTGCACATATGACTCGTCAGCTGGAAGAGGCTGAGGTACAGTACATTACGTTACTTCATTGCACTGGTTTCTCCAAAACCTCCAGCTGTGAACAGCTGGTGACTGTAAAAGATGTCTGTACTAGTCCTGAAGATCTAATCTATTATTTACGAAAAACCCTCAGGAGATGTCCGATTACAAAACTTAAGACTTAAAATGAAGAACTTATTCACATTTCCGGGTCACATGTAATCAAATTAGCTAATGATGCCAACTCCTTTGTTTTAAAAGGTGCTTCCAGTGGAGCTTAAGATGATCCTTAGATAAGTCATGCTGCTTATTAGGTTTTACATAAACCTCTGGAGTTTATGCAGCTTGAGTGCTTCTTTGGTCAGAAGGGATAACCAAATACTAAAACCTTCTGAAATTTGTTATGCATCCATATTTCATGCAGCCAATTGAAGCTTTCTAACTGTAACTATTTAAAATAACAGTAAGCGCTATGACATGATGACTATCTGTGTGTCATAGATGTGCCGGCAGTATGTCTTGGAGCAGGTTGCTAGACTCCCTCGAAGTGAATCTAGTGCAGGACACTCTACAAAGCCTGAGCAGAACATAGAGAGCAGATTGAACACGGTACTAATGGATACCTCAGCTATGGTGGAGTACAAAAAGACACAGCTCCAGCAAGTCACACAGTACCACCAGCAAAAACGGGCTCTCGAGGATAATCTACACAAACTGGAGGCTGAGCTCAGCGCACTGACACAGTAAGTGTGCTTGACATTTTCTGTGTGTGTGTTTTGGTTTCAAGTATACCCTACAACATGGCAATATCTAAAATTCTTGTTCTTGTAGAGATGTTTTGGCCTCCATGATGAAAACTACTGAAAGTTTGGTGTGAGGGGTAGGTTTAGGGGGAGAGGGAGGTGACTGCAACCTTTAATGTCAGTGATAATGTTCAGCCCCTTTCCGATTGAATGAAATTCATGTGGACACAAAAAATGTATCCTTAAATAAAGATTAAATGGCATACAGTTTTATATTCAGTTATGTTACAGGGCAGGGGAGTTACAATCCTTTTAGAAGTGAAGGGGACAGAAATGTCAAATTAAATAATAATTGCTAAGAAATAAAATACACTGCTGGACAATAACCAGTCATTTGTCTCTTTTATAAAATTTTTAATATATATTACTCTAATGACATTTTTATGGAATGTATTATCAGTATATATACTAAATATCACAGAATAAGGCAGAAAATATAGCATCTGTACTGTAATTGATTTAGTCAATTACCACTATATCATTCATATTTACTACCTGTAGAAGACTTGAAAAACACATATAAACCATATCGTCTTCACGTTAAGGTTTATACTTGTCATACCGCTTATCAACTGCGATAGTGGTTTTGGGGATTTATTAATACTTACTCTTTTTTCTAGTTTTCAACACTCTTTGATGTTCACATCATTTTGGATATGTATAGGAAGTATCCGATCTTTTCTCTTTTAATTTATTAAGTATATAAGTAGGGTAGATAGAGTAGACAGATCTTTAGAGAGATAGATCTTCTTTTAAATTTAATGTTTTTGTAAAATAGTTATGGTTAATACTGTACCTGTATTGGTAGTGTAGCTATTATACAACACTGAACCATATTCTTACATTTTTGAAGGGATTGCACTGACAGCAGCACTTTGCGAGAGAAGAAGCTGAATGCATTCTTGAAAAGCATGCAGAAGAAGCGAGGCATACTAGAGGAGCTCCTACAGACATGCTCTCAGATTTCAGCCCACCTGGGTGAGACAGAGGGACCTGTGGCTTGCATCGAACCATTTAGGACTTTACAGGAGAGATGGCAAACTATGGAGCGGGTTGCTTCCAGCAGTCTGTGGTGTGCTAACATCTGCACAGCAGAAGGATTTGCACTCCTGCAAGAAGCCAGAGAGCTGCACCATGAACTGGAGCTTCTGGAGAAGTCAGTTTCTCATCCACATCTCTTTCAGGGACAGACAGATTGCCAAAGTGTGCTACAAGAGACTGTCAGACCTGCAAACCTGGCAGTGTTAACTGAGCACTACTTGTACCTTTGTGAGGTCTCTCAGGCTCTTTCCTCAAGTCCACTGGGGAAAAAAGAACTCAGTGATGTGGAGGACGCAATGCGGGCTCTGAGTTCTCAGCTTGCTCTAACTCAGGAGAAGCTCAGCTCTCAGACTTCGAATGGCAATGGTTGCTCACCGATCATGAGGATTATCAGGGACTATGTTACATGGGCTAAGCAAACAGAAAGTAAAGTCAGTAGGAGAAGGAGGTTGTCTCTATTTCCTGAAGAAGCAAGTCACCAGGTCAGTCGCATGAAGAAACTGCAATCGGAAACATCTCTTAAGAGCTTTCAGGTGACCTCTGTTTTGAAAGAGCTAAGAGAGGAAGTTACAGGACTCGATGAGGAGGATTCCATGTCACCCACCCTCAATTCTGTAGAGGATTTGTACAGTAAGCTTACAGAGAAAACCGAATGTGCTGTTGCAGAAATGAACAGAATGTTTCAAATTCGAGAAAGACTGTGGAAACAGATAATTGATAGCAGCTCTTGGTTGACTTCAGTATTAGAAAAGGAGTCTGGTAAAACAGTGGCTTCTGAACCTAAAACTACAATCCCAGAATTGAGGGTTCAGCTTCAGGTATGCACAGAGGCTTTGAGGGATGCTAAGAGACAAGCAAATAATCTTGAGACTGTGTTAGATGAAATCAAAAATGTCAATCACGGTCTGAGTGTACCCGAAAACTTTCAGCTTATCAGTAGGCTAACAACCTTGCAAGAAGAGGTCTCTAAGGTTGTGAACCGTAAATGGGCCTTGCACTGGGTGCTTGAAGAACTCCTTCATGCTCAGGAATCTTCTGCTGAGGAACAAAACACCATTCTGAAGAGCTTAAGACAGATGAATGCTGATGTCACGAGGCAGAAGTATCCCGTGACAACGGATTCACTCTTGGCTCTTGAACCTGTCAAGCACATGCTAATGGAGCTCCTCTGCAAGGTCCCGGAAATTCCCCACTGCCCAGATCCTCGGAGGAAAGAGATGCTCAACGCGGTACTAGACCTACAGAGGTGCATACATCTGCTGGAGTTGCAAGCCAAAGATCACGAGAAGTACCTCAATTTAAGGCAGCACATGGAGAACTCCAGGGAGGAAGTGAAGAAGAGCTTGTCGCAGATTGTAGACTTGAGTGTAGGAGCTGACGTAAGACTCCGCTTTTGTCAGACTATCCTGGTGGAGCTGCCTTTGTTGAGAATGACATGTCAAGAAGCCGCTGATCACCTTGAGGCCATTTCGAAAGATCTCTATCCATCCCAACTGACAGCAGAAAGGCACAAAATCCGTTTGGTCATTGAGCAGCTTGCCTCTTGGAAGCTAACAGTAAAAAATGAGGCTAAAACCCTTGAGTGCTCTCTGGCAGAGCGACTGGGCTGTCCTACAGACCTCAGTCCACTCACTGAGCTCTTCAACAGTGTCCAGCAGCAGCTGAAGGAGACCATCTGCTTGGAGCCAGATAATAAGACCATCGTTACACAGCTACGAAAGTACTGGATGCTAATCCAAACCGTTGAGTCTGTTCTACGAATGTTGGAGCACTGCAGGCAAGAAGTAGATGTTGAAAGCTACCAGATGACCATTGATCTCGGCCAGAGAACCCTTAATGGTTGTGGTATGCATATGGTAAGCTCCATATGTGTCCATGTATGTCTAAAACTACTAGAATGCTACTTTTTGTAACCATTGTAGTTTTCAAGCATTCATGTGACAACATTGTTATATTGTAGTATTTTTAGTAGGACCATGTATAGATTTCCCAATTAAGAAGCGTCAGCCAATCAGGATTGCTCTATGCAAATACAGTAGCCAGGCGGCAGCCAGTCACGTTAATCCTGTATCCGAGTTTTTTTGTTGAGTTCCTGTCTAATTTCATTGACCATGGCGTCAGTGCCAAACTTCAGCCACGCCTTCCGTCAAGTGTTGATGCTGACGCCCCATGTGAACACACAATGACATATATATACATAGATGTATATGTAGATACTTACGTATCACAGCCCATAGAAACAGTCTCTAATGAGTCATATATGTATATATATCTATGTGCACTTTGACACATCACATGACAGAGGCTGTGAATGAGCTGAGGCAGTTGTACATTGTGGTGTATCAGAGGTAAAGGTTTCTTGCACAAACTGATCGCTTCATGTCTTAAGACCTCAATGTATCATCACAAGCAGCAGGGTTTAATTTGGTTTTGTCTGTGTATTTATTTGGAAAACTATAAATAGTCTGTAGTTTTTAGAATGTTGTTTCTCCAGTTTTTAAATATTTTGTTTCGTTGTCCAGGACAAGCTGCTTCAAGCTAGGGAGGCTCTGAAACATTACCACTGGGCTGTTCAGGGTGCAGAGAGCTTCTTTCAACAGATCAGATCCAATCTTATCATCCCCTCTGATGGCTTCAGAGGCTACAAAGAGGAGCATCGATATGTTCAACAGATTTTCAGCACTCTGGTTGAGGGTTTCCAGTCCCGCTTGTCTGAAGTTGGCGCTTCAGTTCCCCAGCAAACATGCCTCTCCATCCCTCTAACCGAACAGCTTCATATTGAGGTTTTGAGTAACCTTCTTGTACAAGATGCCAAATTAGAAGCTCAGGCTCATCTCAGACTTGAGGCCTTACAGAGGTTAGTCATACTACCAGTTAAGGGTTGTTTTTCTATGAAAACTGAACAACCTTGAACTTTGATTCAGATTGCTGTGTTCACAATGCACTCTGATAGTTGTTGACATTTTTATATTAAATTGGAAAATAATTTTATAATTGTAAATAATGGGGATTTTACATTTGTGGATCATCAAGGAAAAATAATCAAGTGTTTTCTCCGAAAGCTCTTAAAATGCCTCATGCCGTAGAATACCTGGCAACATTTTCCTCTGAAACAACTAGTCTGAATAGACAACATCTATTTTGGCTAAATGAAATGCACTGGCAGCACTTTTATTTGGCTGCCTTTAACAGTTAAATAATTCTCCTCCAATTTAGGTCCATGAAAGATCAAATTGTGCACGTGAGTCACCATGAAGAACTGAGTGAACTTCTCAAAAATGTTGATTCTCAAATCTCAACATTTTTAAGTCAGAAACCAGCTTATTCTGAAGCCTGCCAAGATCAGCTGCTGAAAGTAAAGGTTTGTGGTCATTATTTGCCATTATCAGGTTAAATTAACAGCAATAAGGATCCTTGGTGCCGTTTTACATCTCATAACAATGCATGTATGCTAGATTAGCATGCACTGAAATTGTCTTCATCTGCAGGTGCTCCAGACTGAGCTGAAGAACCTTGCTAAGAAGCTGGAGGAACTGAGGGAAAGCTGCCCAGGTCTTCACTGCAAGGCACCTGTGGATCTGATGCTGGGGCAGCTGTGGAGGTCATGGGCAGTGCTGCAGTGCAGAGTGGAATCACTCAAAGCCAACATGTCTCATAAAGAAGCAGAGTGGAGAGACTTTGCGATACGTGTATGTAAAATACATTAGCTTGTTAAAATTGACATTTTCTTGTAAAATGATTAGGTCAGCTGTAATTCGTTCCTCTTCATGTTTGGGTTTTCCGTGCAGCTGGATAAATCAAAGGAAGGTCTTGACAGACTTCAGAATGATCTTCCAGACTCAACTAAGGTTAAGGGATCATTGGTGGATCTTCAGGGCCTTCTGAGCCTCACGGAGCACCTTCAAGATGGGATTGAGCAGGAGCATCACACTTTGGCATCTCTACAACACCATGTGATGCGATTGCTTGGGGTCTCAAATTTGCAGCAGCTAAAAGTGTGTCCTCAAATCTGTCAGGACTTGCAGTCTCTACAGGATCACTGCAGAAGGTTTGAATTGTACACACATGCACAAAAACACATAAGTAGAGGAAATGTTCAGAATCTACATTTACAGACATTTTCATACCTAGTCTCAGAGATCAGAGCAATAACATCCGTCGGGAGGTGCTTTTTGAGATCCAGGAGTTGGGTCGTGTGCAGGAGGAGCTGAGTGGCATTCAGCAGAGTATTCTGTCTCTTTTGACGGCTTTACAGTCGGAGGAAGCTGCTCAACACTTACAGGTTGGTGCCTGCGTTTGACAGGCAGGGTGTCTGTTTCTGCAGTCTTTGGTGTTGATATTGTGCTCACTGTGTTGTATTGCACTGTAGGAAGTCAAAGTGGAATTGGTTTCACAGAAGGCTCGACTGCAGGATGTCATGGACCGAGCGCAGAAGAAATGGAGCTGTGTACCTGCAGAGATTCAAATCTTACACAATGAGCTCAATGTCTCCATGCAGGAAGCCAAAGACAAAGTACTCCCTTTTTTTATAGTAAATACTTGGTCTTGAACATGTAAAAGAACATTTGTTTTAATGATTTATTTTCAAATGTATATTATGAATATAGTTCCAGTTTATTTGTATTTTGTGTCTGTGTATGTGTGCGTTTTCTTTAGTTTTTTCTTTCAATTACAACAAATGCAATTGTATACTATTTTCAGTTGGTCATGGTCATGGAGAGAAGTGGTCCTCTTTGCAAAATGGGTGAGCTGGTTGGAGAGGTGAGGGTGGGCTTGAATTGTGTGCAGGCTTTGCTGAAGCAAACAAGTCCTAATATATCTGAGGCTGAACGTACACAAAAGGTACTTTGATCTTGCATCCTTCCACATGCACATTATTGAAAATATCTTTATGATTTGCAATATTTTTCTTTTTTCTCTCCTTACTTAGTTTTGCATATTAATAAAAAATGCATTGTGTTCTTACTCTATAATTGTAAAAATAAGTATAAAACAGTATAGTAAGGTGTATAAAACAAACAAATGATGGTGCCGTTTTCACTGTAAAAAAACATTTATGGTTAATAGCAAAACTAATTAATACAAAGTGAAACTGAAACTACCTGTTTGTGAGAAATGTTCCTGTAAAAAAACAACAACAAGTTTAGAAGTGTTGTAATGTATGTTCCAGCCTCAAACCTGGGCTCACATACTCCTCTCATTCAATAAAAATCCTAATGTGTGCAGTTTGCATAATTGATGGTAATTGCATTATATAATTTGCTTTGGAAATCTCAGCATGTTTCTGATAATTAAATATAGTTATGCACTGCTCAAAAAAATAAAGGGAACACTAAAATAACACATCCTAGATCTGAATGAAGTATACTTATTAAATACTTTGTTCTTTACGTAGTTGAATGTGCTGACACCAAAATCACACAAAAATTATCAATGGAAATCAAATTTATTAACCAATGGAGGTCAAGTGGAAAAACACACTACAGGCTGATCCAACTTTGATGTAATGTCCTTACAACAAGTCAAAATGAGGCTCAGTAGTGTGTGTGGCCTCCACGTACCTGTATGACCTCCCTACAATACCTGGGAATGCTCCTGATAAGGTGGAAGATGGCTTCAATATTAAGGCTTCATGACAAATTGCATGAACTGTTTTCTAGCTCTCAAATGTTTAGCATGTGTCCAATGAAATACGATGTGTCTGTGCCTGTGTGTGCAGCGCATATGGGATGAGCTGGACCAATGGCACACTCGGATAGCTGATCTGGAGGCTGAGGTGCAGGACCTGGCTGAGCAGAAACCTGAGAGAGCACACATCCTCATGGACCAGCTCACAGAGCCCCTGCAGCTCTACCAGACCACAGCCAAGCAGGCCGAGCAAAGGACCGCCCTCATCAGCAAAGTCAGATGATTTCACGACATAAACCAATACATGATGCCTCTGATAGCAAACCATGGCTGATTATGTCTTTGTGTTTTGGTCCCACAAGATCCCTGCTTGTCTGCAGGACTATGAGGGTCTACTCAATAGCTCCAACTGCTGGTTGAGAGAAGCTCAGTCCTGGCTGGTCGCTCCTAGAACCTACACCACTGCAAAATGCCTTCACTCTCATGCCAACTCCCTCAAGGTCAGCTCAAAACCTCACTTTAGAGATATTGTCTTATGCATGACCTTGTTAGCAGCTCTTGTGATGTGTCTGTAGATGATGCTGGATGAATCGGAGGGATACAGGGCAGCTCTGGAGGCCTTCCTGCCTGCTCTGGAGGAGATCACTTTTGTGTGTGACACCACCGCTCAACGACGTCTTCTCCAACTGTGTGTACAAAACATCACACTCATGCAGCAAAGCGTTCTGGACCCTCTCTCCCACCTTCAGCACCTAGCAGCTGTAAGAACTATCATTACAATCAAAAAATGTTTAGTTTTGTCTAAAGAATCGTAATGTCAAAGTTTTTCTCAATACCAAGTTTTTCCAGGATCCAGTAACATGAATAAGTAAATGATACTGGCTTAAGTAATGATAATTAGCTAGAAGACTTTCACGTATTTATTTGTGATATTTTAATATTTTGAATATTTGAATATTTTTTTAAAAAGAAGTCTCTCATACTCACCAAGACCAGATTTTTTAATTAAAAGTTATAGTAAAAAGTGATATTGTGAAATTAAACATTATATGTGACCCTGCACAACAAAACCAGTCATAAGTGTCATAAGATCTTATCAATGCATATTACTAAACAAAAATTAAGTTTTACTGTATTTTTTGTAAAAAATTGACTAAATATCTTCATGGAACATGATCTTTACTGACTGTCCTAAGGATTTTTGGCAAAAAAGAAAAATCTATAATTTTGACCCAAACAATGTATTTTTGGCTATTGCTACAAATATACCCCAGCAACTTAAGACTGGTTTTGTGGTCCAGGGTCACATATTATATTTTATGGAAAAATTGAATAATATTTAAATTTAAAAATCATACATGTCATGTTGTAAACGGTTGTTCTATTTAATACGTTTTATCAAACTTTTTAAATGTATATCTTTTTAAAGCTTTTTTTTTTTTTTTTTTTTTTTTTAATAAATTACATGCATCCTTGCTGAATAAAAGTATTATTTTAGTATTAGATCTTTTGTCATTCCTAACGATGTATACATCAGAGTTACCTACTTTATGATACTGTGATGAAATTTGTCTATATTTTAATTGACATTCATTTCTAACTTCTGTTTAGGAGATGGATGCCATTGAAGCAGAGGTGAAGACTATGGAGAAAAATATAACTAAGATCAGAACAATCCTTTCAGCCGCTGACACAGAGAACATTTATCCTGAGGAACATCTCGAGAACATACAGGTACTGTACATCATGTCTCATTAATCCTCTGTTTGCACTGTAAACATTTACAGTACCTCTCTCTCCTATCCTCTGTAACAGGTCATTCTGGATAATGTCCAGTCCATGAAAAGGACCATTGAAGAGATTGAGAGCTGCAGGCCAGGACTGGGGCTTCCCGCTGGGGCAGAGCAAACTCTCACAGCCTTTCATCGGGCTCAAGAGCTCCAGCAGCCCATCCAGGAGCTACAGCAGCTCAGTGTGGAGCGGAGCACAGCGTTGAGGGTCTGTCGCTCTAACAGCTTGTTTGTGTTTACCAGGAGTCAGTGGTTTACCATTTCAGTAGTAAGGGGGTTTCACAAATACCTTGCAATGTTAAAATGTTAAACTTAAATATTTGCAAAGGAAGATAAAGAATATATATTTTTTTTTTTAAGGTGCAGAGAGAAAGTTTTGTTCATGTTGAGTCACCTCTAATCTACAGCAGTGTGTTTATTGCTACATTTAAAATACACTGAACTTCCATAACCGTTTAACTTTTCTATTCCTGAGGTGTGAATGTTTTTTTTTTAAGTTTAAATAGTTCTGGTAGTCTTTATATTAATACAAGACCGTAATAACTTCATAAATAGTAATTATACAAGACTTTGAATTTTTTTATTTTTATTAAATAAGTATTGTCGCATTGCATGGCAGTGCTTAAAATGGCTTGAAAAAAATGTTCAACTGTTCTAACACGTATATTTAAAGCATCAAATAAGGAGATTTATAATGCAAAATTTCACATTACTTTTGGTCTAGTTAGTTCTAGTTAGAAAATAGTAGTTTATCTCATGAAAGTGCAGTAAATTTGTAGTGTTTTAGTGACCGTGACCAGCGCATGACCCCTCCTCTTCGCTTTCATGTCTATGGGAATGAGAGGAGAGGAGAAATCCCTGCATTTAAAGCCAACTCACAAAAGGGATGTGTGGGAACCTTGAATTTTCTGATTGCGCTTAAAAAATTAAGTGCTTTAAAACTCCAATATGGTGCGGCAGTAAATCATTACAGGCACAGCTTTATTGGCAAAGGCAGTGGTATCTACTTAAGACACTCTTTTGGCTTTTCTCATGATCTCTATCTTGTGACTTTGGTTTGTCCAAGTTTTACAACTTGATGAAATACAGTATTTTCCTGTATTTTTTTCCCAGGCCTCTATTGGAGAACCAGCTGAAATGATTCTCCCTTCAGACCAAACTACAGGATTCACAATGCCACATCTTTACACCGTAGATGTAAGGGTAAGTCCATCAACTCGATCAAAGATATCCCTCTTATGTCCACTCCTAACTTACAAGAGGAGGATGAGTCAGTTTTAGGAATATATACAGTAAGACTAAATCAGCTCATTAGTTCTGTCACTATGAAAACTTACAGTAAAGAATAATATGTTGATGCATAACCCTGGTGAAGCAGGTCTCCATGGAAAACCCTTATATTGAGGAGGAAGATGAAGACAATCAGTCTTCATCCTCAGGAACTCTCACATGCAGTGTTCCAGAGGTAAAACCCTCAAAACCTCCAAATTATCTCCTAGGCTTTGCCAAACCCTGAAAAGGGAACATTTCTGGACTCTTGTGTGAACTCTGGACTTCTTTATTATACCTGTTCTTTTGCATGTGTTTAATTTTTTTCCCCTCTTATGAAAGGAAGCTATTATTACAAAACTAATTATACATTTTTAATCAATGTTTATAATATTACCTAAATGCGTATTTATATACATTTTTTTTGTTTGTTTTTGTTCTTTTTAGCTCTATTTTTCTTATCATTTCACAGAAATTGGTCGTCAATGCTTTTGCTAGTTTTGGAATTGCTTGATCACAATTATAATTAGGGTTTAGGCAAAAGGGGAAACGATGAAAGATTTAGTCAGCTTTGCAAACTGGTTCTTTTGCTTTCCTACTGTCATCGCAGAATGCTGTATATAACTCCTCTTCTTCTTCTTTTAGTAACAGCTGCTTCATTTTCTTTAGGGAACCTATTCTTCCGAACCATCATTTCTAATCATTTCATCATCTCTAATCATTTCATCTAATCATTTTTTTTTTTTTCTGTATCAGGACCCAGATGAGACGATGGAGGACGACGATATTAAGTCAGATGCTGTCTCTGCTGTAACAGAGCATGACATTAAGGTAAAGACTGACCTCAACTAAGTCCTTTGACCTTTTGTCTTTTATGGCATTACGGTTTAACATCATTATTCATCATTATGTAATGTATAGTCTTAGGTTTACCAGTACTGCATATTATTTGATCAGAAACACTGTAAAACAGAAATATCATTCCAATTCAAAATAACACTTCTATTTGATTATCTTTTAAAATGTTTAATTTATTACTGTGTTGGCAAGGATTCATTTTCTTATTTATATCTATATTTTATTATTACCTTAATTTGAATGTTGAATTTGAAATGAATATTGTGTCATATTTTTTTACCTTAATGTTTTTTCTTCAGGATTCATAGAAAATGTGAAAAATTGTGTTGGTTATTAGAAAATTAAAATATCTCTGTCGCTTTTTAATTTTCAATTTAATGCTTGCTGAGTAAAAGTATTAATTTTAGATGCATCAATCATTATTTATCACTACTCAGTTGCTAATGACTAACTGCTTGTTTTTGTCTTTAGGAAACAGCTCCTGAAGAAGAAGTTGATTTTCCTTCAATCAAGCATGTAATTCAGGACACTGACACAGGGAGTTGTTTACTGGAGCCTTCTGACTTCTCTGAAATCCCTGGTGTAGTCTCCAGAACGGTTACTGAAGAGACATCCCAACACTTGAAAGAATTTGAAAATGATACTTGGCCGAAGCCTGTATTTGCTGAGGAAAAGCAAAACGAATGCACTGAAATCAAGACGACCGAAACAGTACTAGCAAAGCCAGGAATATGCTCAGATATCACCATGTTAAAAGCAAGTGAGACCAGTGAATTAACTGAAGAGTCTATACCTGTAGATCAGAATGAAGTATCTGTAAACACAGAAACGGGTACGAGTGAACAAGTGAAGAAAATAAGCCCAAAGCAGCCTGACACTGAGGTAGTAAATGTTACTGATGGTGACCAGACCCAGACAGAGACTAAACCCATCGACGCCACAGCTCCTCTTCTGCTCTCCTCCCAGCATACTGAATACGTGCCACAGGAAGATACAGCACTGGTAATATGTGTGAAATCTAGGAGCAAAGTTATCATTTTGTGTGCTCCGTTTTTTGTATATCTAAATACTGCTCTTACAACTTTCTAGGAAATACAGAGAGATCTTGTTGAGGCCACCGTTCACCAAAGCAGCGGCCTGTCTCAGGACCACTCATTTCAGCACACGGCAACGGTCCTTGATCTGTCACAGTCTGAAGGAGGAAATGAAGATCCAAGTTTAGTCCAGCTTGTCAGCTTATTAAAGGACCCTTCTGAGACACTTGGATCATGTCAGGATATCGGTTCTTTAGAGGTCAGTCTCAGCCTGGCAAACAAATACTGTCACTCAAGCAACAAAATGCATGCTTTCTGAATAAAAGCATTCATTTCTTACTGTCCCCAAACGTTTGAGTGGTCATGCAGTTATAAAAGCTAAGAAAGGACAACATGTAAAGCAGCTTGTGTTTAAAATCTTATACTTATAGAACATTTATTAAGAATACAAGGTTATATTCATATGTTACATTTTAGATTTGATAAGTGGCTGACATAACACATTTCAGAGAGGCTCTAAGAACGATTCTGCATTCTTTTATTTCTTGTCTACGTAGACGAGACAGCATCTGGTAGAGTTTCCGGTGTCTGCATTGAATGTCAGTGAATCACAGATGGAAGACTCAAAGAAACTTCTCAAGGACTTTTCAAGCATCAAGGTATTACCAGTTCACTTGCAAAATCTACAGAATAAACTTTTTCTCCTGAGTGTGTAAATGACATTAGTATGAAATATTATTAATGTAATATATAATAATAATAATTATATATATTTCTTTATTTTTTTTCTCTCTCTGGAAGAGTCTGCAAGGTGGGTCATGGATTTTGGCACATGAGCGCCGAAGATTGGCGGGACAGAATAATGTTGAGCTCCAGAGATGTTCTGAAGCTCTTCTAAAGGGTCTGCAGGGTCTCGTGGAGCTGGGCTCTGAGCGACTGCTGCGCAGTCAGGATGCACGACCACAAAACTGTGGTCAGCTGCACAGTCTGCTCACCAAACACAAGGTACACAGCTGATAAACAAGAAATATATGTATATATACTTCTATATAGATCAGATCTCTGTGTGGAGCACTGGCTGTTGTCAGACAATAATCTCACTGCATTATTACAATTAATGACAAAAAGAATGTTTTTGATTATTTAAAATACTAATAAAATACTAGTGACCTGTGACTTTTTTAACTATATATATATATTTATATAATTTTTTATTATTATTTTTTTTTTATTATTATTGATTTTTTTTTATTTATTGACTCTAATATATGGAATTGACTGGTAACAGAAATACTTCCAAGGCTTGTGGCAGAATTTTGTAATGGTCAAGTTGCTATGCCAGAAGCTGCCAGAGGCGGCACTGCAGGGCCAAGCAGAGGTGGAGCAGTTAATAACAGATCTACAAGATCAAGCTCAAGCTCATGGTGTCCAAATGCAGCACATCTTAGAGGTATAATGAAATTTACTTATGCAGACACTTTCTCATAACACTTTCTCATTTTCTGATTATAATTTAGTCATGAATAATACGATATTGTAGGAGTCTGACAAGTTTAAAAGGATTTAAGAGAATTGAGCAGCAGAAGCTCTCTGTGTGTGTGTGTGTGTGTGTGTGTGTGTGTGTGTGTTGTAGGAGTGGTCTCAGTACGAGGAGGTCACTGAGAGACTGTGTAAGCAGTTGGATGAGATGGAGACAAGCATGTCCAGTCTGGATTCAGAGCCAGAGGGAGACCTGCAGGGTCTGCTGCAGTCCTATGAGGTTTGTTTCCCTGCATCCTTGGGAACACTAATGGCTGTCTTTCTTTGACTTTTTATAGACCTCATATGCTTTACATTCTATGACTTTGCATAGAAATGACAGAAACGCATTCCATTTAGCAATCTTAAAGTTGTTGACTTATTTCACAGTTTATGTTTCAAATTAAGCATTAAGGATTGCATAAGTGGGTGTATATTTTATGGGTATTATAAAGAGCAATGTACAGTAATTGTTGTACACTATAGCATAATTAAATCAGAACTTTCATTGAGCAAAGAAAAATTTAATTGATGATAAATATAAATTTATAATAAAAAAATACGGTAATTTTTAATATTTTGTTTCTCAAGTTATCCTGAGAAATATCACATTTTTGACAAAACTTTCAAACATAGCTGTTTTTAACCCTTTGAAATGACAAATGTTTATTAAGCACTAAAACAGCATATTACAATGATTTGAAGGATCATGTGAGTAATGGCCTGTATGTCATCTTACATTTCATACAGTTGACTCTATCACATGAGGGCTGATTGTCCCGAGTGCAAATGTGATTTTATACAAGTAAGATGTTAATATAGAGCTATATTGTAATTGTTATGCATGTCCAAGTAACGCTGCAGTATTTAGTTTCTGAATGAATTAGCGTTTTGAACAAATTGAATGAATGACTCATAAACACATTTACTGCCATAATCACTTTTAATTTCTTATTTAGAGCATGATTTTAAAAAAAAGTAGGAACTGCATATTAGTAAAATTATATATTTTTTTGTAATTAATTCTTGTCTGAATTATTAAATGACATAAACGGGGATTTACAGCATTTTTTGACTGAGCACATTATTAATTGGGCGATAGAGCAGTGGTTTTTAAACTTGTTGCTGGGGGCCCACTGTTCTGCACATTTAGCATAATTTACACACCTGATTCACATCATCAGCTCATTAGGAAAGAGCTACCTGAACTCAAATAAGTGAGTGTCAGATAAGGGAGACATGCAAAATGTGCAATGCAGTGGGTCCCGAGTAACCGGGTCGAAAACCGCTGGTTGGTTTGGAAATAACTAAGCAACAAAAGTAATACTTTTCTTAAACATATAGAAGTATGGGGCGGGGGCAAGTTACGGGAGAAGGACTTCTCTTTTCTTTGGTTGTATGTTGCATGAAATTCATTTTTGGCCCAGCACATGATGTTCTTGATTAAAAGCAATATCTGTGGAACTTCATGTTCTGCAGCCGGCATTGGCCTCTCTATTACGAAAGCTAATTTCTCAGCTACACTGACACACGGAACAGCCAGAAGCATACGATTGGTTGTGTTCATATTATTTTTCCTTTTATGTCTACCAAAACCCATTACTCAGGCGGATTGATATAGGAGGAACAGCAGACTACCCTTTTTGTGTCTGTAATAGATGTACATCAAACTCAATCCCACCCTCAAAAGCCACTACATCTGAGCAAGCAGTTAAAGCTGAGAGAGATGAGGATGTAGGATGAGAGAAGTTAAATGAGTGATTGCCAAAGTTTACCATCTCTGACTGCAGTACTTCAGCTTATTAATATCATGGTTACACCTATGAGTTGCTTTGTAGCATGCATATCACTCGAATATTAGCCATTTATTAGTGCTAATTAAGCACGTATTAATGTAAATATTTTGTACGCACAGCTTAGTGTTTGTTATAACGTGTTTATAGCATGTTAGTTATAATATGATGTTTGTCCTTTAAGGGTTCCACAATTTTTAGTTCAATTTTACAGGAATGCTGAGGAGTCCTTAAATCTCAAAATCGAATCTGCAAACTTTTACTCTTTTTCCCTCATTGTCAGAGATTGCACAAGGTCCTGGAAGACACAAGGCCTCAGGTATGGGAGAGCCAAGACCGACTCAGGATCCTACAGAAAAAGGGTTGTGACCTTGTGCGGCCAGGCCAGACTGTCCCAAAATCACAGCTGTTCTTACGCTGGATGGATCTTCATAATCAAGTACAGCAGAAGATACAGTCCACACAGAAGATCAGAAAGAGTTATGACAGGTGTGAGAAAATGCCATTTTGTAGGAGGTATGGTATTAACAAATTAGTAGGTAACAAATACAGTTATGAATTTGTGTGTGTGTGTGTGTGTGTGTGTGTAGGTTCCAGCGTGACTCAGCAGAACTGGAAGGATGGCTGTGTCATGCTCAAGAGCAGATTCAGAAGTGGAGCAGTTCTGATTCATCTGATTCAGGTCTTTTGAAAACCAGTACAGTTTTTACGCAACTTATGGTGAGTGTAATTAGAAGTTGTTTTTGTTATTATTACCTACTGTATTTATTTATTGATTTATTTAATTCTTAACACACAAGTAATGTGACCACGTGTCATACCTAAAATGCCAGAATAGGACAGTGGTTCTGATTTTGTGTTGCAGGAGTTTTTCAAACAGCTGGAGGGCCGTTCAGCACAGAAGGCTTCAGCAGAAAGTGCAGGTGCACAGATACTGCAGCTGACTGACAGTAAAGCTCCAGGTCTGCGCAGACGACTAGCTCAACTTGAGCAGGAATGGACGAACTTGAGTAATGTCTTGCCCAATCTCCTCCAGAAACGGCAACAAGTACGACTAAAGTTTCTCTTTTTCTCTCTCTCTCTCTCTCTCTCTCTCTCTCTCTCTCACCCTATGTGTATTCCCTCCCTCAATCAGATATTGGTTAAATAAGCATCCTCTTGCCCTCCTTCTAGCTTTTGACAAACCAGCCTCACAGTCAGATCTTAGCCAGCTTGACCTCCTGCCTCGAACATGTAGAGGGGCGACTGGAAGATGAAAGCTCGGGGGTCCATTGTGCCCTCAGACATCTACAGGATCTGAAGGTAGTACACCTACTGTACACTTTAAATTACTGGTTTCTAATGATTTCAGGGTATAAAACACCATACTAATGCCATTATCTTTTCCAGTAACGAGTAATCAAACAAATGACCATTTCCCCATTCCAACACCATTACCGTAACTGACAATAAAATAATGTATTCTTTTAGTGTCCTTTTGATTGATTTGACATATTTAAGTTGGGACCATCCAAGTTTTACATGTTAAAACAGTTACTTTCTCTGGTAATTAGTCACTTTTATAACGATATAACTCAGTTACTAACTTTTATCTAGTTACTATTTGTGAGAAGTAACTAGAACTTATTCCTTTTTAAAGTAACGTGTCCAAGTCTGCAAACCACATTTTATTCAGAATGTATAAAGCTTTAAAAAAAAAAACTATACTGGTTGTTGTGGTATGTTTACTGTCACTTTTGAATGTGTCTAAGCTAAATGAGAGTATACATTAAAAATATATATATATAGAAAACAATAACGTCATATTCTGCTCTTGTTTTGTTTGTTTTCTGGCATATTTGGATCTTAAGGCTGAAATAACCAGCCATCAACCATACATTGACTTTCTGAACCATCAGTCTGTGGAGGAGGCGGGATCAGTGAATGAACCCACCAATCGCAATGAGCGCATTCTGTTTGCTGAGCAACTGGGAGCTCTCAATCTAAGTTGGCTTATTCTGCAGGCCAAAGTTGACTGCAAGGTGCGTCCAGAAGTACAGCATAGTTGCAGTAACCTGTATAACCTGCCCAAGCCATCATATTTGCAATGTGACGACTTCTTCTGCCCCTAGATACTTGATGTTGAGGACCAATGGCAGGCCTGCACGGACAGAGAAAAGCATTTGCGCTGTATGCACAGCTGTATCTCTCAGCGTTTTGAATGGGAGAAAAAACAAGATTTGAGTCAACAGGTTTGTTCTTAAACCCTGTGCCAGAATGCATCAGCAAATTTGTGCACATATAATACTTTCTGAAAATGTAGGATTAGTTTTTATAAATATTAAATAATTAAAATAAATATTACTTTTATTCATCAAGGATGTCAAAATTGATCAATGGCTCATCATTTTCACAATATGAAGCAGCAAATGTGTTTCAACATTGATAATCAAAAATCAGTGTATTTCAATGATTTCTAAAGGATCATGTGACAAGACTGGACTTCCATCAAAAAAAGATGTAAATTATATTTAAAAAGTTTCCATTTTTAATAGTATATCATCTTATGAGCATGCGTAAGAGATTTCTTTACATCACTTACCAACCCTAAACAATTTATTAATAAATTAATTACATTTAATACTTACTGCAGCTTTAAAAGCACTATAAAAACATGCCTGTGTAAGTGGTCAAAATATGCATTCAAGGTTACAATATTGTATATTATATAATATCAATAACACCAATCAATTACTGTTCATTCCTTAGGTTTTGGGTCTGTAAATGTGGATATATAATATTAGAAGAATTCAACTGATTTGTGTGTAACTGTTGTTTCACAACATCTTAAAATTTGTCTCATGTTTTCAGTTCATTCATCATTTTTGATTTAGTGAAGAAATGTTCATAGCAGTGTGTGTGCGTCTTTCTTAGATAAATGCTCTCAAGTCAGATTTACAGTCAACCAAAGATGAACGGGCTCAGTTTGAATCTAAAATGAGTGCAGCAGAACTGCAAACAACCGGGGTGGTCTACAAACTGGAGCTCTGCAGAGTGCCTGTGTTCTCATCTCAGCAGAGCAGAGCTCATGTGGAACACCTGCGAGTGAGTAAATGACTGAAAAAAAGATTGGAAATCTTGTTTTTGTCAACATTATAACATAAATATTTGATATTGACATTACTGTCAGCAGTGTGATTTATTGGGTATTATATTATGCATGCTTAACAGGAGCTTGAAATGGAGCTGAACCAATCAGAGACCTTGAGCCAGTTACCTGAGGTGTTCTCTAACTTGAAGGACAAGCTCAACCCTTATGCATCTAAACTTTTGTCTGATCGTCTTGAGAAGGAGAGAACTCGGTAAATAATTTTTACGTGTCCTATTTTAATTCACCTTTTCACTCAGGGTTTTACTGTTGTTTTCTTTTCAGACATCAAGCAGTAACTGAAGATGTGCATGCAGATTTACTAAAAGCCCAGAATGCATTGCGGTTGTGGGTGGAATACGAGCACCTCACAGAAGAGTGCTGTGCTTATCTAAATCAGCACTGGGAGAGGCTTGGAGAGCTTATGAGTTCTTCAGACACAGAGGGAAGCAGTGCAGAGCTGCTCAACAGCAGAATGCAGGACATTAGTGTGAGTAATTAATAGTATCTAGGCCTCTTTAACTCCTAGGATGTGTTTATTTTCCAGATAAAATCTGGATATTCTCTAGCTGGAGAGAATTTAAATATTTGTTCCATCCACATCTCCAGGTTTGATCACACTTACACAAGACATGAAAAGTTCCCTTTCCATTTGCATATTACTTGACATTGTTAATTCAATGAGACGGTCATTTTAGATTTTCACTCCAATGTGATTATTGGCCTCAATTACCTAAAATGATTAAAAATGTATGCTAATTCCAAGTGAGAGCTGAGTGCAAATGCGAAATCAATGGAAATACAATAGGTCAGAAGTACAGAACACAATCAAGTACATTATTAAAAGGTTAGTGGCCAACTAAATGGATTACAACAACCACCCTTAAAGCATATTAACCCATACAATTCACAGCAATAATGATACACAGAAATGTTTTTGTGTTAGATGTGTTTGCGAATGTAAGATACTGGTGTTGTATAATTTTTGTGTAATTTGTAAGGAAAATGCAAAGTAACAATGCACAGTGGAAAAAAACAGACCTAAATAATAGCCAATTTCAGCATGTACTTGTTAAGTGCTAAAATGTTCTAGTCCTACAGATGGGTCTGCAGTACTTCAGTCCAGATGTGCTTTTCAAAAGAAGGAACATTGAGATCTGAGCTGGAGCTTTTCTCCGTGGGCTAAAAATACTAAATGAGACCTGTGCTACTTTTACCCAAAAAATGTTCAACACAAAAGAATAGTGAATTAGTTCTTATTCGATTCATTGAAATTGGCATTTTTTCTAAGTGCATATGCATAGTTTCTTAAACTCCCTGTTTAAACGCAACAAATATTTGGTTTCCTGAATAATGTGTATGTCTGTAAAATTATATTTATGAGTGATTTTGGTTCTAGAAAGTGAATATAATTAGAATGGTGAAATGCATCCTTGCAGAGTTAGTGTATTGCTGTAACACTACCATAAGTCATTTAAGAACCTTCCATTGTGGCTCTTTTAACCCTGTCTTTTACAGGCTCTTGAAAAAGACATAGCTGCCATGCAAAGCAGTGTGGGAAAAGTCCTGGAGGCCTCAAAGCTTCTCACTGGACATGCGAAACCCCAGTCAGCCCCTCTAATCAAAGCAGAAACCAGGTTGCTGTCACGTGACCATGTGCATCTTGGCAAGGCACTTTCTGACATCAAGGCACAAGTTCAGGTAAAGGCAACAAGTTGATATCTATAACAGGTTAATGCAACATTAAAGTGATCTGATTGATCTGAGAGCTGTTGGCAAACATGTATACAACGTTCTACACAAGTGTTGTTCTGTTCTTGATCCATAGGAGGAGCTGGAGGAGCACCACCGCTTCAGCACTGACTTGAAGTCAATGGAGCAAAACCTTCAAAACGTTGAGAGCATTATGAGCTCTTCCGCTGCAAGCATGGAAAGACTAAAGGTGAATCTGTGGCACTTCTCATCGATTTTCTTTTAATTCCTCTTCTTCATAGAGCATACTAAAAGATTACAGTTTGATTTTATGTAAATCTTTCTCTCTTTTTTTCTTTCTCTAAGATGGTTCTGTTAGATCTGAGTGGGCTGAACCTTAACCTCACTGCTCTGAATCAAACTAGTTTTGGACTTTCCTTAAGCTCTGCAGAGGAGGAGAGGTTACAGACCCTCAACACACAGTGGGTTCAGGTCTTCTCTCAGGCCACGGACCGACACAGGCAAGTCAAACGTTTTTTTTTGTCATGTTTCTAGTCAAAATATCTAAAAATTTTGAGTGAGATAAGTTGTTTTTTTGCAGTGTATTGATCCCATATATATTAGTTAACCTAAACTTACCTAAATTTTATTATTTACTCACCCTCAGGTTGTTTCAAACCCTTTTAAAAACTCTCCTGTTGTGGGGTTAAATTTTGGCTGAGCTGTTACTTTTTTCCCCCCTGAAACTAAACGGTGTGGTGATTGCCAATGCACATCTCTGTCTGTAGAAAGATGTATGAAGAGCTGCTGCATGCTCAGAACTTCCAGCAGAAGTGCCAGTGCTGGATGGAGCTCCTGGACATGATCGAGGCTGGGCTGTCCAATCAGACGTCTGGAAACTGTGCTGCTGTGAGAAAGCAGCTAGCTGCACACCAGGTAGAGCATTCAGTTATAAAATCCAATGGAAAAATATTTTTGGATGATAATCCTGTTGCTTCATTATAAACATGTAGATATAGATAACATACTTCAATTAAGATCCTTATCTGATAAATCTTTATTCTAAAACAATATGGAATATCTGGAATATCAAAATCAAAGAATATTTGTAATCAATTTGCTTTACTTTTCCATTATTAATATCATATAATGCATAATATAACTTAAATTTAGACTTGCATAGATATAAACAAAATGTTGTATTACAGATACCACAAAGAATAGCTTGTTAATGCTAGCTATGATTCATAGAAACCAGAATATTAATGCTGCATAAGGTACTAATACTAATAAGGTTTGGGAAATTTTGGCATTGTTTGTTTTTTCAAAATACATTTTGAGTGTTTTATGCTCTTGAAATGTTTTTGAAGTGGTTGTAGAGAGCTCGTCTAGTCATATATTAGTAATAAATCTTTCAGAGGCTGAAAGTGGAGGTCCTCAACAGCCAGCAGCTACAGGATGCCATGGTCAACGAGGCTTCACGCTTCCTGGAGGGCAGTCAGAATGAGGACAGGTGAGCTTTTATTAATGCTGCACTCTAACATATTTCCTAATTCTCTGTAACCTCAGAATCTTCTCACTAACCTCCAGTGTGGGGCTCGGCCATGGATAAGAAATCAAAGAATGTGGTGTAATAATTTGTTCTGAACAGGATGTCTCCTGAAGGGTAATTAAAACCAAGGTTCTCCCACTGTTTTTTTTCCACCGGCTTCAGACAAGGCTGTAACTCTTGGAGTAATGTCGTATGGAAGAGCTCTTTTGAGCTCAGCGCTGGAACAAGCTGGCTCACTCTCAGGAAATGAAACTGCATGTGCTACCAGCATGAATTCATTTTTTCTTTTCAGCCAATAAGTGCTGCCTCAGGTGGAACTCCTGCATGGTTGAATTCAAGACATTTCTTGGGTCTCTGTTTTTTAATGGCAGGAACAAATGTCTTGTACAGAGCTACATAAAATGGTTTTGTATGACTGGCAAAGCTAATGGCCAGTGGAATTGCTTGTTTGTTTATGATGTTAGCGTCTCTATTATCTGTTGCTCATCATTTGTGACATCTATGGTCTCTTTAAAATCAGTTAAAAGCACAATTTAAAGGGATAGTTTACCCAAAAAGGAAAAAAACTGTCATTGTTTACTAATCTATGTTGTTCACAAAGGTTTTTGTATTGGAATCTGAGAGGTTATGGACATTTAAATGTCCATTCACACAAAGCTTTCATGCTTTAAATATACAAATATTCCAACCCATATCAATCAAGCAATATAATCCAAGTCTTCTGAAGAGACATGATCACTTTATATGATGATCGATACATAGGGATTCATTTTACAATGTGTACATGAACTTTTTGAAGCCCTGAAGTTTTGATTTAAAGGCGCAGAAAGAATATTTGTTTCATTAAAAATATCTTATTTTCTTCCGGCGATGGCTGAAGATCTTGTTGGTTTAGCATGACGTAAGAGACGGAGTAATCATTTTTGAGTGAACTAAGCATAAATTTGCCTAAATTTACCTTAACAAACCTTGAAAATATTAACAAACAGGAGTCACCTGAGACTCACCCAGCTCAAGGCACGATGGCAGGAGATACAGCAGAGAGTCCAGCAGCATGGCAAATATCTGGAAGGGTTGATGGGACAGTGGCAACTTTATGAGTCCGGCTCAAAGAAACTTTCCAAGCTACTCAGACACATGGAAGAAATTCTGCCACCAGCAGGACTGACACCATGCAGCTTACAGCAACTCCAGTGCTCTACGAAAGACTTTGAGGTACGATTATTCAGTAAAAAAGAATTGAATGGTCTTTTCAAGCCTTTCAGATGCTAATGTTGGACTTCAAAGTCTTTTCCAATTCCATATCTTGCATGTTTTTTTTATCTCAAAGTGGACAGAGGAGCAACTACAGCTCCACGAAGAACTCTACAGGCAGACCGTGGAGGCAGGCAGACAGATCCTTCCGCTTTCAGATGCGCAGACGCAGACACGACTGCAGACTGAACTGGAGGCTCTGAAGGAGATGTGGGAGCAAAGCTGTGGTCTTGTGGGGAAAAGAAAGGCTCTTGCTGACACCGTAACTCATGTATGTGACTCACTTCTCACATGGTTACCAAGTAAAAAATTTATAAATAATACTGTAAATGATTTACATTTAAAGGAGTACAGTTTTCAATACCGTATCTTGTATTTTAATCTGTTTATTTATTTATTCGCTTGTATATTTTGAATGATTTTGCTTGCAGTTGCGAGAATATCAAACCTGCTAATTAACAGGTATATAGTATAAGCATAATGTTTTGGATCAGTCTGATTAGTGCTGACACCCTTGTCTTATTGAATTCTTTATTTACATGAACCGAGCAGAGTCTGTGGTTATTATGGAGGTCTTTCTTAGCCCCCATTGACCTACATACCCTACCAAGCGATTCACTAATAAAGCATTTTATTTTGAGGATGAGAGATCAGCTGTAATCTCGCCATAATCCATAAATGAGGCAGCTGGGCCATATCACACAGAATGAGGACTTTTCGAAATGCATTTACTAAGCCACTGTGCAGTTCGTTGTCTGTGTGGATCACCTGTCATTTTTCACACAAGGACGAAAGTATAAGCAGATGTGGGAACAAAGCTTGGAAATTGCTCTTACGTATGTGCCCTGTAAAAAATAGTTATAATTTCATTCTACTTTATTTTCAAATCCTTAATAATGTAAGCTCACACAGGCTTCAGAGCACCACGTATTATTGCAGTTGCAGTCATACCAACAAAAGCATAAATGGTTACACTTTATTTGGATAGTCAATTTAGACATTCAACTAACTATAAGTAACTTTGTATCTACATGTCAACTAATTCTCATTCATTCTCAACTACATGTCTACTAACTCTCAGAATAGGGTAGGTTTAGACATATACCTGCAAAGTTTCTGATAGTCAGTATGTAGTATGTTGTGGATCCACCAAAATAAAGTGTTAGGAGATGTTAAGCAGACAGTCTACTAATAATGACTGCTAGTTGACATGCAGTTGCAAAGTTGCTTACTGTTAGTAGATTGTCTAAAATGGACCATCAAAATGAAGTGTTACCGCATAAATTGTCATGTGGACTTGATGCAGATTTATAATGTAGTTTACTACCACCGTTTGAAGAAAGAAAAATTAGTTTACAGTGTTTACCGGCAAGCAGTGGGGTTCTGTGTCCCCCTAAACTAGAGGCTGATCCCCTGTGCTGTTAGATATTATATAACGTTAGAGTCACGCCCACTCATAACCAGCTCTGATTGGCTCTTCTTTTGGCAACGATGACATCATTGTTTTGAAGGGGGTTTAGAGAGTTATGTGGTTGGAAGTGTGTTTTGTGTGCATTTCCTCACAATAGGTGGGGGATGGTGTATCCCCATGTGAAAGGGAAATCCCTCTTCACCGATCTGAGATAACACAGTGACAACACCCAAAATACAAGCACATCAGTGGCTCTGATAATCGGAACTTTTAGGCAGTTAAAAGAATGTTCCAGGATCAAAGTCATTTTGTTGGTAGAGCTCAAGACTGTATTGAATCCAGAAATTCCCAACAAAATGATTTGGTTTTGTTGTTCGCAGTGTAAAAAAAAGATTGTAGTGGCAAACTTCCATCATAATTAAAAGATGCTGCTGTTTCTTTGCAGAACTGGGAGCTCTGTGAAACTGGCTTGGCTGATAGTGCTCTCAAACTGGAAGAGATAAAAGCAAGGCTGAAGAGTCCACTGCCAGAGAAGATAGATGATCTAAAAATACACATGCAGCTCATCAAGGTAATATATTTTTCTGAAAGTGACTACACTTAATAGATTTAAGATCAACTTAACTTGCTCACGAAAAGGATGCAAAAGAGAAACAAACCAAATACTAAATAATTCTTTGGGGTTTGGGGTTGGTAAGTGTTTTATTTATTTATTTTTTAAAGGCAATTAAAGCTGCAATATATTTAATTGCAGTTTTTCAAATATATTATTTTTGGAAAATAGCCATTTTCCAACTCCCTCAGAGTTAAAAAGTTACGTTTTAACGTTTTTGAATCCATTCAGCCGATCTCCAGGTCTGGCGATAGCACTTTTAGCTTTAGCTTAGCATAGATCATAAAATCTGATTAGACCATTGACATCACTCTCAAAAATGAGTTTTAATATTTTTCCTATTTAAAACTTGACCCATCTGTAGTTACCTACTGTACTGAGCAAAATCAGCTAACATTAAATGTACACATTGTGTGCTTTTATTTGGTGACTTTTTTAATCATACAGTTTAATTGTAGAAAACTGTGAGATTTTACTATATTATGTGGGTAATTAATCATCAATTGCCAAAAACCGTTTACAATTACTGTTTGAACTGTCAAACAGTGCTTTTTTCTGCCAACAGAATTCTAATACACAAAGAAAAAAACCTGTTGATATAATCAGGTCACTTTAGAAATATGTAAATAACCCATCTGCTGAGATTGATTTTATTTCTTGTTGATTAAGCACTGATGAGGGTTTGTGCTTCTAATAAAGGTGGGTGAAACTGACAAACAAAGGAAATAATAGTGTCTTTAACATGTTTGGCCTTTACCCCATCACCCCTTTCCATGCTGTTATGGGTGCTCTACACCCCCCCCCAATCCCCCCGTTTTCCCTCCCTCCTCCCCTCTCTGCCTCCTCCCCTCCCCCGTCCCCTGTCCCATCCAGCGGGCCTTAATCCCGGGCGCTAATGACAGGGACACAGAGAGAGGGAGAGGGAGGACTAGGGCTAGCGTGCAGCAGAGGAGGGGAGTTTAACTTGGTGCTGTTTGCCGTGTTATGCAGGAGGACGAGGACTCTCTGCAGATTTGGGCTGGAGGACTGAAAGAGCTGAACACCATGAAGGCAGACGTGTCTCAGTATGTGCTGCCCATGGACACAATGCTTCTCCAGGGACAGGTGGAAGAACTTCACAGCCAATGGGAAGAACTGTGCTTGAAGGTGAGTGAGTGTTTGTGTTGGAGAGGAGTGAGAGCGAGAATGAGAGTAGGAGGGAAAGAGACGCTGTTGTCCAGGCAGCATTGAAAGGCACACAATGATTCACCGCTGGAAGTGGGGTGGGGGGGACTTCACAGTACCGCATGGCACAGAAAAAGAGAGGGAAAAGTAGAGAATTTGTGTCAAGTGATCTAGATTTATAGCTAGTAATAATAGTTTTCTCATCAGAATGATGTCCTGACACACATTTGATTCTGACATGGAAAATAGCACAAGAATGTTTCTCATGCCTTAAAGTAACAGTTCTGTTTGAAATGTTTGTTTACTTACACACAAGCAGAAATACGGAACCGTGTCGCTTTTTTCCATGCATTACAAAGAATAGAGAATGAGTGTCCATTCAAGATTCAAAAAGGATGCAAAAAGTATCACGAAAGTTGTTGATATGTTTTCTGTAGCTAATATTGCACATAAGGCATACTATTTATTTGCATGTGTTAAGATGTTACCACTGCAGCAGAATTATTCAGTCATTAATGGACAGTTCAGTTTTGTGAACTGAATGAACCAGTACACTGAAAATACTGTTTTTTTTTGTTTTTTTCTTTTAATTGAGCAATGTCTTAAATTGATGTTATTTACGCCAAATTATCGTCAATATGCATTACATATGTAGCTCCGTTTCTTCCCAGGCATTGTAAAGGCTGACCAAGGACTTTGTCAAGCACAGGTGTCTGCTCTGCCCTCATTAAGTAAAGTGGCTGAATGGCCCGCTGACGTTTGAATGGCATTGCTCTTGTAATTGTAAACGGCCTGAGCAATTAAAACAGAGAGGCCACATTTAGGACCGTCGTTGCATGGCCTGCATCCAATGCTTGGACTTGTCACCACATAACGCAGTGTGGCTTGTTTAATGAACCTTCACAGTTTGTGGAGTTGTTGTTGTGAGTTTTCAGTCTTGTGTTTGTTCGAAATTCTGGCCAAATGCCAGCGCCGAGCCAATGAGGTCAGTCTACGTTGTGCGTCAGTGTCTATGGCCAACAGGTTGCAGGTGGAAACATTCCCTGGAATGAATGACAGATGGCAAAGCTAGGCCTTGTTTTTCTTTATTTGTCTTTGCCTGTGCGTCGGGGCAAGTGGCTAACATTTCTTTTAATCTGATGAATTATATTCTTGTTTTTGAAGGAAAACTACAATATCACATTCTCTTAGTGTGACATTAATGGATCAAGGAAAGTGTATAGCTTTTACTGACAAATGTAGCATGGAAAATGTCTTCGTTCTTTTTAAAAGGCTGCATGTAAGCCCCAGCAAACTAGGAACGACACAAGCAACAGGGAACTACAAAGTGCTGCCCGTGTCCCCTAGTGTGTCTTGGTATTAGTACATACTAATAGACCAACCCCTTTTTTGACAGAAAGCAGTAAAAGCGAGCGGGCCCTTTCTGTACTCTTTTGCTTAACAGTCCAGTAATCAATCTCACAACTTGAGATGAGTTTTGTTAAAAGCCTTTCAGATGGCTGGCTTTTAAAGAATAAGGTCATATAGTTGTAACCTGACACCTTTGTACTGAGTTGTTTCCAAGTCTTGAATCGTGGGAGTGAACCAGCCACATAGAGTGCAAGTTCTTCTGTGCTCTCTCTCTCTAGCACTTGAGAGTAGGCCATATGCTCTCAGAGATATTGAAGAAATGGCATTATAATGGAAAAATAAAATGGCATGAAAAAATAATGTCATTGCTAATTCTTGATATCTGTGAAACTTTTATGTACTTGCTGTTAGAAAATGTTTTTTAATATTGTATTTTTGTCATACTTAAGCATTTTAAACCCTTTATTCTTCCTCTTGTGTGTAGGTTTCACTTCGCAAGCAGGAAATAGCTGATCGCCTGAACGCCTGGATCATCTTCAATGATAAAAACAAGGAGCTCTGTGATTGGCTGACACAGATGGAGAAAAAAGTGGCACACAGGGGTGAAAACCTTAGTATTGAGGAAATGGTGGAAAAACTTAAAAAGGTAGAGTTTGGTTTTCTCTCTCATTTTTCTCAAAATTTTTTTCAAAATTCCAAAGTTTCATCCAAACATTAAAATTCCCACTCAGCTTTTAGTTCTACAAACATACAACTTGCACTGCCTCCTGTCAAAAATTTGTGGTCTTTAATTAATTTATTTATTTTTTTATCCCTCATGCTCCCAAAGGCCGTATTTACAGTATTTGATCAAAAATACAGTAAAACAGTAATATCATGAAACATAATATTACAATTATAACTGCTCCGTTTTAGTTTATTTTTATTTTCAGCGGCCTTTACTTCACTGCCCCATAGTCTTTAAAAAATCATTTACATGTATATCATAGTGTGTCAGTTGTCAAATCATAATATGTTAATGGAAACTTAATATATGTATATTAGGGCTGGCAAAAATAATGCGTTAACAGCGTTAATAATTTTTTGTCGTTAATTACGTCAAATTTTTTAACGCATTTCACGCGCGCACAGTGTGACGAATTATTTGTGAATTATTTGCATCAGTGACACGTGGGAACTGAAGTCTTTTACGCTGGCTGTATTCAAAACTGAGGAGCGTCATTTTGCGGAGGCTTGTAAAGAACAGTTCCTGTCTGTTGCACGTAAGTGGGGGCAAAACGACAGCCATTGGAACTGACAGTGCACACGACATGGTTGCCGTAATTCGTCTTACACGTTATGAACACATGAACTGTGTCGCTCACATGCTGCAGAGAAGTGTCACAGTGAGTCTTGCTGACAGCGGCTTTGTGAATGCTTTGGTCAAAGTGGCGCAGAGTCTATTTTTGCTGCGCTGCTTACGCTGAATTAAAGTGACAGTGCGTTGTTCCTGATTTAAATTCAGGTGCAGTTGCAAATAGTGATTACTCCTGATTAAACCACTGAAAATCCTGATTAATTTGATAAAAAATGTAATAACTTGACAGCCCTAATATATATATATATATATATATACTGTTTGAGGTTTAATAAGAACAGCAATTATTTCACATTTCTAATTTTATAAAGAATTATATAAATACCTTTGCTGTTGCTTTTGATCAATGTAATGCACCCTTGCTCAATAAAAATATTAATTTATTAGTTACTAATTACATTGTTAAACCCCCTTTTTATAGTTACATAACCATAACAACACGCCAATTTAAGATCATTTCAGAAAAGGCATCACATGGGTCTGTTTCCATGTGCCTTTGTCTTGGGCGAGTTTCTGTTGTACATTTGTAAGGAGCTTAAGTGGGCCAGTAATATGGTATTATATGGTATATGCTATTATGAGTATCTATGAAGGATTAAAGCAGTCTCAAATGAACAGCACGCTTAAGCGTTCCCAAGGGAGGCCCCGCAGATTTTACATTTCACAGAGGCTCCATTCTATCCACTTACATAGCATTTGTTGATTTTTACTCAATCATACAACAAATGTACATTATTTTCCAAACATCATAGATTAGCTCCGCATTAGCTCTGCATGTACTATAAAAGTGAGGGCAGAGTGCTGTACTGCGTAACAGTTTTCATTCGTTTACCTCTTTGTTCATACACAACAATAGCCTCGTGTGTGCAGTTTCTCTCTCACCAACAAACAGTGCAACCTCAAGCACTCTACAGTCATTAGCACATAGTTTACCGTTGAGGTTTTGGACGGTTTCAGGCCACGCCACTAATGATCACATAGAGTATCAGAAAACTGGCCATTGTTTCTTTCTAGCACAGCTACTGATGGCCAGCGCTATAATAACTGTCTGCTGTTCGAAGTGAGCCAGGTTGGACTTAACAAAACAGGTGAACCCTTAAAAGCAGAGAGAAAAGTTAAAAGGATTTGGGCGAATAATTGTCCCCCTTTCTTTCTTTTGTTTTAACGAGGGCTCATGCTGAGAGAAGAGACATAGTGTTGACAGCTGTCAGACCCAAGCAGAGGCTAAGTGCAGTTAGTTGGTTTTGTTTGGGAAAGATGTGTTAATGACTATAGCTCACGAGAGGCCGGTGCTCATTGTGCACATCTCTCTTTAGGACTGCATGGAGGAGATTAACCTCTTCAGCGAGAACAAGAGCCACCTCAAGCAGCTGGGCGAGCAGCTTCTATTGACCAGCGACAAGGCTAAAGAGGCAGAGATCCACGGGGCCTTGCAAGATGTCAACGACCGCTGGCAGCACCTGTTCAACCACATTGAGGCCAGGTGAGAAGAAATCGAATGAGACACACTAAACGTTGAAGTTGATCAGTTGCTTATATTGCTCTGTATCCATTGATTAATGACTGATCAAAGCTCTTTGTTTATTTGAAAGCCTAAGCATGCATCACTTCTGGTTTCCACATTCATTCTTTCATTTGTGTGTTTCTGCCTCAGTTAGACCTGTTGGGAAAAAAGCCTTTGATTTAGACTTTTACAGTATATACATTTTCAAGGTGTTTAACAGATTATTTTATCCAGACTGAAAAACAGAAAGTGCTTAAGCTTTCAGAGTGAGACTGTTGTGATCAGTAAATGGTTAGCGAGTAGCTCAAAGCTGATGCTGGGAAAATAACTATTTCCTGTGCAAATATAAGCATGTAGAGGAAGCGGTGTAAGAAGTGCCTTTATCCAGTAATTTATGCCTGTGGTTAGAAAGAAATGCATGTGTCAGCTTTGCTCTGTATGGAAGGTGAAATGCAAGGGTTTGTGAGTGGAGGGAAAAGAAAAAAAAAGCCAAACCAAACTTGCCAAAGATTTAGGAAATAATAGGATAACATTATTGGGTTTACTTTATTTTTATGGTCCCTTTAACGTAACATTGCACCTACATATCTACTAACTCTCAATAGAGTGCTAGCAAAGTATTAGTAGACTGGTACGGTTAGGGTTACAAAAACTTGATACGTACTTGCAAAGTTACTTATAGTCAGTCTTTTGGGAGACCATCACAATAAAGCAGATATTAATTAGAGTTAACAGATATTAATTAGAGAGTGTACTAATATTCTAACGAGAGTTAGTTGACATGCAGGGACCGTCAAAATAAAGTGTTACCACATTATTTTATTAATATGATATTATGCTGTCATAGTATTGTTATAATAGGTAAGCTTGTGTAATACTTACACAAGTTAGTAGTAGTAGTAGTTTTAAATATTACAATGTAAATATAAAACTAAGTTAAAATTGATAATTGTAATGTGAACAATGACAATTTAAAACGTTGCCTTGGCAACTAACTGAAATTAAATAAAATAATACTAGTAAGTACTATAATTACTTTTAAAAATCTATTTTTTTTTTTTATACCTATAAATAAATAAAAAAAAAATACAAAAGCAAATAAACTAATTAATAAAATAAAAAAAATAAATACAATAAAAATAAAAACTCAATGTTAACATGAAAGCTAATTCAAAATATAAATAAATACTTTAATTGTATATAAATAATACTAAAATAACACTCTTTAAGTGTTAAAAACTGTTTTCACTATAGTTAAACATCATGAATATTAACCCTTTTTCTCACTGCTTTTTTTTTTTAACATTGAAAAGAAATCATTCTTCAGTCTCTCAACATGACCATGATGCAATTCTTCCTGAGTGTGGAGCATGATGTTACTATTATTTATTATTATAATAATTATTGGGATAGGTCATATGTCCTAGTGTTATAAATGACTTAAGTTCAATTAATAGTAGATATGCTAGAAAATATAATATCATTTTATATATTTTAAATCATATCATTTATCCATGCCAATTTACAGCAAGCTACTTACACTAACTAATTACCTTTTTTTTTTGTTCTCCATGTATCCATTTCTGAACTTTCTATCTCCAGTACTATGGATGCTTACCACAGCTGGCATATTCTCTCCATAATCATAATCTCATTAAGTCAGTTGGAAATTTGCACATACCCAGTATATGAATCAGGTGGTGGTCCTTAGCAAGCAAGCAAAACAAACAAACAATTCGAGTGCTTTCCGATCTTGTCTGTGATGTCAGCAGGGTCTCCTGTAATTGGTCAGTCCTGTTGTGACGTATTCTGAAGCAGCCAGATGGTGCTAATACTGAAGGAGGGGGGAATTAACAGAGCCCTCGCTAGTGCGGTTGGCTTCAGCTTTGCCATATGGCTTGTATGGTGTGTCCTAGTCCCACTGTATAGCTGGAATGGGGTGGTGGGGGGCAGTGGTCTGTCACCTCATATTATCCCTTATGAACAGGAGCACAATGGGGCCAGGGCACAGTATGTACTCAGGCACGCTATAATCACACAGCCGGCCATCTGCAGGTATGGCTGCTCAGATGGCTTGTGAGGCCATGCGGTCACTTAAACAACAGATCGAGAAGCTTCACATTGTCACACTTAAATGGTTCAGTCTAATCCCTATGGGACAAACACCCTTTGTCTGTGTTTCAGTGTCCTCTGACCTGGAGTTATCAGACCTTTCTTTTAGTTGTTTCAACGTTAAGTATAGGGCGCCAAACTTTGATAGGATTTCATTGGGTTCCTTCCAAACTACACAGTCTCAGATACCAAAGAAAACAGATACTTGAATGATTTAGAAAGGGGTTAGTACTTTTCTTTTAAAAAACTGCGATTTCTTTGTGTCAAAAAATATATTTTATTTAGTGGAGGTTATAGAGGACTTTTGGACACATTCAGGTTTTCATCAAAACGTCCAAGAACATTTATGTTCGCACAAGTTTTTTTGTTTTTTTTTCTCCAAATTGTATTTTTGATAATGCTCGGGGTTCAAAATGAATATGCAACATCTCTCTCTCTTTTCCAGGGTGAAAAAGCTGACCGAAACACTAGTAACAGCACAGCAGTTGGATAAGAACATGAATAACCTTCGCTCTTGGCTCACTCGCATTGAAGCTGAGCTGGCCAAACCCGTTCACTACAGTATCTGTCATAGAGATGAGATCCAAAGGAGACTGGCTGAGCAACAGGTCGGCAAACCACAAGCTCTTAATAATGATGTAATAGTTATTAGTAATTTTATTAGCTGAAATACCAGATTGGAGGTTCAGTAAATGTGTGAATTGTCTTGTTTGTTTTATTTTGTAAGGGATAATGTACAGGCAGCCGGTAGTTATCGCAGACAGTGTGTATCATGCTGAAGGGGCTTATTTTGCGATAACTACAGGCTGCCTGAACATTGAACCGCTTATTACACGGCTACTTGCCACATAAGGAAAAAAACTGGACATAAATATGAATTTGAAAAAAAAAATTATTTCCGCAAAACGATATAGTACCACTTGACTAACCATTTATAACATCTACATATGAATATATAACAACAGATGCATTTTAAAATTTTCCATTGTTAATTGTGGTTGTCCAGTGTTTGTCACACGTTGACGCCAAACGGTAATCTTTGTTGGCGCGGAGGGATTTTAAACATACAAGTAGTACCGGCTATGTGTTATTACTTTGGAGCGGTTATTATTTGAAAAGAACGAACCTGCAAATGTCTCAACTGACCAATCAGAATCAAGCATTCCAGAGAGCTGTGTAATAAATAATGAATAAACAGTTAAAATATTTTAAAAATGTGGGAATTATTCCAGATATATGTGAAGTATATTTGCAGCAATAGCCATTATTTTATTATATATTATATTATATTAATAATATATTATATGCCAAAAATCCAGGATATTAACATTGTTCCATGAATATCATTTTTTTATTTACTATTGTAATTAATTCAATTCAGTTCAGATTTATTTGTATAGCGCTTTTCATGATACATTTCATAGCAAAGCAGCTTTACACCAAAGTAATGTTTTACAGTATATGTAGTAGTAGCTTGTACATCAGAACTTCATAATATGCATCGCTAAGAACTTAATTTGGACAGCTTTAAATGTCATTTTCATAATATTTTGATTTTTTTGCTCCAACCGATTCCAAATTTTCAAGTAGCATCTACAGGTCAAATATTGTCCTATCATAGCGACCATACATCAAAAGAAACCTTATTCATTCAGCTTCCAAGTTTAAAAAAAAAGGGCCACAGCATTCCTATTTTTGCCCCTTTTTTTTTTTATAGAATACCACCTCTTGGTCTTACTATCCATGGGCAGAATTACCAAAACTGTGGGAGTTTGATTTGTAGCAATTATTAATTTACATGTACTACTGATATAACGATACAGACACTTTCACAGCTGGTTGAAAGTGTTTGATAAGGTGACAGGTATGTTTGTAACACGTGTGCATGTTTAGGACCTGCAGCATGACATCGAGCAGCACACTGAGAGGGTGGTGTCTGTGCTCACGCTGTGCGATGTGCTTCTGCGTGATGAGGATGCCTGTAGCAGCGATGGAGAGAACGACTCCTTCCAGCAGACCACGCAGCGCTTGGACCGGCGCTGGAGAAATATCTGCTCCATGTCTCAGGAGAGGAGGCTGAGGTATGGCCATTTATCCAGATGTCACCACCATCCCTGCCGACAGATGTTTGGTCGTTCTGTTGCATTTCAATTCCAGATTGAGAAACACAGATTCACAGCTCCCTGTTGAGCAAGAGATATTGGTAGAAGTTTGCTTTGCATGATATAATGTTTTGATTTTGAATGCCTTTTAACCTCACTTGAGTTGAATATATTATGGATTTGAAGAAGATTACATCATATATTTGATAAATAAGCATAACATGAATTACAGTACATGTAAATGAATGTATTTTAAAGTGCACACATGCACATTCAGCGTTAAATTGTTAATGTACATTGTACATCAATTTCATTATTAATATACATTTCAATACCAGACTATTTGTTTTTAACAACTTATGTCTGTTTGTAGGATTGAGGAGACATGGAGACTGTGGTGTAAGTTTCAAGAGGATTACTCTTCCTTTGAAGACTGGCTGAACATAGCGGAGCGCTCCGCTGCTGAACCCAATTCATCAGACGTCCTGTACACTGATGCCAAAAAGGAACTCCAGAAATATGAGGTTTGAGTCCAACAAAATGCTTAACTGAGAGCCTTCGACTGGCTGTGCTACTGGACCGTTATATTTACATCATTTAGCGCAAGTCAAATGTTTAATCCTAATGTTTTAGGAACACTATCAGTACGATTAGGGGAATATCAGATTCCTCAAGCAGCCATCTATGGCCTGTCAGCAGGTTTTCAGTTATAAAATGTTTTAGTCATTTATGCATGAGTTCGGAAGTGCTAATGGCACACTCACTATTTGAATGGAAATGAAGTGTTAAAGTAGATATTTTTCAATATCCAACTTTAATTTAATAGCGTTTATAGTAATAGCAGTTTGTGCTCATAGCTAGTAGTGTTTGATAGTGTTTGTTTTGTTAGGTTTTCCAAAGTCAGGTACACGATAGCCTAACCCAGCTGGAGATTATTAACAACCAGTACAGACGACTGGCGCGGGAGAACCGCACTGATGCAGCCAGAAGACTCAGGGCCATGGTGCATCATGGGAACCAGCGATGGGACACGCTCCAGAGGAGAGTGGCTGCAATACTGCGCAGACTCAGGGTGAGGACACAGACACACTAGTTTTTTTTTGTTAGTTTTTTTTTCACGTCATCTGTGCGCATTATGTTTACTTGAATGCATAAATCAATCTCTTTTTTTCTCATTTAGCGTTTTACAAGCCAGAGAGAAGAGTTTGAGGGAACCCGCGAGAGCCTTCTTGTTTGGCTGACTGAGATAGACCTCCAGCTGACCAGCGTGGATGAGAACTTCTCAGAGAGCCATCTCCAAGACAAGATGAAACAGCTGAAGGTTAATTACAGTTAATGACATTTTCCTTCTTTTGTGAAAATGAAGGCGTTTAGTCTATACAAAGAAAGAATAAAAGATAATGGAATTTAACTGAACTTTCTTACTCTCCAGAGTTTTAAGAAGGAGATCACTCTGAACACCAATAAGATTGATGCTCTGATCGTGTTTGGGGAGGGTCTGATCCAGAGGAGCTGTCCTGAAGACGCTGTTGAGATAGAGGATGAGTTAGAGGAACTGCACAGATACTGTCAAGAGGTGTTCGGCAGAGTGGCCCGATTCCATCAGCGCCTCACCAGTCTCCGTCCGGTACTAGAAATGCTCATATTTTAAAATATGAAATACCATGGTTCTAGATGTATTTGGATGATTTTAAACCATATTTTTTTGTGAGTTGGCTTCATTGAAAGGTGTGTTTGTGTTGAAATGCCAGAAATTTAGGGTTAGTAAGTAAAAACCGTGGCTTTGCCATCAAAGATACTGGGAAAAAGAGTTTTTTTTTTCACAAAATTAACTTTTGTACTGCTTTTGATAAAAAAAAAAATGCAGTCTTGGGGGCTTAAAAAGCATTTTGAAAAATCTTTAAACTTTTAAAGGGTAGTGTATATTTTTTTGTACAGTACACTTCTTTTACAGTGACATATGTGGTAAATTGTGCAAATAACTCTGCATTTGGGGCATGTATGAATTGCAGTGTTTTCTCTTTGAAGCAGCTGGACATCTTTGATGGTGAGAAGTCCAGAGAGACGCAGGGAACCCTTTCCTCCAGCCAGCCCTCCATGTGCTTGTTATCACCGCCTCAGGAGCGCTCGGGCCGTGAAACCCCTGTTAGTGTGGATTCCATCCCTCTGGAGTGGGACCATACCGGGGATGTTGGTGGCTCTTCTTCACACGATGAGGAAGAGGATGCTGCTTTCTTCTCTGCGCTGTCAGGTATGGACGTCCACATTTTTGTCAATTTTGTGTAAAGGTGAAAAATGTCCTCATGCATATTTCGCACCGGGTTCCAATCGGTCTCATGGTTTTACCCCACTGACCAAAGGAATGATAAAGTTATGATGAAGGAGCTTCTTCAATGGGCCAATTTCTTACTTTTTTTGAGCAGCTTGATAAAGCCATGAATTGCCAGCTTTGACATAAGGCCGACTGACTTTCTTTCTCGTAACCACAAGATTTTATTTTTATTTTTTTTCCCCGTAAGCCTAAATCTAAAGTTGGATTCAATTGAAGTATATTTTTAGCTGTGATTGCAACTGACCATTTTAACCAGCTGGTTTTATATCCATTGGCACATCGTCTGAGGCTTATTTTTTTTTCCCAGGACTCTGACTGATGGAAAGGTTTGTCGTATTACTAGTTTAGCCATTCATTTTTTCTCCCTCTAGATTTAGAAGTAAAAGAAATCCCAGAATTTTCATTTGAGGTGACAAAGAAGCCTTTAGGTAGGCCTATAGTACATTTATGTACCTTTATGTGCACTTGGCTTTAGTTGTGCATTAATACAAAATCTTACCACTTTTTTTTATTTTGGTGCATTCACATCTGTCCAGTTTTACCTTATTTTCTTTCCACATTTTTCTCTCTCTCTGTCCTGTCTTGTTCCCACTTCGCTCTTGATTTGCTTATGAATAGCCTTGGTTTGCTGGATCATCAAAGGCCTAGTATTTTTCTTTTCGGCACAGACATTTTTCTCTCAAATCAAAAGATGCAAGTGTCCTCCCTTCACCCTGTTCTGCTATGTGCTCTTATCATGAAAGACTTGAGTCTTGTAAGGAGATTCTGTTGGTAAAGAGGAGGGTTGAGAGCCGGGCATGTCCAGATCTCAGGGAGTATTAGAGAGGTCACAGGAAGGTTGCATCCCCTTCTCTCACTTGGCTCAGTGCACCTGCCCCCTGAGCTTTCATGCTCATGCAGAAGATAATAACATTAATTTATCTTGAAGCTTTGCTCATTACTGGAAAAGCACAAATGATAAGTTTGTTTGATTACTTTTTTTTCTTTTCGAAATCCATTTATTGTTTTTCATTGCAATAACATAATTATTTTGTTTTCATTACCATTTTGATACTTGAATGAATGAATGAGGCATTTATATAGCGCTTTATTGTGTATTGCCATACACCCAAAGCACTTCTCTCCTCAACCACCACCAGTGTGCAGCATCCAGGACAACGGCACCAGTACGCTCACCACACACCAGCTACAGGTGGAGAGGAGAGAGAGATACAGCCAATCAATGGATGGGGACTATTGGGAGACCATGATAGACAAGGGCTAGTGGAAATTTGGCCAGGACACCTGGGTTACACCCCTACTCTTTACGATGAGTGATTTTTAATGACCACAGAGAGTCAGGACCTCGGTTTAACGTCTCATCCGAAAGGCGGCGCTCTTTTGACAGTATAGTGTACCCTCCTGCTGGCCTCTCTAACACCTTTTTTGCATCTGAAATGACTAACATGTTTTGTCCATTAAGACATAGGCTGTGGATTTACTTCTGGATTCAATATAGTTCCAACCTCACTATAACAGCCTCTGTCAATTTAATGCGAAATAATTCCAATTCTTGTGTCTATTTCTATCTTCACAGCGCAAATGAAGTAGCCTGTTTTGAGCACCGAGTTAAATCTCTGTCTTTCTCTCTCAAATTCACAGGACAGAATTGGCACTTTCAAAACACGCCTGAAAGGAAATCCTTCCAGCTGGACTCGTCCTCACCTACACACACCAGCACTCCTTTTAAACAAGGCTATGTGAGTATACCCCTTCCTTCTTAATCCAGCACGTTCATAAACACCAAATTGGAAACTTCCTCAGGAATGGTGCATGTGTGATGTGTTTGTGCACTGTGCAGGTCCAGCTGATGTCCGAGTGCAGCGGCAGCATTAAGAGTGTGAAGCGGGTTTCTATGATCCTGGATTATGAGGAACAGCAGGAGGAACAAGGCCTCACTGGCCTCAACGCTGCAGACAAACAGTCAGGTACAGACACTTTGTCCAACACAGAGGAACATCAGGAAGTCTGTCTGGTACTCATCCTGAGTGAGTCATTTAATAAGGCTTTTCACAAATAGTCTGGTACAGGCACTGACGCAGATGACATGTGCAGGAGACTTCTTTTTATTCTGTCTAGATGAGTTTAAAAGCATCAAGGCTTCTTTTTTTTATCAAAAACAGCATGTAATTACATTTTAATAGATGGATAGATGTATGGATACTGGTTGGATAGGTGGACAAACAAAGTGATGCATTGATAGATGGAGAAATGGATGAGTGGATGGATGCATAGTTGAATAGGTAGATAAACTTATGTATATATGGTTGTTTGGATGGATGAGTGAATGGAGTGATAAGAAAGGTAGATTGTGGATGGATTGGTGGATAGGAAAGGTAGAAGATGGATGGATGGATGGATGGATGGATGGATAAGAAGGGTAGATTGTGAATGGATGGATGCATTTTTAAATAGGTGGATTATATTAATGCATAGATAGTTGGATAGATGAATGGAGAAATAGATGATGATTAAATAGTTGGGTAGGTGGATGAGTGGATAGATAGTAGACAGGTCTAAGTAGACAGGATGTATGTAAATGTAAATTGGATGTATGGATAGGTGGACTCTAAATAGGTTATAAGACACACTTGAACTTATGGACTAATGGATAGATATTTGGGTAGTGAAAAACAAATTAATTAATGCATATATAGTTGCGTAGACAAATTGAGGAACAATTGGGTAGATGAGATAAGAATGAATGGATGAATTGGTGGTTGAACAGATGGAAGCGGTTGAGGGAGTAGGTGAATGGATGGATAGAAAGACTGAGAAAATGTGGGGTTTAGATGGATGAGTGGATAGGTGGGGAAAGAAAAGCTGGATGAGTTGCACACGATTGAGTACAGAAGGGATCATCAAACTTGATCCTGGAGAGCCATGTCTTACTGAATTTAGCTTCAACTTGCTTCAACACACCTGCCTGGAAGCTTCTAGTATGTCTAGTAAGAGCTTGATTGGCTACTTCAGGTTTGTTTGATTAGGGTTGGAGCTAAACTCTTCAGGACACCGGCCTTCTAGGACCGACCCTGAGGTAGAGGGGTAGGTGATGGATGGATGGATGGAAAGATAACTGGGTATACCTGGATGAGTTGAAAAGAGGACAAACAAATCGGAATGCCAATAGTTAATAGTTGGATAGACAAATGAAGGTTGAATAGGTATATGGGAGGATAGATGGGCACATGGATGAAGAGTTTGATAGAGTAGACAAATGAAAAGGATTGGTTGGTGGATGGATAGACAGGATAAGAATGGACGGGTGTGCATATAGATCTTTTTCAATTCAAGAGCTTCATGTTCTCCGCAGGAGTGATTGAGCGCTGGGAATTGCTGCAGGCTCAAGCAGTGAGTAAAGAGCAGTGCAGCTCCAGAGACCCCCAGCAGCTGACCTCTGACCTGCACGACATCACTTCCTGGCTGGATCATGTCACACCTGAGCTGGACAGACTGCAGAAGCCCGAGACTGCCATTGGTGTCGAGATCTTAGAAGAGAGGGTCAAACAACTTAAAGTGAGGATCAGAGTTACATCCGATCTTTTAGATAAATAATACAGAGGCATGGTAAGAAAAAGATTGTCTTCACGCTCTAATTTCCTCCACATGGCACAGGAAATGCAGAAGACATTTGCTCGCTACAAGACCATGATGCTGTCTCTGAACCTGGGTGGGCGAAAGCTGCAGCAGGGAGCTACAGAAGGAGCACCTGAGCTTCTGGAGGGTCTGCGCAGCATGAATCGCCGCTGGACAGAAGCTTGTGCAGGACTAGAGGGGTGGGAGGACAGCCTGCGCACTACCCTAGGACGATGTCAGGTGAGAGATCTTATGATAAACCTCTATGGAAATGCCACATGTAACTTCATCTTTGACCACTGACAATTTTTTGCACTTATGCAGGAGTTCCACGAGATGGTCCACTCTCAGCTGCTGTGGCTGGCTCATGCAGAGAGCAGACGCTACACGGTGAACATGAACGACCCTTCTGCGCCATCCTCCTTGCTTCAGGAACACAGCATCACCCTGAAGGTGAGTCAGAAAAACCCACAGCAGGGCAACAACAGCTTCTCCATCAAGGCTGACCTCCAGTTTGTGTTTTGTGCACCCCCTGGTGGCAGGATCTGGCTGAGGAGCTCCAGGACAGACAGAAGCGTGTGAGTTCTCTGCAGCAGATCGTCTCTGAGCTGCTTCCTGAGGCTGGTGGCGAGGACAGCGCTGAAGCCCGGGAAAAACTCCATGTCATCGGAAGCAAACTAAGACTATTGTCACGTCAGGTCAGCCAGGATCTCCAGACCATTGAAGAGAGATTGGTAAGAGCATTGTGCAAAGTATTTTTCATCCATTTACAACACACACACAAAAAAAAAAAAAATTAAAGTGAAGCTCACTTCCGTTAACAAATTTTGTATTAATATATATA
>JAUYWG010000057.1:9102840-9113495 GCA_034779775.1 Enteromius afrohamiltoni | reverse complement strand
ATATATAGTACACACGAGAACATTATAGCTGAATTTATATAAATGACCCAGTTCAAAAGTTCTTTGTATGATTGTAACAATGGCACGAGCACAACTGAGGGACTCATATGCAACTATTACAGAAAGTTCTGTAGAGTCAAAAATAATCAAAGACTTCTACTTTCCTGTCCCAAGCATGTCCTGAGTAACAATGCCATTTGGCATTCCTGAAGGTAAAGGGGTGCTGATAGGGATCAAGGTCAACCTGTGTGTACATCGGGGGTCTTCTAACTGTCATACCTTTTGCACAGTGGGTGAAGCTGTAATTTGCTGATTGGTCAGTTTGAATGTTTCACATTTGGTTTTTAGTCACATGGTCAAGGAAGGGATAAAAGACGATTGTAACTGTTGCTCTGTCTTCTTTTCTTTGCTTCTTGGGGCTCTGCCCTATCTCCCTCTTTTCCTCCTCTCCCCATCTCTCTCTATCTCTTCCTCTAAGGTAATATTTTACATACATACTGGGTACAATTAATTGTTTATGTTGTACTTCATTGTAAACAATTAATTGTTTACAATATAGTCACTTAAAGTGCCCCTATTATGCCATTTCAAATATGATCTTTCATGCAGTGTGTTATGTAACAACTTGCCCCGCCCACACACAGTACAATTTCATCATGTCAAGAAGATGCTGTATCCAGTGAGAGTAAATTTGTTTTATATGCCCTTCCGAAAGATGAATCTACAAATAATGAGTGGTTAACATTCATTTTTTCAACAACACCTCAGCAGTACAATCTCTTGTTGTGTTCGCCTCGTTTTACTGATGACTGCTTTTCCAATCTTGGAGTAATCACGATATACACCAAACGATTGCTCTTAAAAGATTGTATTTTCTTAGTGATCGTTCAAAATACGTATTTGTGTACGTTACGTTGTGTAACAACTCTGCACATGTCTTGGTAATCGGCTAACTAGTTTAAGTAATGATAAACGATGTTTAACGCAGTGTTATGCATTATACAATGTTGAAGTTCACAACATAGAGGTGTGCCCGATTTGCTCTCTGAAAGCATCCCTAGTAATGTCAGAAAGACGGCGGTAGACCAATCATAAAGGACTGCGCCATCTGACCAATCACAGCAGTGAGGGCTCATGGAGAGGCGGGGTTTAGACATTCTTCGAACTGCTTTACATGAGTCATTTACCAATCATTTAGAAATGGGGTAAAATTCAATCTATTTTTGGAGAAAACTAAAGTGTTTTTTTGACCTTGCATACATGTAAACCTGTTTTAAGAGACTCATAAAACAATATTAGCAACCTTTAAAATGGCATAATAGGGGCACTTTAATAGCAACTCATATTTAGCTATTCTAACTGTGCTTATTTCCGTCATTGGTATAAGTGGCAGTGGGTAGTAACAGACTAGATATGTACAGTTTTATACCATCTTGCTGATGTTTATTTAGTCATTCGGCAATCCTACAGCCTGAACCACTGTAGGGAATTCACCCTTACAGTTCAAACACGCCAGAAGAAAAAAAAAACATGCATTACGAGTGTGGGTGAAAACTTATTAAATTTCAGAGTATATTTTACTTATGTCTTCTGTGAAACATGTATATATATATTTAAATATCTTCTGTAGCCTCTGAAGGTTATTACTAAATGAAAAAAAAGAAAGAAAGAAAGATATTTAGGCAAAAAATACAAATTTTATCTCCATTCTGTTCAAAAGTTTTCACCCCCGGGCTCTTTTATGTTTACATGCTTAATAAATGAAGTGTAATTCACATCATGCGACAACTTGCTAGCAAGATTTTAAAAGATTAACAGATTAACTGTAAAGTTTGAACCTTGGTATGATGTAATAAAGTAATTAATTCTAAATTCAGAAGATGGCACATTCTCTTTAAGTTATGTTAACCACATCCATTACTGTACTCATTGGTAGCCTTTAGAAATTCCAGGGGGAATCCATAGTGAATCATCTTTGTGGGTTTGTTCTACAAATTGACATTATAACTGAGAAGCTCTTTTAGGCAGGTTTGTGTTTTTGGAAACAAAAATGTAGCAACACGCTGAGCTAGTGTTTTTTTCTGGTTATACATTCACCTGGGATCTTCTTGGCCCAGCTGATCATGTGAACAAGCTCTTTGTCGGCCAGGTTGGTCAGTGACATCATGACATTGGCCTCTGTGAATGGCTTCTTCATGTCTTTCATGAGGTAAATCTCTGGTGGCTCTGCATCCATGATTCGAGCGATTAGTTCTTCAGGGCTCAAGGCTATGTTAACCACCTTATTTCCACCGAGGGGACGTGGGACACTTTTGATTTCTTGAGTTCTTGGGCCACATGTTCTCATCCTGCCAGAGAATCGTGCCAGTCGCTTCTGCTGTCCTCCTCTTTGTTGGTAGCTACCACGATCTCGCCGTAACCCTGGGAAAAAATACCATGTAAATGTGTGATTCACTTCAACCTTTTTCTTTGGGGGTTTAAATGATTATGCTTAAATTCAATTATTATTAATACATAAAGTAATAGCTTAAACCAAAATTAGTTTGAAAAGAAAGCAAAGCAAAGCAAAAAGCTAAAAAAAACTTGTTTACAAAACTGCAAATTTGATATGACATTTGATATTACAGAGCTCAAAACAACCACATCAACCAATGAGATGAGCATCACTATCTCTTCTAACCTTGAAGCAAAGTTGTGAAATCAGACTGCCCTAAAACAACAAATACAAACCAGGATGAGGATAGATGGTAGCAGTCTCCACAGCAACACAGATTTAATTCAACTAGCATAGTTTTTTTGAGGAACAAGCCATCCAAAATTACACACACTCTCAAAGGAAAACACGCAATACCCTCTGGTTCCAATGTGTGTGTGTGAACTACTATAATGACGAAAACTTAAATATGATGAGTCATTTCTCTGGGTTGTATTGGTGCAGCCTTTGACCAGCATCTATAAATAATCAGGGCTCTATCACATTATCATTACAATGCTGATGCATATCAAAACTTCACGGCACGATGGCTGCTTAATATTAGGACATAAATTCCAAAGGCCGTGGCTTTGGACAAAATTCAGCAGTAATCTCAGATGAAGTGTTTGGTAACTGGGTGGGTGTAGAAAGGGTGTTGATAGGGAGGAATGGAAAATGAAAGAGTCCCACCACATTTCATCATCCCAACTTCATAACATTTTCGCAGACGGCAGGCCTGGCAGCTTTTGCGGCGGTTCTTGTCGATGGTGCACTGGTTGGTGGCGGGGCAGATGTAGTCATTGTGTCCTGAGAAAATAAATCAGATGTTCCTTATTATCCACTGAGCAGTTGCTTAGAACTTAACAAGTCAAACAACTCTGTTACTATGTCTAGGACTGTAAAGCAGCGTGCCCTGCTTTTGTTTTGTTTTTTATATCGGTGCATCCCTAATAATAAGCATGCAACAAAATACAAGAGTAATTTCAGAGAACAATACCTTGTATACTTCTCTTGAAGAAGGCTTTGCATCCTTCACACGACCACACGCCATAATGGTACCCAGAGGCGTAATCGCTACAGACGGCGCAGAAGTGCATGTCAGCTTTACCTCTCAAAGAGGTAGAAGTCTCCTCTGCATCTGCTACCCTCTTCACCAGCGGTTTGCTATAAAGAAAAACAGGCAAATGCATGTGACTCAGTGTTAGGTAACCGTCTGAAATAAAACATAATCGAGTTTCCACATACCAGTTTTCCTCTTCGCCGTGATCATGTGGTGTAAGTTCTGCCCAAGTCCCACCAGCTGGATGGTTTTGTTGTAGTCGAGTCTGTTGCTGATGCAATGCAATTGAAGAAACGTGGCTATGAGGTGGCCAAAAGAGGGAGGGGCTTAGCGACTGCCGCACCGATGGGCAGTCGGACAAGGGTGAAGCGCCGTAACCCAGCAGAGCGGGACTGTAGAAGGGCAGGGTGGTAAAGTCATGGCCGAGGTCTGTGTAGGGTGATGGGATGCAGATGGGATGGCTTTCCACCGACAGAGATGGTGAGGAGGAATTAAAGCCAGGAGATAGGACGTGACCTCCCACTCTGCTGGAGTCCACTTCCTGCAGCTGAAGTATAGGACTGTCTCCTTCGGGATACTCGGACATGGTGAAGGCGGAGGTGTTCAGTGCTGCCGTATCATCAACAGGGAGCTGTTGATGTAAGTCATGTTCAACTCCTCAGTCATCGATACTGAAATTTGATGCAGCCTAATGCACAATCGACAGGAAGCCTTTCGTTTACAGGGGAAATTAACCGCAAATATTATCTCATCTCTTCTAGCGAGCAGCAATAAGCAACTCTCCTGAGGAAAAGTACATTCAAATAATTAGCCCTGTTGGAATCAAATGTATGAAATGGCTTGCAAACAAAAGCAGCTTACCAGCAATGTTTAAATGAATGACCGAATATAATATATTGAGTCTAGAAAGCACTTTCCAAATTCAAATGCATTTATGAAATGTCAAGGTCTGTAGTGGTCAAGGCTTTTTAAATACCTGTGCGTAATCACATTATTTTTTTTACACACACAGTGTAAACTAGTTTTTGTGCAAAAAATGTAGTTTGGAAGGTTATATTTAAGCATTAAAAAGTTCATAGACTCAATAGCTAGGTGAATACCTTTCTGGTCATAACTTACTATAAATGAGTATTTTAGCAGAGGCGGAATTGTCTTATCAACACTTTAGTTGGAGCTTGGAGTGGATTTTTGAAATATTTTTTGTAGTTCTTATGCTTAACGGGGCTGGATTTATTTAAACAAATGTTCTCTAACTTAATATACTACATTCAGCTGCAAATAGAGTCACATGATCTTTCAGAAATCATTCTGATTTACTAATTTGGTGCTAGGAAACGTTTCTTACTATTATCAATGCTTAATATTTTGTATTATGCACAGTCAATTAATGTCTATGTTGTCAGTTTTGATCAATTTAATACATCCTTGTTTTTAATTTTAGAAAAAATACTAACCCCAAACCGTTACAATTTTAGATTCAAAGAGAGAACAAGACTTTATGTTAATAATTACTGGAATGTCATTTAAAGTGAAGGCTATACACAATATACACATCATTTACATACAGTATATATGCATTTGGCAAATGCTTTATCTAAGGCGATTTACATTCTATTCAAGTAATAAATGTTCATTTCTGGATTGAGCCCATGACCTTGAGTTTGCTAATGCCATGCTCTAGAGGAATTCTCATAAAGCTGGTCTCACTACGATGTTTGTTTGAAACTATTAGCTCGTGGACACTGAAAGCAGCTGTGTGCCTTGCAGATCTGCCTATTTTAGGTCAGCTTAATAAACTGTGATGGTATGAAATTGCATTCGAAAACATTTAAATTTCCCGTGCATGGAACATCCATAAAAATGAATCGAGGCATGAAGACACATTTTTAGTCCTCTCAGCTGTTTGCGGTGCTGTCGGACGGCATATTAGTTCTTAGAATTTGGTGAAAGTGAATCTTACCTACAGTGTTGTAGACTGTACTCGCGAGAGAGGCAGTTAGCCACACTGTCTCTCCGGACTGCCAACGGTGAGTCAGCAGAGGACTTTTGAACCCTTGTTTTAGCGAAGACAGGCAACTGGCCAAAACATACCCAGAGCACAAGCACCTGCACAATGACAAAAAGGGTAGAGTAGGATGCTCTTCTGTGAAACATGTTTCATATTACAAAACAGTAAAAATATTATTTGCATGTATTATTTTGTAAATAACTAAAATGTTATTTGTTTTTATTATTATGTATCTTTAATTAGAGACATAAAAGTATCAAATTATATCCTAATTTGCACATCAAACACTGTAAAATTACATTTGTAGAGGAAAAGACTGAATTTTCTACAGTAATGGTTAGTTGGTTAAATGTAAGTTACAGTACTGTATACAACTGTACATCAACATCACATAATACATCAATATACACTTATTTACATCGATTCGTTTATTTTATATATTTGTTTATATGTATGTTTGTATTACATGTTTTGGCTATTTAGTGCTAGTATTATGCTATTTTGTCTTTCTACTTATGACACACTATTGGCCATGTTTTACGGACAGTACACTTACGATGAACTGTGATTCATCATTGTGAAATATACAGCCAGCAATATGCCATGGGGTAACACCTAAAACCCAATTTTTTTGGTGAATTTCTGTCATTTATTTAGTGTAGACTTTATGTGAAGTGCTAAATTACTACTATGTGGAGGTTGGACAAACACCTACAGTAAAATTCTCTATTCACTCCCACCTTTCAGATAATGGAGAAACTATTCTTCCCATTAAAAGCCTAGTAACCTCAAACCCTCTAACTCCAATAATTCTTCTGAGAGGAGGCTAAGAAAGGCGAAGATAGGATGGACGACAGAGAGGAGGAGGAGACTTGGAAAGCGGGACAGACTGCATCAACTCTCTCTTGACAACTAGTCTGGCATGATGAGTGCTCTTGAGGCAAAAGAGCGCCCGGCCACTGGCCAGCAGTGCATACCAAAAACAACAGCCCAAGGCCACAGTGTGATCTCCCCTCTCACTCCCTTCTCTGGCGGAAAACGGATAAGGGAGAGACGGAGCGACGGAAACCGTGCCCTGTGCAGGAGTTGTGGGAACACGAGGGAAGACCACCGTTGAGCCTGATGCAAACTACTGTACAAACCTTCTAATAGTATCGACAATGCTATAATTTAAACAGCGGAGCACCATGTTAACAGCACCAGGAGATTCCCAACAAATGCAAGGACTGCATTTATAAACTGAATGCAATTTGGATAAAATCATCTACCAAGTATATAGTGAAAACACAGTATGCTACATTTAAGAACGTTTTATGCAGAATAACACGCATTTCAGGAAGATCTACATTTATTAGATTTCTACCACAGTCACTGCGCTGTTGGAGGTCATTTTTATGTATTCCTTATTCCTTCACTAAATGCTATTCACAATTATGGTATTTCATGGAAATCTTAACAGGAGGCCACGTTTTGCTTTACTTGTAGACTTATATCATATTAAAAACTACACATAACAGCAGCAGACCCGTACAAAATATACATAACTGATGTGTATAACTGTACAACAACAGTTTGCTGAAGCTACAACAACGTCACGACTTTACTAACAATATCACTGATCTGCATTAATGCAGCCCAAACCATGAACCACAAACTATTCTATACGATTTATAGCATTTTTCTGTGCTGTTCTTGTCTTATTTGCTTAACCAAGTGTCATTTTCTATGAAATGGTAATAAATATAAGCCTACTACCTTTTATGCAAGCATTAACACTGAGCACAGTCAAGTCAGGTTTCTGGTAACCAACTGTAATATAACCTACGTACATGTAGCCTTAATATTGCAATGCAATACTCAAAACTTACTTGCTGAGTAAAATGACAGTGAAAGAGAAAAAAAATATAGCTATATGGTACATAATCAACATCTCTATTTTATAATGAGTGGTTTGTTCTAATATGAAAGAAAAATATCCGTGTCAACACTTGGGTCTCAGAGGACTGACACTCTCATCCTCATGGCTGGAAATGGCACTGGAAAGTGAATGAATAGTGGCTTCTGCATTCTTTCATTAATTAACCCGCTTGAGTCATTTTATAGTGAAAAGTGCACGCGCAAGTTACTGTAGCAATGAAACACTGCAATGCGATTGATAAAGCATGAAAGTTTACCCGCGGGAGATGCAAGCCAGTGAACCTACCTGTTGCAATCGATGTTTATTTGCTCAACAGATGGTCCACTGTAAAGCTTGGTTTCTGAGTCGGTGAGAATCCTAAAAAGGAAATGTTATTGCTTGATGCGATCGGTGTTAAAGCCTGTGTAATGGGGAAATTGGACAGTGTTTTGATGAGCTGTCAGGATGCATGTTAAAGTCTGCTCTACTCCGTCTGTCACTGAACGCTCGTACTTATCTGAGTCTGTATGTCACTGACCACACCCTCCTGAATCACCTCCTCCTCCTCCTCCGGACCGACATCTGCTCACATGTGCTCTGCAGGCTACAAACCGTGTTCGGTTACACTTACATCATTCATTTTATGCAATGGGCTACCTTTAAAAAAATAATAAATAATAATAATAATAGCAATAAATAAATACAATTTTAAAAAAGAGAGAAAAAATGCTTGTCACGTCATTCGGAAAAAAAAGTACTTGTATCAGTCTTTTAGAAATATATTTTCTGGTCAGATATAGGCGCTGGAAATGAACTAAATAAACGGCAACAAAGAAAAATAAACGCCATTGTAACAAATTGTACTTTTATCAAGTTACACAGAATGTGCAAACAAATAGCACCTTACAGAGGTCATTAAAAATCCATTGCCAAAGTTTGCATGGTTATATTCCCTCCAAAAATATGTGTGTGTACAGTACTGTGCAAAATCTTAGGTCACTAGTATTTTCAGCAAAAAAAGAAATACATTTTTTTTAAGTGGGTTATTTCTAACTTTTGCGATAGCGTGTCGGTTGGAAATATCAGTTTACATTTCCAAACATTATTTTAGTCATTAATTGTAATAATTCAGTGAGATTATTGTCTGACAGCAGCCAGTGCTCCACACAGAGATCTGATCTGATCATCATCCAGTCTGTCAGGAACGACATGAAGTAACAGAACAAACTGAGACAGACTCAATCCAGAAGAACTGTGACAACGTGTCCAAGACGAAGAAAAAAACCTACCTGGAAAGCTACAGTACTGTTCAAAGTTTTAGACACTCGTGTAAAAATGCTGTAAAATGAGGATGCTTTCAAAAATAAGGCCATAAATAGATTTCATTTATCAATTAACTTCTATTAACTAAATCAAATAAATATTTGGTGTTACAGCTTTTGGTAAAACAGCTTCTGTTCCGAGGTACACTTGTCCATAGTTTTTCAGGTAGCTTTCCAGGTAGATTTTTTGAAGCATCTTGGAGACGCTGCCACAGATTTAGTCTGTCTCAGTTTGTAAACTGATATTTCCAACTGACACGCTACCGCAAAAGATAGAAATAACCCACTTAAAACCATTTTTTAAAACCACATACTAGTGGCCTAAGACTTCTGCACAGTACTGTACATATACATAAAATTGTATCACTATGTTTTGAGTGTAACAGTTTTTTCTTTAATCAATAAATAAACAGGAAATATTATTCCTGATTTTGCATGCTAGAAATATAGATATAAAGATAGATGTATCATGCTTAATTTGTAAGCACAGATTATACAAAAACTGGAATAATCAATTGTCATGTCGTGGCAGTTTTTTTTTTTGGAAAGTGAGAACAGTGCTGGTCTTTTGCTTTTATGAATTCTCATCATACAGCCTTAACCTTAAGGTTATTAACAGGCCAACTTTATGCAAGTGCACGCTGACAACAAGGACTGACACCGTATTAATTACAGACAAAATGAACACCCCCGGCATCATGTGCATTCAGTTTTCATCTGCACGTTCACTGGTTACAATCATTTTAAAGCTAAACTAAATAAAAATGTATTAAAATAAGAATAAATCACATGTTTGTCATATCTCTTCTTTTGTAAATCCTCAAGCAATCCTGTGTGATTCAGGCTGTGGTGAGACAAAGCTTGCCGAAAAACCACTGGAGTTAGTCAAACTTGATCAAGTAACAACTGTCAAAAACAATACACTGATGACATGAAGAATATGAAATTTCAGCACTATTTCCAAATGTTTAATCCAATAAAACAGGACTATCGTTAATGCATTTTTTAATAGCCAAAAACAATATGGAAACAACCCTGATGTTGTTGGCCTATTTACAGTCATAGTTTCTGGACAGCAGGGAATGGAAGTGGATGGTGGTAAATTGTGCACTTTAACAAGGGCTTACAACGCACTGTAATGGCTCTGTAAATGTGGCATGGTAGAGTCGTCGCCACTGGAGAGCTGGGCTTTAAGCAGAAGCAGAGATGAAATGCTTTTCTCCTACTTTCTCTGTGCACCTGCATTCAGAATGTCAGATAAGCTGTCATATGTCCTGCTGAGATGATTGCCCCCGTTACCCCTGCATCTCACAAACCCCTGCTCTTAGAGGTCTGGAAGTACATGTCTGGTGATTGCGGCTACCTTGCCAGCACAGGAGACATATTTGTTGGGCATCAAATTTTGAATAATTATGACTTAACTAGCCACCTGACTTGTTTAGACATGCTTTTTACATTTCCAGCTAAGCTAGAGTAAACTAGGTGTAAACTAGAGACAAATGCGAGCCCATGGCAAATTATAATTTTTGCAATCTTATTTTAAAAAACATCATGACTGAATTTCTGTGACTTCCCAGACATATTTAAAAGAGGTCATATTTATTTTATTGTAGATTTTAAAGAGCCCACTGCAATAGAATTACAGAAGTATTTTATTTGTTTGTTTTATTTGTTGTTTATTTTTTGCTAGTGTAAAATGATGCAAAATATAGTGTTGCAAATGTTATTTGATGAAAAATTACAGTTAAAAACTGTAATATTGTGTAATATTATTACAAGTGGAAATTACGTTTTTCAAATTTTCAAATGTAATTAATTCCTGTTCACTCTCTGTTTCTATATATATATATATATATATATATATATATATATAAAATAAACACAATACACAAACA
>JAUYWG010000057.1:9049349-9091667 GCA_034779775.1 Enteromius afrohamiltoni | reverse complement strand
TTTAATTTAATTCTATTTTTTGAAAAGACTACTTAAAACATTTATGTATAACGCAAAAGGGTTAAAACGGTAGGGCTATAATTCATTACAATTATTCATAATTTGTGTTGTAATACATTACATCTTGTGGTAAGTAATTAGGATTATATTGTAATAATTAAATAATTAAAATATATTACATAAATGAACTGTGGTTACAATTATTCAAGAGATTGTACAATGCATTAATATGCATTACAAGGCATAAAGTACTGAGGCTTTAAGTAAAGTGTTCCTCTTTGAGTAGGTACTGTCAAAGTTGCAGTACATTTTCACCATTGTAATGTACTGTTATATTTCAGGGTTTTTTTGTTTTTTTTTTGAAGTATAAGGTAACTGATTTATTGTAATCAGTTACACTAAAATCCTGACGTTGTTCTTTTAACTCTTGTTTTTTCTGTTTTATCTCTTTCTCGAGTGAATTGATAAAAAAACAGTACATTATAAATGCAGTGCATATCAATCCGTTGAATTATTGCTGCTTGACAGATTAAGTGCTCATAAAACGGCTTGAAGATATTGGTGCAGGTTTGCTCTAAAGTGCAGTTTCGTCTGATCTTACAACAAGGACCCATAAAGAGATCCTGCATCGGATTATTATGTTTTGTTTTAACTACAGTATACAGTGACATTATATTCATTCATAAATCACGTTTCATCAGTTCTAGTGTACAGTGAAGATCTGCAGTGACAGACACATGCTGTTTCAGAGTTATATTTATAAAATAATCAGAGGTTATTAGTTTGTGGATAGACAGACATGCTGGGCACGATGTTTATGCACATTTTCCATTCCATTTCTTTGGTTATCTTTACAACCTTTTATTGAGACTGCTGAGCAATTATCTGGTTTATTGTTGTTGTATAAATTTTGATTAACCAACCTCTATGTTGTCTGCTTTACTTTTGCTTAAACAACACCTTTCTGTGCTAATCTCCAAAATACTCTTTAGCGATGATAAGGGCACTCATTTATTCCACCATGGTATGTTTTTGCCTAAAACGAAATTAATTATTATCGTGTGAAATGACACTGTGCTGAAGAAAAGGTCAAAGAAACAGCAGGCAATTCATCTGAAGTTTCAACATTCTATCCTTTGCAACAAACAGACAGAATGAAGGGAAGATGTGGATAAGCAGCACAATGGCGCCCTCTTCTGACACCACTGCCTCTTTATAGGACTCCCAAAAGCTTTTTGACAGTCTGTATACTATGTATATAACACTAGCCTTTGAGCGCTGTTGCTGTTTGATTTCATCTCACTCAATTAAATGACTTCTTATTGCTTAATTCATTGTTTCTCTTATTATTATCAGTGGTGACATCAGTTCTATATCTTACAGAAATCAAGATAAAAACAGAATTAATTGAATTTGAATTGATCAATTTACATTATAGCCTAAATATATTTACTTTTGAATCAATTTAATGTGTTTTTGCTACATAAAAGGATTTCTGTCTTCTGTCTTATTTATTTATTTTAATCTTATTCAGACCAGGCATGTGAAACTTGTACATTACACTCTCGAAAAATATTCCAAAAATCAGCCTAACACTGATAACAGTGAGAAATCATGAGGTGCCACGTAGGATTCAAATCAAACTTTGCTTATCAATGCGCGTTCATACACCTACAAATGACTCACATGTGAAATATACATCCCTGATAGCACTCATACATCTATGTGACGTCTGCTTTTACATCTGCAAGACATTATTTAGGTTGTTTGCTCATCTGCAGTTCGTCTATGGAGGTCTTCTTTTATATGTCAGATAGACATCTATTAGATGTCTTTAAGATGATTATGATTTTGAAAGTATGTAAAGCTGACATCTGAAAGACGTCTGGCAGACGTTTGTAGACAGCAGGTGCTTTCCAGATCTTCAACTGACATCTTGCAGACGTACGTGTGCTATCTGGGATGTATAGCCTATTGTTGGATGTTAAAAATATATATGAAATACACATGCACTCTAATATATAATCCATACCAATCTTATGTTAGTAAGAATGTATATACACTTTTGAATAAACTGCATGTACATACAAACCTGACACACACTTTGTTTGTAATCATTATACATGGATATGTGAGTAATTTGTAGGTGTATATACGAGTTTTATGTATGTCTTGATAAGCGAAGTTTGATTTAAATCCAACGTAGCGCCTCATAATTAAAAATGGTAAGAACATACATAACTGCAAAACTACTTTACCGCAGTACTTGTTTTGAATTGGTTAAAGCACAATTTGTCTTTGTGAAAATCAACTAAAATCAAATCAAACCGGTTAATCTACATGCTGTAATGTTGAACTGCAATCTCTGCTTCAACTGAAGAGGGCATTAGCACACAACAAACAACTGAATTAACCAGCAGCTGTTTTGTCTTCTAACAACTTCCAAATCTGGGACATACTTCCTTAGGGAGTAACTTCACAAAGAGCTTTACGCAAATACGTTTGATGAGAAACCAGTCATTTAAACAGCCCCACCTCTTCACACTTAACAGTAAAATAGCATGCTAATTATAAGAAACAATTGTGCTAGGCTCACATGAGACACGGGACACCATCCCACACACCTCCACCTCTTATTTCCTCTGCATCTGATTGCCAGCTTGAGACAGAAGGTTATCAGTAAAGCAGCAACAGGGAAACAAGCTGTTGTCCACCTGGGGGGATACAGCACTGAGTGAAAGGAGGCTTGAGTTTAGCTGTAGGCTGTTATCTGGCGCCTGTAGAGACAGGCCAGGCTGACGCGAGAGAGAGGGTGTGCCAGCACAATGCCTACACACCCTGCGCAGGGCCGGCACGCGTCAGCCTCCACCGCAGCCACTGCACCCACACTTCCCGTCATACACAAAACCACAGCCCTTGGGGCTCAGGCTTGCTATTTGAACCTCATCTGATCACTTTACAATGCGTGCTATACCTTAACATGACTAACACATACTAGAAAAAAGAAATCACAATTGGCTGTGGTTTTAATTGAGTGGCACCACAGTTTCTGAGGCTTAATAAGAAGCACATGCTGGTAAATCTGGAAATAAACTGAACGTTTAATACTGTGGTTTGACTATCTATCTATATACAATAGTATAGCAGCCATTGGAACTGTACTTCAACTTGTGCTATGTACAAGATAAGTACTATTTGTAAAAGTATGGCAAAGTGAATTTCATTGCATTTTTAAAGTAGGTGTGAATTGAATGTAATTGTATTTTAATCATTTACTCTCTAACCTTCTATGGAACATGAAAGAATTTTCAGCTGTTTTTGCCCATATTATTAAAGTCAATGGCATCTGAAACTCCCAAACTCCACTAAGAACATAAGTGTAGAGAATTTTGGCTTCCATTGACTTTAATGATACGGGCAAAAACAGCTGAACCCTCCGTTTGTGCTCCACAGAAGGTTTGAACTACACAAAGGCAAGTAAATGATGACTAAGTGTTCACTTTTGGGTGAGCTACCCCATTACGATCAGTGTTTTGTCAGTTATGCTTATAAGCAAACAGTAAGGGTTTTCAAAGGACCTTGTCCTACTTGAAGAGAGCTCTTGATGGATGAGTGACTTAAAGACGGGCCACATAAAAGGTTTGAAGACTCACTTCATGATTAGTAATGTCTAATGCCTACGTGTTTAATCAGAGTCCTTATCTGCTGTAAAATCGAATGATAAGAGCAGGTCTGGTTAAAGAATCAGCGAATGCTGTCGTTACTCTCTTTCCTAATCATTGCTCATATGCTGGCATAACTCTTTTTACAGGCCAGGCATGCCGATGCATGATTTCACCATCAGCATTTCTACAATACTCCACCCGAGAGGAATTATATTGCCTCTGAGGGATAAAAATCAAACTTCAGTTTGTTGCATAAGCTCTGTGTTTTTCAACAATTTCAAAATTCACGGAATTCAATGGGCCACCATACAGCACAATCTGGGGCATGAATGATTTAGTGCTTTCGCTCTATGGGGGTGCCGGTTAAGGGTCCTAGATGGTAACTGAAACTGGAGAGCTGTTGAGATCCCAATCCTCTCCTAGACTGATCACACTCACACCTGCACCTCATCACACATATAAGCCACAACCAAACACCCACTCACGCAAGGTCTTGCTTTTCCCGTTTGTGATTCTGGACTGTTTATTTGTATTTTGAGTGTTTGCTGCCTGCCCCGATTCCTGCCTGATTACTTCGACCTTGATTCTGTCCTGTCTCTATTGATCTGTTTACCATATTTGACCCTGCCTGTCGACCTGAAATAAAAGTTACTGCAGATGGATCTGCACGCCTCTTTTTCCGTCGTTACAATTATATTACAATTATATAATCGGCAAAGGTTTAGATTTCATTTTTTAAGTACATGTGCACATTTCATACAGTTAATGCACTTATTTTTCACAAGGGATACAGTGAATTTGCTTTCTATTTTTGAAATTTTTTTTTTTTTTTTTTGTGGGGCAGCCTGGTCTCATAAAAATGTGTATACACCAAATAAAAATAATAAAATCATGGTATTGATACGAAAAAAAATTGACTTTGTATATATCAGACACGTGTTTGGCAGAGAAAAAAAAATCAGAAAGTTGTTTCAACTTAAACTAATTTGTTACTGACTTAAATTTTTTAGTTTTGTCACCTTATCTTTTTAAGTTACTTAATGTCAGTTTAAGTGACAACTGGAATATTTTAGTTAGCTAAACAAAGTCAGTGGGGTAACAAATTATTTTAAGTTGAAAAAGCTATTTTTTACAGTGTCTAATACGCAGTTTCTGCATGCATATGATATGAAATTGGTTGGCGCACATACACGCATCTACCCCACAACCCTAATCCTATACACATCGCCTAGCATATACACTCCACAGTCAATATTTGTGTTGAAGTTTTCATTTTTTTATTTGGCGTACTATTTATACGCACTTTCATAAGATCAGGTAGGCAGGCTGTGGTGTAATATTCTTATAAAGAGCACAGTTTAGTGTGTTATAACTTTACTATAACATGTACTGTATAATTGCACTCGTTTTTGTAGTAATTCTATCAAATATTTGCCCAAGCATTTTAAACAAGATTCTATAGGATTTTGTAATTATATACTTATTTATTACTCACATGACATGAGCATACATGCAAATACAGGCCTAGACAATTCATCTGTGTAAAACAGACGACCCACACACACACACACACACACACAAAAAAAAGCCTTACTCCAATTTAAACAATATAGACAACAAGGAATCATATTTTTGTTTGATTTAGAAGATGTAATGCCAAGTGAAAGCTAAATAAATTAAGGGCTTATGAGCTGTGATTCAGTCAAACCTTCCCCCTACCTGGTTGATTCTGAGTTCCAAGATGTTGCCCAACAAACATGTAAACACCCGGACTCCTCTTACCTCACACTGATTGATTCTAAAACTGAAAGCTGATTTCTGTCATACTTGTCAAACACTTACATAAGAGTCTATAGATCTCCATGTCATTTTAATTGGCAGCAGTCACCATGCCAACTGAAACTCGACTAATATAATAACGGTTTCATGGTTTCATTTATGATCCAATTCATGTAAAAGCGTGATCTCAACCCTGAATTATCCTAAATGGTACATGACACTCAAGCCTCAAAGGAAAGCCATCTAACTTTCACTTTGATTTCTCTGAATGCATTCTTAAAAGAGTCGTCATGGAAATCAATAAATATTATGCCACAGCTTGCCTAACATTTGTTGGTGACGATCATTGCTCAAAGTAAACTATTTCCTTGGAAATTGGTCTGTTTAAGATCGTCTTGTTTACAATCGCTTCAATATCAAATGCAATTATGCAACTATGCATGCAATGTTTTTTTGTCAGAGAGTGGCACTGCTTTGCCGACACAAAACCTCTGTGTTTCTGAGGATGTCTGGTTATATCTCCTGAGGCTCTCTGAGTGAGTCTGCACAATCAAGCATCCCACACACATTTCAACTATAAGCCAAGCAAGACCATCTTCTCTTAGATGAATGCTTATAGGCTATGAAAATAATGTTTCCTGGAATTGAAAGACATAATTCATCCATCAAGAGCCCAGTAATGAAGATCCTGTTTTCATTTACTCACCCTCACAACACGTATTTAACTTACACTTTTCTAATGCAGAGCACAAAAAGAACATTTTAAGTGTATTTTAAATGTTTTTGCAATAATGAAAGCCAATGTCATGACTGCATGGGAAAAAACCCTTAGACATTCTTCATATTTTTTTTCCATGTTCCGCAGAAGAAAATCAGTCATGCAAGTCTTAAAGAACATGAGGGTGAGCAAATGATAACTGAAATTTCCTGTGAAATATTCCTTTAAAGGAAGGAAATAAGAGTGTCTCCATCCATATTCAGAATGTCTTAACCTCAACACGGAGACGCCACTGTCAAGAGTTTTGGTTTAACGCTCAAGCTGCCATAAAACCCGATGACATCAGTGAGTTCCCACATCATAGTGTGAGAGTGATTTCATATGGTCTATATGAGTCCATTGTGTCTAATGCCTCACAAAATATTTTTTGCAGTAAATGCAGTAAAAATAGAATAATTCCGATAATAAGAAACGCTGCTCTGAATGGAGCTATAATATAATAATGTAAGCAAGAAGCTCTTAGCAACCCAACAGCAGATAGCGAAACTGCTCGGATGTGTGAAAAGATAAATGATGCGTATTGCTTGTCAGATTCTGTCACACACAGTATGCTGCTGTCTAAAAACATCACCAGCACCACACACCAATTTCATCTGCTCCAGTTATAGAACAATGATTGTGGTTTTTGTCCTTATCACATTGACACTTGGCAAGGTTCGCTCTGCTGAAGTGTTATCGAATCAAAATAAGACTTGTCCACAAATCAAGACAACTATAATCTTATAAGCAACAAAAATACAAGGTTTGTATGCTTTGTACTCATTTGATTGATTGCATGGCAAATGGCAGTGTTGGGCTTGTCAGTAGGAGGCATATAAAATTAGTTTAGAGTTCTGCACAAGCTCTGTATTTCACAGCTGTAATGCTATCAGATCTGTGTGCTGGCAAGTCTGTGCAGACATAGCCATTTATCAAAAAGGTGTGAACATCTTCCTGTCTATCATGGCCCACACTGGGTGAACCACATCAGTCAAAGAATAGAGTCCTTGAGTTGAATGTAAGCGAATTATAAACGGCTATTTTATATTGAGCAATACATCATATGGAACTTTTCGCTGACTCACTCACTAAACGTTACGTTTTCTAGACTGTGCAATAGTGATGAGCATTTTGCAGTGACTCTTTCTTCTACTGCGAGTTGACCATTCGCAAAGAGCTTGACTGACAGGCGATCTGACCGATCAGAATCATTATAAATATAATATGCTGCTGGTAACTCGCTCCAATCGGGAGCAGATGCAAGCTCACTTTTGTCAGTTTTCTCTGCAATTTTTTTATGTGTGAGAACAAGTGTGTAATGTGAGATTTGCATTGTTTGTCGGTCATGTCAACAGTAACTAAGCAAAGCGGGTCTTTGAAAAATGGTCAAATTATTAAACGTAGTAAAGTACATAGACATACCGTATATAGTATATGTAATTTACCATACTGTAGATTCCATAAAGCTGTTCTGTGCAGGATTGTGGCATCTTTTGAATATTCAGTGATTACAACTGTGAATGACGTCAAGTCAAGACAATATAGTGGAAGGCTTACATATAGAGGCCCATAGAAACAGTTGCTAATGAGGCATCTATGTATGTATGTATGTATCTGGGGTATGTTCACACAGCAGCAGAATGCGGTTGTCAATCCTGTTTTTGAGTCGTTAATACGGTTACATTCACACACAGTTCGGTTATTTACAGATTTGACAACGGCGTTGTGTAACCGAACTCACACCAGTAAATTTTACGGACTCACAACCACATTCTCAGAACACAGGCGGTCTGTGAATGGAACAGGAAATTCACTGTAACGCGCGTCTGTTGTGTAGAGCTTTTTTACATGTTTGTTTTCGGTAACTTACAGTGATGGAGAAATAAGCTGTGCATGATCTGAAAGTTTCAGTTTTCCACCAGAACCGCTGCCCCGTTCTTCACATGCACCTCTCTCCACCCAAATGAAGCTGCTGTCAGTTAATGACAACTTGAAGAAAAAAACTTGCAGCTAAATTGGACTCTTGTTGTGTCTGTGAACGAGTCATTTCGAGCCTCAAGACTGTAAAGAAAACATGGTTGTCAATTCCAAATAGAGGACCGACAACCGTATTCTGCTGCTGTGTGAACGCAGAGTATATCTATGGTAAAGTAAGGGTTTTATTAAAAAAATAAACACTGAAAGTTGGAGGGACGTGGTTGAAGATGTCATGCTCATGCCCAAGCTGTCAAACTGATGTCATCAGAAAAGGCCTGTCAACAACATAAATAAAGCACAGTGCACGCTTTTGTGACCCATCTAAAGTAGATTATTTTTAGTAGCTGGTGCCTGGGGCGGGGCGATATATCTCATCAGTGAAGCCGGTTCTTTGATTAGCGCTAAATCTTCGTCTGTTAAAAAGGAACGCCAGCTTTTACACAGAGCAGTAGATCACTGAGAAGCTGCGCCATTGAATCACCTGTGAAACTCCACGCGTAGCTTGTCAGTGATCTACGGCTCTGTTCATAAACTGCCGCTGCATTTAAAAACAGCTAACGAAGATTTAGCGCTAATCAAAGAACCGGCTTTACTGATGAGATGCCCATAATATATTGCTCAATATATATCGCCCATCCCTAGCTGGTGCCACTAACCAGACTAATAAACAAACACAGACCAGAAGTTAACTTTGGGCCAAGCGCATGCGGCAACCGTCTATACCAATGATCTTTATGAGTCAGTCATTGAATTATTCACTCAATCAATACAAAGAAAGAAATGCTATTGTGTATTGTAGGTACTGCAGCACAACGAAAAAAGCTGCATTTGTTTGAAATGTTTGTTGGTGGACAAATACTGAGCCTAAAACATAAGTGATCACACTGTTTATTGAACGTCTGTGTGAAAGTCATGTTAAGAGGTTATATGAATATTCTCAGTTGTTATCATGGGCCAAACCCCCCAAAACGAATTACTGCATAATTACTACTTGAAAAAAACTAAATGAAACAAGTATTAACATTTCATGGTTACTTAATTGTTTAGGTTTTTCTAAGTAAAGGCAATTTGTAAAACTGGAAACTGAGCTGAGTAGGGGTCACTGCTAAAAAGCCACCATCAGTGATTCTACGAGCAGTTAAAAGCGGGTATAAATTTTACTAGCTGTTGCAGGTTAAGTACTGTGAAGAAGGTGACCCCCAGCCTCCACTAACAACAGCTTTTCAGGAAAGCTCTAACCACGAGTCCAGCAGAGGTCAAAGGGCAGGACATCTGTGAAAGCAGCTATTGACCTCTATACAGAGCTCACTGGAGACAATAAGATCAGGTTTCTGACTGAGTACACCATAAGTAGGCTTCTCTGCATCTGTCTTCTCTATTTCTTCACTCCACTGTTAATTTAATTATCAGTCTAATATGTTTTCCCATTTAACTGACTCTGGTATAGACATAGTATACACACCACAGTGTGTCTATAGTATGTAGGTAGCTGTCATTAGGCTAGAGTAGTTTACTCCAAAATTAAACTACTTACATTTTGGTCTGTTTTTAAACAAATCTCTCTTATGGTAACACTTAGAAGTTCCCCACAGAACCAATAACCATTTTTTTTCTTAGTGTGAAGAATATTTTAATCTACATAACTCTTTTCCACTGTAAATAACCTTTTGTGGAATAAGTCAGTAAGATTTTTTATTGATAATAATAACAATAATATAAGACAGCTGTAATGTTATACAGTGATCCCATTTGTAAATAATCAGAATCAGAATCAAATTTATTGTCACATACACAATCATACAGAGTACAATATGCAGTGAAATTTTTTTGCGCGACCACAGAGTCGCGACGGCTAATAAATGCATGATAAATGGTTCAACATTCATAACAACACAAAAAGTTGCGCCATATTAGAAGGATCTTGTTTTTGAAGGATCATGTGACACTTAACACTGCTGTAAATTCAGCTTTGCATGACACAGTAGTTGTAGGAACCATTTTTATGAATTTTATTTTTACACTCACTGTGTACAGCTATAGGCACACAAAGTATAGGCACACTTGATATGTTCACTGACTTACAGGAAAAGTTCAAGAATCTGATGTCAACATTAACTGTCAGAGAGAGCATTCGGTGACTTCAAAGCATGCGTACATGCAGTTAAACACACCTAACGGATTTAAATAGATGGACAAATACAACTCCATTTTGAAAACATTCCAACCGTCCCAGACGTAACGTGGGGATCACTATTCTGTCTCCGCTATCTCAGCTGCCCGTCCACATTTCACAGAGAAGTCAACAGTGTATACATGTACCCTTTCAGCTTGGTGTCATCCCTCTCGCCGTCCTCAGCTCTTGTCTTCACTAAGAATTATAGGTCACAACTGCTTCCTCTTATAGGTTCAATCAATATCGTGACCCTCTGTTCTTGGGGGTTTTCATGAAAGCTTTATAAGGCTAAACAGAATCACCCCTTCCCCCAGTTAAGAAACCTGTCCCTTGAGGCGTGGGCTTGGGCTTATTCAAGACTTCCACCCTCCTGTCAGATCTTATGGGATGTGTCTTGCTGTCTTGAACAAACAGATGTGTTCCATGTCCATCATCAGGAGTAAATGGGCCATATGCTTGTTCTGGCCTACAACCTGCCAAGTTAAAATGGCTTCTTGATGTGCATCGGTTCTGTTCCCGTCCCCGCGTTTGATTGATAGCCACAGTCCCCCGAGTTGTGTGAGCTGAATCGGCACCGACAGAGCTGAGGCTCCTGGGGAGCCAGGGGTCAAAGTTCAAGCCGGACTCTCTGTGCCGTTACACTTCAACGGTGCGCCTCAGAAGATCTGTCCAGCGGGAGAGGTCACATGTTACCCCATGAGGTTACTGTGAGACAGTGTGGGCCATACACACACATTCCCTGCCTTTTTCAAAGTTGTGACTAGTCCTGTTAGTGGGTATTGGACGATTTGGCTCAAGGTCAATATGGGCTTGTAGCACACCTGTCCTGCTCAAAAGAACAGTTTGATTTTTAAAGGGACAGTTCACCTTCAGTTAGTCCCCATTGACTTGCATAGCGTTTAATTTTTTCTTCAGTTGTTTAGATCAAGGTTCCGCTGATGATAAAGTAAAAAAAAATAATGTTATGGCTATATATTAATGATATGTAATTATTTAAATACATCAGACACAGACAATCAAATAATTATGGGTCAGTAAGATGTTTTTGTAGAAACTTAACATTGTATTTTGCAGGGACACATTAAATTGATGGCAGTAAAGATATTTATAATGTTACCAAAGTTTTATTTAAAAAAAAAAAAAATCTGTAATTTAAAGAAAATAAATATATATAAAATATACATATATTAAGCAGCACAAATGTTTTCAACATAAATAATAATAATAATAATAAAAAGCAACAAATCAGCATATTAGAATGATTTCTGAAGGAACATGAGTACTGACTGCTGAAAATGCAGCTTACCCATCACATTAGCGAAATACATTTTAAAACATATAAAATGAGAAAAAACTTAATGAATATTTTTTACAGTATTACTGTTTTTACTGTTTTTCTTTATCAAATAGATGTAGATGTAGGTGAACATTAGATACTACTTTCAAAACATTTTAAAATATTATTAGAACTAAATGTTTAATGTTTACTGAAACCATGTTTATTCTGAACATTATAATTTGAACATTATACAGTCTTCAAATCTTAAAATCTTAAAGTAAAGAAACAAAAATAAGCCATATTTTAATATTATAATATCAACAACTTATATCAACTATTTTGTAATATCAGCTTACTGTTAAAAAGTGAAACATTACAAAGCACTAAAAACTATTTTTATATGCATTCACTGTGATGTACTCCTTCATAATCCAAATGCATCACTTAATAAATAGTAAAACTAGGCAAACTAACAAATAAATATTGAATAATGAACACATATAACTAGTAGATAAATAGATAGATAGATTTTTTTAAAGCTAACCATTAACAAGTACACAGAAGTATTTGATCTCTGGATCAATTTGAAAGCATAACAGGTGTCATTATGATGTGCGTTATCCCCACAACCTCCAGAAGGCATTACATCGATGCTTGTCTAAAAGCCAAAGCTGGAGCTGATTGGAGCCCTGGATCTCCCATGTTTTGTTTTCCCAGCGGCTAGATACAGGAGAGGCCCGGACGGAGGACAGGGCCTGTGTGTAGGTCATAAGCCCACAGGAAACCAATATCAGGAAAAAGAGATCAGCAATCCCAACATGATGCAGTGAGCTAGCGGAGAACTCCACACCAGAGCAAATCCCACCAACAATGAGCGCGCTCCGAAAACAAGCCATCAACATGTGACAGCGGTGATCAGCAGCATCATACTCAGCATCCTTCTAAGAATTTCCCCCCGACTTCAACATCTAAAAATAACTGTTAGAAGCTTTGTGGATGAATTTGAAGCCTAAAGATCAAACCTAGTGCTTTCAATTGTCAAAATCTTTGTCATTTAATCACTGAAGACCTATGTCACATCAGCCCCACCCCCGGCTCTTGTGGGCTAATGCGATAGGTAGTTGAGGCAATTTTAAGGAATAGAGTTGAGGACAATGTGGATTTGAAGGGCAATATTGATGGGATAAAGGCGGGATGTCAGATGAATGTCAGGTATTGTGAGGGCTGGTAAAGGAGTGAGCCGTGGACCATGAGGAGGTCAGGCATTAACCATGTGGAACGCTGATCCATAGAGGTGGGGAGGGGCGATTAAGCACACATCAGTGCCCATCCCTGCTCCCAGTCTCATCCTGTGCCGGTACAGACACCCAGAGAGAAAAGAAAAAATAGAATTGGTGGAGAAGATTGACAGGGAATGAAAAAGGGTTCAGGGGTTTACAGCTTCTCATCTTCTAAAATCTCCAAATAACATTTTAAAGATGACTACTACTAAGACATCATGAAACTTTTTTATGACCATCCTCCAACTATTACCCGGATAAGAGATTGCCATGCATTCATAAGACATGAAAAAGGACCTTGAAAGTGCTAACAAGCAGTCGCAGCTGAAGATATACTTACGCACAATCACCACAAGGACCGTAAAAATGAAAGTTGCAAGAAATAAAGGGTTTAGACATGTTTATTTGATTATTTGTTGTTTTGATTACCATAGTTTTCAACATCATAATTCCTATTTTGTAGGGAACAATCTACACTTGTTCTAATTATTTTATTTATGAAATTATTCCATTAAAAAGCCTATTGTGGATTTTTGAAAATGACCTTTGATGCAGTGTGTAACAGCTCTAATTGAATGAAAACAATCTGCAAAGTTTGAAATCTGAAAGTGAACAGTTTGAATCCGGACACTTTTTGGTCTTTTTCAGTTGGTCTGAATGAAAACGCAAATTCTTTATTTGCCACAATGTGCTGCTTTTGGATCAGTACAGGCATGATGAAATATACAATGAGACCCTTATTAGCCTACTGCAAAGGAGGGGTTTGAAAAACCAACCGTTGAGCAAATGGTTTGGGGGTTGTTGAGTAAGGTAACTAAAATGCATATTATATTGATTATTTATTTATTTAGAGATAGATGTTACAGATTTCATATTTAATGTACCTTGAAGCTCGTTCCATACATATGGAGCATAATTAGTAAGCTGAATGACCTGTCTCTCTATGAAAAATCGTCATCTTATGTAAAAGTTTATCTGTTGATCTGGTATTATAAACATTTGTGCAGTATGTCAACAAACTAGATATACTGTATACTGCGGTAGTTTACTCCTTAAAGCTTTAAAAACAAAAAATTGACATGTTTTTTTTCTCCTTAGTGCATTTTGTCATTACAAATAAATTACAGTGATGTGTGCAGATACTTGTACAAGTAACATATTGTAAAGAACCATGAAAACCACTGGGGGACTACCAAGGGACAGCCACACAGCCACATTGTCCTGCATTGTCACTAGATGACATCACCGACTGATTTATGACGTTGTCTCAGAAAAGCATTCTTTGTGTACAAACAATACGGCTCTAAATGTATGACACCCCATTAATTGGCCTGCTCTTTGTACTTGCATAGTCGGATGGGTAATGATTAAAACTACGCCCCACCTCCCGCTAAACTGACTAGTAACAGCCCTTCAGCTTGGTCAGTGTCACTGGCTGGCTGAAACATTGCCATGAATATACTTCCACTACTGGCAACGTGACAGATATTTCTGAAGTAACTTTGATTGCCAGCCTCCAGCTATGCATGTCCAAGCATTATTTGAAGAAACCAGTACTCAAGCTTCTTTGAGTACTTTCCCGATGCCTCACATATTATTCCATGACCACAACGTATTAATACTGTCTAGTCCTAGTCATGAGTTGTTACAAGAAGATTGCCTTTAGTCTGTTTCTCTAAACATGTGACACAGACCGGCAGGGGGCAGCAGGAGGCAGTGTGGATTTGACAGGATTGAACCAGTAGTACACAACTGACACGCATGATACCCAACACCTCACACACGCACGCTCAAACTCTGGCTCTGTTCCACACTGCCGACACACACACAAACTCGGTTTGACATAATGATGCAGCTTCAGGGCAGTAAAACCTTCTGCTTCATCCACATCTACACCCTAATCAGGGTTTCTGCTGGTGTTGCCTGGACTGGCACGGCTATAACAATAAGAGACAGACTGTCTTCTGGCTTCTCACTGTTTCCAGAATGGTATGAAACATCAAAATTCGGCAGGAAAAGCTTTTCGGTTTTCCACCAAGGTTAGAAATGATCCAAAATAAGGGGGCAAGAACGTAGAAGATATTTAAAATGTGGAGACAAAAACCTCCCTGCAGTAGGCTACGTTACATTTTATTTTAATAGGCTTATGTTGTTATTTTTTCTTTAGTGCATCTGCAAACACTGTATTGATCCAGTGGTCAAATATCTGTTTCATGTGAACAAAGCTGCATAACTTAGCATTTGACATTACTGATTCTAAGGGGAAAAACTACTCCAAAATGTATACTGTATGTGAATGATTTATAGATTTATATATAAAATGTATAGTTTATATTTTTTTCATCCAACAATTTTTGAAATAACAAAAACACCTTTACATATGTTATTAGTTTTAATATTAGTAATTTGAATTGAACATCCAACATAAATGCATAAAAGTGCTTTTGGTAACACTTTATTTTATGGTTTCATCTGCTTATTATCATGCATATTGCTAGAATTTTAGCCATTTATTATACATAACTTTATTCTGCATCTCTAATCCTACCCAATACCTAAACTAACTTACTAACTATTAATAATAAACACCTTCATAAATTAGCTATCCACCCTTAAAAAAACAAACACTGGCCCTTAATGAAAATAGTGCTACCTTACATATTACTAAAATGCATAATCACTTCCAGCTACTCTATTGGTAGTTCTAATAATTTGTAGAGTATTCTAATAAATGTTAGAAAAAAGGTACAAAAAGCTGTCACTGGGGAGGTTGCTTTGTAAAAGGTACACCTTTATTTATGCCTAATGGGTGAATATTACCTAAATGGTACGTTTAAGTACCTAAATTGTGCAGTTTACTTTCTTTTGAAACCGCACCGCCCCAGTGACAGCTTTTGTACCTTTTGTTCTTAGAGTGGAAAGCAGCTGCTTTTCCTACAGCTGCTTCCACTAAATGTACTGTCTTGCTTGATGCACAACTTGGTTGAGCCAACTTCAACCTCCAGTGTTGGCACTTTCTCCTGCATTTGGCTGTTGCGTCTTCCTCCAAGCTCTTGGATGGTAAAAATAAAAAGGTCTACCTCCTATTCTCGTCTTGCTCAGCAATCTAGTCACCAGTTTTGGAGAAGCCCTCCCAATGACTCTTATCTTCCGGGCAGTCCTGCTGATGCAGTGCCAATTCTCTTCTTGCTCAGCCCAGCCTTGGGACCAGAAGAGTTTTTCCCACCTTTTATGGGAACAACGCCTTATTTACCCTGTTATTTATTTAGGGATGCTTCCGGTCTCCGTCTTGGCTGCATCACCTTATTAATTCTTCTGAGCAACTGAAGCGGGTACATGATATCCTCTTTCTTCAGCGGAGCCAGACCCCTGCCAGACAAAGTTAACTTTGCCCTGATGCCAACGACTCAAATCCAACTTGGCCTATGGTTAGGGCTCTCTGCCTGCACAAAAATGCTGTTAATATTTGTCAGAAGTGACGCAAATTTAAAAAGACGAATGTTGGCCCTTTGGTGTAATATTTTAATATACAAAGCCAGAATGTGCCTTGTCAGATTTTGTGATAAGGACAGTAATACGATTTTAAAATTGTCTGTTTAAATGTTTTTTAAAATAATAAAACGATACACTAAGGTTTTGATTGAACTATTAGTAGACACCCAATGTAAAAAGAGCATATTTTGTATTAATTTACAAAATTTTAATATTAATTATCGTATTAATTTACAAATGCTTTTGACTGTATGCTTCATTTAAAGTAAGCAGGAAAGAAATAAGCCCTTTATAAAGCATCATCAATTGTGTGTTTGCTTGTCAGGTACAGTAAGTAAACCTACACTGACAGAAGCAGTCAACACTGCAAGATGTGCATTAGATGAGCATGGACCAAATATCCTCGACTAAGCATATATTTTATTTATAGGGGACATTTTACTGTCAAATAGGGACTGGAACAGGTTCATTAACTCTGACAGCCCAAGTCTCGTGGTGTTGAAATATCCCCCATTCTGCCACTCAGGCCCTTCACCGTATAGGTGCCGCTGCGAAGCACGTCGGGGCCCTGTGCTACTATATTCCTGACAAGCACTGCACACCCCTTTATCAAGTGTGAGTTGAGAAGCTGCCATCTGACACAAAAGGAGATGCAGAGGGCTAATCATTCATTCTTTCCGCACAGGCAGTGATAGGTGTCTCAGTTCCACACGCATCACCTACCCTAAGCCCTCTGCATCCTCTCTGGGTGTTTCTCATAGCCGCTGGTTTCTGGCTGCTTCTGCTGCTTGTAGTAAGGTGGGGTGCGGGGCACAGGAACAGCTGCAGTCACAGGACAAATAGAAGCTGAGGACGCTGGTCTACCCTGACCACAACAAGACGCCACTAAAAGCAATGCCAGAAAAGACAACTGGCAAGAGTTTTCTAATGCAGTGGGAATAAAACTCTCGCATCTTGGCAATTTTTAGCAGTAGTTAACATAAAACTATGTTATAGACGTTGCATATATTGACTGTGATTAATTACCAGGCTTCAGCATACTTTTTACATTTTTAAAAGTTACCATTTTTATTTAAAAAAATAATATACAGTGCAAACAGAATTCAGTGTTTTCAGATCAATCTAAAAACATGTACCTCAATGCACTTTTTCTGCAACATCATTTTTATGTGCCTTGCCGCACGTTCTGCCACAGTTTCAAAGAGAAATGTCCACTGAGTGGCTCTAAAACACAGGTTCAATACGTGAACCCTGAAACACTTTATATAGTTGATATAGGTATCCAACCCTAAATTGATAGTGTTAACAAATGCTAAACTGATATAAAAACACTTTTGTTGATGCAAGCATGCCATTTCAACTTCCTTTTACAAAGATTGAACTGTTTTGTTGAACCGTAGTTACACGGGTTTCAAACTGGATCTCCTCGTCTTACTATAGATAAGTGACCAGTTTATTAAACGTATATGTTACAGATCAGATTTATTATATATTTTTTTTTTACTTTAATTGCTCAAAGTATAGCTTATATGAACCCCTTCATGATATTTGAATGGCCTTTTTGAAGCTCAACCCCCATTCACTGCAATTCTAAAACAGGAACCAGCAGAAATATTCTTCAGTATTTCCATTTTTGCATTTCACAGTAGAAAGTAAGTCATATAGGTCTGAATAAATGAACAGATTACTTATATTTGGGAGAAGTATGTCTTTCCAACACATTTGTCCTTTCCATCGCAGACTTCCTCACCTGACTCAACCTCACTTGGAAGTGAAGCAATGCTGTGTTATCCGTGCATGACCTTTAATGCTCTAATATACTCTAATTCATCTCAGCCACAGAAGGAGTCCATGCAACTGACTAATCCCACAATGCCTTTCATGTCTGAAACACCAATTACAGGGGGATGATTTGAAGCCACACACACATTTACAGCGTCCTGACTTGCAGTACTGGTGATCACGTCCAGGACAAGCGTGGGAAAACCGACATGAAAGAGAGTCTAGGGGTTGGTCATGATTACTTAGATGCAAAGTGAATCAGGGGCAAAGAGACTGGTAAAAAGCATGTTCACTGGATATCAGACGCATTGTCTCATGCACAGAATTACTAAACATCACTGGCAATTAGCCACTGATATCCAGCCAGGAAGAACATTAGACTGTGAGCCAGACAGCCAGGAACGCAGGCTGGAGGTGGGGGTGCTGAGGTTTATTATCAGATGGATCTCTTTTATAACTGAGCTGGACACAGCATTTAAGTGGCTTCATATAATAACATAACAACACATAATAACAAGTTTTTCAAATGTTGTCTTGCTTCTGCTGAACACCAAAGAAGAAATCTTTGAAGAATGTTGGTTGCTGGCTCCATTGCATTTTTAACTCCCATAGAAAGAAACCAGAATTTTAATAAATTTGTGCGGATTTAGAACAGTTTGTGAATGAGTAAATGATGACAGGATGTATATTTTTAGGTAAGCTTGGAGAAAATCAATATTGTGAGGTAAAATATCTCAAAGCTTACTTATTTATTCATTTTCTCTCTTGACACTAGTAAAGAAATATCATAAATATAGTTTTATAGAGTCCCACTTAGTCAAAAGTTCAACTGAAATGGTTATGAATACAGTAACCGATGACACATTCAAACCAAACAAATGACATCAACAAAATTACTTGAGCATGACTAATAAATCTAAAAAAATACCCAACAATGCATTCTTTCTTAGATTTTGTGTTTAATGTTATGTCTTCTCAGCAAGCTGTTCATTTAATGGGAGGAAAGAAATTTTCTCTGGAAACATTTAATAACACACTATTCTTAATGTTGATGAATGAATGAATGAATGAATAAATAAGTGAATGCATGAGTGCATGGACAAATGAATAAATAATAATAATAATAATACATTTTATTTTAGGCGCCTTTCTAGCACCCAAGGACATCTTACAAAGAGCAGTACAAGAAACAAGTTACACACATACAATAAAAAAAAAATCAGCTAGAAATAAAAGCAAGCTTGAACAGGTGACTTTTTAGTGCAGACTGTATCACAAGTGTGATAGAAGTGATGCTCCTAATCTCTGGTGGGAGTGAGTTCCAGAGCCGTGAAGCAGAGCGGCTAAAAACTCTGTTGGTACTGAGACGAGCGGAGACAGGTGAGTGCTAGAAGATGATCTAAGGGTACGAGACGGAATAGCAACGTGAAGCAGATCAGATAGGTATGGAGGTGTGAGGTTGTGTAAGGCCAACAGAAGTATTTTGAAGTCGATGCGATATTTAACAGAAAGTCAATGTAGTTGTTGCAAGGTGGGGAGTAATGTGTTGTACAGATGAGGTTCTGGGGATAATGCGGGCAGCTGAATTCTGGACATAAGTTGTAGCTTATGCAAAGTTTTGTGAGGGAGACCATAGAGCAAAGAGTTGCAATAGTCCAAGCGTGACATAACCAGGCTATGGCAAGGATAGCAGTAGTGCGGGGGGTGAGAGATGGACGAAGACAGTTTATATTGCGAAGGTGAAAATATGCAGACCGGGTGATGTTATTGAGATGGAACTGAAAAGAAAGAGTGCTGTCTAGAATGACACCCAGACTTCTAGCTTGAGTGGAGGGAGACACAGAGCAATTATCAATAATTAGAGAGAAACTTTCTGTTTTGGATTTTGATTTGGTGCCAATGAGGAGAACCTCAGTTTTATTAGTATTTAATTTGAGAAAGTTAGAAGAAAACCAGGTTTTTATTTCTGTCAAACAGACATTGAGGGAGGAGGGTGGGAGGCGGGAAGTGGGTTTGCTAGTAATGTATAGTTGAGTGTCATCAGCATAACAGTAGAAATTAATGTTACATTTTCTAAAGATGCTGCCAAGTGGAAGAAGATAAATGATGAAGAGAAGGGGTCCCAGTACAGAGCCCTGGGGCACACCTGAAGTAACGGCAAGAATGAGATGAATAGGATTTAAGCTGTACAAACTGAGTAAACCAGAATCAGCTGCCATTAAAAGGTCGTTGTTAATTTTTATTAGAGCAGTTTCTGTGCTATGTAGAGAACGGAAGCCAGACTGAAATTGTTCATATAGGCTATTACGTAAATGCAATGAATGAGTGAATGTGTGAGTACATGAATGAATTAAAAGTGCTAAACGTGTGTGAGTACAATGAATGAATAAATGCATGAGTGCATGAATAAACAAGTGAACATGTGAGTTAATGAATGAGTAAATGTGTGAGTGTATGAATTTACGAGTGAGTGGATGTATGAGCAGTGGATATACTGTATGTATTATCTATTAACTACTTAACAGCTATCAGTTACCTGACTGGCTTACACACGCATGATTGAGCCATAGCTTGGAATTTGTGACCACTGAAATCAACACTAAGCATGCATCAAAATGAAAAAGAAAGCCCCTCTTGCTGCTGGGGTTCAGGGGCCTCATCCTGCCTTGGGTGTCCATTAACTCATTAGAGCATCTGATTAAAATATCAGACTGCAAGAGCAGCGAGTCTTCAGTCAATCAGCAGCCAAACTGAGAAACCTGAGGCCTGTGCATCAGCTCATCAGTCACTGGGAGATGTGTAGCTACAGTTCACACACACACACACACACACACACACTCTTCAATGCTTCATACTACAAAGAATTTCAGCTGGCAGGTATAATCATGCTCCTTTGCTGAGACAGCACGCTCATCTATTTTTCTTCTTTGTTTTTCAGTGGACAAAACACACAGTAAAAACAGATAAACTCCTTTTTAAATGCTGGGTACAGCATTTTTCATGTTTTTCTATAGGTTTCATTAGCTAAGACAATATATATATATTTTTTTTATATATATATTTGAAAGAAAATATTAATATTTACTGAAAAGGTTTAACTAAAAAAAAAAAGAAAAACGTAATAATAACAAATAAACAATAACAACAAAATGAATAACAATTTGAAAACACAACTAAAACCAATCACGTACGTACCAAAAGTTTACAGAATTAATTAATTTATAAGCTTCAAACTGGAGAAAATTAAATATTAATTATTGTTTTAATATTGACGTTTTAATATTGATTTAAAATATAAATCTTTCCTTTTCCCTTTATGAGTGCAATTATCTTTATAGCCCTCATAATAATGCAAAAATAATGTTAAGCTATGGTTTACAATATGTATAGTGTGAAATCTTAAGCTCATATAACCCAGGATTAATTACTAACTCAGAGACAAATATGAAAAGCAGGAAACATGAAACAAGATAAGCCAGGATTACGTTTACCCAGGTTAACTGGCTTCGGTAAACAAGCAAGCTTGCAGACGTTTTCTATGAAGTGCACTCTCCCACTCTCCTCCTGAGCTTCTGTTGTTCTGAAACCAAAAACCAGCGCTGTGAGTACACAAACTGTCAACTCTTAAACTACCGTGCTCTTCTTCTGGACGGCAGAACCCCCAGCGTCTCCTTCAGAACCCCGTCTCACGAGTTATTTGATAAAGTGACGAGGGGGTGCTGTGAGCGACTAGACAGGAATAGGCTCTATTTTTAGAGTGTCAACATGGAACACATTCTAGAACATGCTCCTCAGGGAACACTGGCCTTCAAGCTCCTGAAGGACATTAAGCTACGGTCACCTGGTGGCCTAGATAGAATTACTATTGTGAGTATAAAGAGTTAAGAATATCATATCAGAACGCCCAATGAATTCATTAATACTTGACCTATTTAGGGTGCAGTTATAGCAGCATAACATTTGCCTTTAAGTATCTTCTTCTATTACCACACATGTTTAGTAAATGCAATTAAGCAAAAGACAGGCAGGAACAGGATAACAGGGTGTATTTCAACAGTTAAATCACTGCATCAAGTTCAAAGAGCTGCTTGTAAGCTAGCAACTTCTTCCCGTCTTCTGTAGCACAAGACAGCTGCTCCTGCACATGATAGTAGTGACACATCAAATAGAGATTATGTTTCACTACGCCTTGCGGTTTATGTTTTAAATACTATCTGGAGTAAAAAGTCAGGGCCAAAGGTCACAAATCATGAAATCAATACAGGCGTTTAACTTAATAGTATTTAATTATTCTGCAAATTGCAGCTAAGCATCAAAACATATCAGTTCTCATTTGCCCCAGCTGTCATCTTCAGACATTTTTGTTGATGAACAAAATAAAGTAACCAAAGCAAGTATTTCTCTTTCATTTGGTATCATTTAACCAAACAAATAAGCAAATCTTGGGAGGGGTATGTTTTGAGAGTATGTTTTGGGTAAAGATGATAATATAGTTTTTTTTCATCTTCATGATTAACAACCTTTGATCTTGCAGTAGAAATAATGCTCTCAAAATCAGTAAAATTTGCAGTTATGTAACTGTACAACTAAGTTACAGTATGCTGTAGTTTGCACTATTGAAAACTTTGAGCGAGGAGCATTATTCATACTCCCAAAACAAATCCTTCAAAGACAGATTTCAATTGAGTTCGAAATAAATGTGTGGGACTGAATTGTTTGCGTGGAGTTCTCGCGAAACATTGTTTATTGGAAGGAATTTTCTGGCCTTTGATGCTTAACCACGCATCGCTATTTTTACACCAACACTTGTTCTCCTCGAACGAAGAGATATTGTTTTCACCCGGTGCATAAACACACATAAACACTAGTTGGCTTGGAATAGCGGGCTGCTTATCAACAGGAAGTCACAGTTCCTACTATGGAAATGTCATTGTTTGACTCCTACAATACACATTAAGGGGCTTTCTGTAATCAGCTCTGGGGACTGAGGGGCTGGGAGCCGTTTCTGTGCTCAAACAGAGAAGAAGTGAGTGTACTTCACAAACCAAAGAAAGATTCCCAAACAATGGATTTGACAGGATATAACTTATAGCAGGAAGCTCTGAATGGTTACCCACTCTAATGTAATCCTCAATCCATCATACTGACCAGTCATATTGTGCCAACAAACAGACCATTTAACAGCCTTTTATGAAATTAATAACAGCCTGCAGTTCAAGGCATCACGTAGACCCACAGAAAAGACAGGACAAAAGAGGCCAAAGTTGAGCTTGTACTCAAGGCGGAGGAGATGCAAAAAAAAAAAATGTTTTTAGTGAAAACACACAGCATCCTCTTTCCTTTAATCATTAGCCTTATGGCGACAATCAGACAGTCTTGTCAGAACATTAATCTGGTTACTGAAGCCTTTTATGACAGCTTAAGCTCTGCTAATTCTCATAACCCATGTATCACATTTCCCTATCAGGAGCAGTGCTACGTCAACAGCGTAATTACTTCAACTCGCATGCAAACAGAGAACTTCACATTCCTCCCGGCAAGTATTTTCTCTGTGCACTTCCTTTGCTTGTCTTGATGTACTTAGGTTGAGTCAGAAAGTGGATTTTACAGGCAAGAACACAGAATTAAAAAAAAAAAATGTGTTATTCAACAAATCAATGAAAACTGAAATAATATACAGTGTGCGGTTTCAATTGCATGTTTAAACAAATACTATTAACAAATAAATAAGTGAACACAGAAAATGTTCACTGTTGTTGGTATTTTTAACCAACGTATAGGAACCGCAAATATTAAATTTTCATCCCACATGTAGTGTATGCATCACATTTTAATTCATACGTTTCAATTATTTTTGTAAATTATTATTTAACATTTTAAGATCTCCAACACAAAGTCATTTTTTGGATCATTTAAAAAAAATAATAATAATAATAAAATAAAAAAATAATGATAATCAACTACTCTAAATATATTACAATTTAGTGTGAGACCAATGGCACAGTTTCATTTTTTTTTTTTTTAATACAGTCCCATCACCTGCCTCTTTTTCAAAAACCAATTGCAATCCAGTTTGTTCTTAGATTTTAATAGGGGGTTTTAGTCTAATAAAAGAAGGTCAGCTATGAGAACAATAGTTCAGCTATTCTAAATGTATCCATGTGAATTCCATCGTGTTGGAACAGAACAACAAATATTCACCCATCCTCACCAATCTTCATCAAAATGGCGAAAACTCCTGTAAAACCAATCAGCAAAAACAACTTTTTTTTTTTTCTAAAACACTATCACTCAGTTACCCTGAGATAAACTAACCTTGGCCTGAGCTAACCTGGGCTAATATTCCCCTCGGCCTGATCTCACATTGTCTTCCAGAGGTCACGCTGAGGGGAGATGCTGCAGCTCTTCTACTCTGCACGGCTCCTCCCTTAACTCTGCAGTCAGAGTGAAGATGCAGTCTGGCTCGACTTGATCTCTGTCTGATATTGGATACATCAGAAACATCCTCAGACTGCAGGATGGTCTGTTTAAATGCACCTGTATGGAGGGGAGTTCTAAATGAAGATATGGAGAGGAGTAAATTGGTCCGTCACAGTCTGAGCACCACAATAAAGTACCTGCCAACATTGCTACACTTAGAATGACAAGCTGTCTTCATACTGTAAGTATAGGCTGGACATGGAAAGCAGTGCAGCACTGCAGCTGGAAATGAGCAGAGAGACACAGGGAGAGTTGTTGATGTGAAGAGCCCCACACAATGCCCCTGAAATAGATTTATCTTTAGAACTGATCAATGGCCTCCAAATACAGAACAAGGGTTCAGCCGGTTCAAAATACAGAATACCCCATATCAAGTAGTAGTACACTTATTACAGACATACTATACTTTAAAAGAAGAGTATACTTTAAATTTAGTATTTTAAGTCACTTTATATTTGCATTTAAATGCATTTATATAGTATCAAATATAAGAAAATAAATATATCTAAATATATTTAACATATAAACATTACATATTTTCAAGAACTATATACATGCATGTGTTTGTGTTTATATATACTTAAATAAATAAATATACACAGTACATACAAATATATTATGTAAAGAAAAACTTTTATTTTGGATGTGATTAATCACGATTAATCATTTTACAGCACTATATATAGGCTCTGTGTCTCAACAACTTTCAATATTACAATCAATTTAGTAAATTGGTGTCTATGAGCAAGCTCTCCTTTGACACACAGAATTAGAGCCCAGAGTGTTTGCCTGGGTCATATCGCAGTGCCTATGATAAGTTAAAGGCTCGAGGTATCAAATCAGACACCTTGTCAATAGAGCGTTATCAGCCTCTGTTTGAGTGTGGCACTGAGTGCCAGACGACTCGACAGACAGAGGAAGGAAGGCTGCTACTTCATAGTCCATACCTCTTCCAGCCATACAGGATGAAAGAAGCATTCTCTCCTCAACTATAGGTAAAGCAATGAGGATCCTACAGTATTCTCGTGGTGCACGTCTTTTTTTAAAAACTTAATGATTTTACAGGTATTCTCTCTCTCTGTAGTAAGTTACTCTGTATTTCCCGCTACCTATTTTTGCATTATCATTGGCAGTGCTGGTCAGTGCCTTGCGCTGGCCCCTTTGAGGTAATGATACAGTCCTTCCGAAACTACTCACATCCCATTGACCCAGTTGGACGTAGTAACTCAGAGTTTGTAAATACACAGTAGGCCTGTCAATGAAGAGACGATTAACGTAAAGTTAAAGGACGGTCATGGTACTTTTTGTTCAATTGACTTCCATTCACATGCTGCAAAGTTGCAGGTTTGCAGCATTGCAGGAGATTGAAACATTGCTACATATTGCATCCATAATTTAAAATACAACACAACACATAAAACACATCATCAAGAAGTCATATCTTTGTGTAAAAGTTCGCATGGTCGAAATCTAGTGGAACCACAGCTTAAAGGGTTAGTTCACCCAAAAATGTATACGATCCTGTTATTTACTCACCCTAAAGACATCCTAAGTGTATAAGACTTTCTTCTATCAGACAAATTCAATTGTTCTGGCATCTGGCATTGAAGTGGGTGGGTGTTTCTGTTCAACAGTCCAAAACACGTATAAAATAAAGCTTCTTAAAGGCACGCAGACAACATCAGGACAATTTTTAATGGTCTCAGATAGTACTCAGAAAGTCATATACACCTAGAATAGCTTGAGAATGACTAAAACACAGGCTGATTTCATTTTTTCATTAAAATTTTATTAAACTTGTTATTATTGGAAATAACAGTAAATCATGATACAGTTTACAACATTCATTGTTATTACACATCTTTCATGAAACAAAGAAACATGAAATGCTGATTTGAGTTGAATTTATTTCATAATATTACCTGGATGCTCTAAGGAAAAACGGTCCAATACAAGTCCAAAACAATCAAGAGACTGATTTCAGTAAACCATAATGCCAGTTTTAGACCCCAGATGAGCGGTCTGAACGAGAACAAACTCAAAAAGTGGATTCCAACATGACAAACATTGATTTGAAGCAAAACAATCACGACTGACCAACCAGAACCAAGTATCCGGGAGAGCCACGTAATAATCGGATCTTAAAAAAGCTAATAAAAGGAATACAGTGCTCAGACATCACGGAAAAGACAAAGATGAGGTGCAGGATCCTGAAATCAGATGCTACCCATATTTCCACCAGCAGACAGTATTCCCAGGGGAATTCTGGGTACCATCAGCTCCACATGTTGTGCAAAGGATCAAAGAGCAGCATCCAAGCCAGCAGGGCAGCGTGCCAGCCAACATGGTGACCTGCCAACCCCAGTTGTTCCTGCCATGCCCACTTCTATCGTGTTCAAACCTGACCTTTTGCATAACAAGCTGCAGCTTCATGGGGAGGTCCCTCCTCTCCTTTATGCCAAAAATCTCGATTACATTACAACCCCAGCAAGTCTTTTTAACTAATGCACATGACGAATTAGTGCCCATTTCCTGTTTGGGCTTGTGGAAAAATTGGCTAAAGTAATATTTGGTGGATCTAAATTCCTTTTCAGACACAACTCAATTGAAGGGCTACCACTCCCCAAGCTTTTGTAGAAGCAGCTGTTAGAAAACACAACATCTGCAGTCCAGAGCAGCAACAGGACCCAACCCTACCCCGGCATGTGACCAACTCCTTGGGCTTAGTTCACCCCACGCAAATAATGCCTGAGTTCTGCCCTCTCTAATGGACGCGACACAATAAGGTGTGAGAGAGAGTCGGATTATGATTATGACAGTTATTGCACTCAGACACGAGATCTCTGTGCTCAATGGTCAACATTTTATTTGATGCCCCTAGTGGTTTTAATACATTTCATGTAAAGTATGTGAAATCATTCTTTTGAAAGTAATGTTACACTAAAGTTGAGGGTGCTCAAGACAAGCCTGAACTGAACTGGAATGTGATATTACAAAATGATTCTTTCATATTTGTTCATTGAACTACATCTGGCAGGAATATATTCCGAAAAAAAAAAATAAACGAGATCCAGAGAGAGATAGGAAAAAGTATAGGCTCGTAAGGGTGAGCACATTTGCTAAAGTGGAGGGAAAAAAACACTTCTCACTCTCATTAGATTGCTTGTTAATTGTTTGTATTTTTTTTATAGCTTTGGTGTTTACATTCTGGCGGGGAAATTATGGCGGGGAACATCAAGGAATAAAAGCGTCAGCTCCTTATGGAGGTCAATTGCACTGTTAGTCTGAAAAAAACGGTACAAAAGCTGGGATGGTACCACTATGGACCTGGACGTTTGACCCGGACCTGTTTGGAAAGTGTATCATATTTTGTATTTTCTTGGGCAATGGCAATTTAAGCATCTTAAATATTTTTCTTTTCTCATGTTTGTTGAATTATTTGACAAAATTACAAAAATGGGTGGATGAAAAATATTGTACCACTTCACAATAGAGTTTCTTGTATTAACATGAATTAGCTAACATCAAATGTATTATTTATGTTAACTGCTGATAAAATCCTTCTAAAGCAGTTCTTAGTATATTTTAACATTTACTCATACATTATTAAAATCAAAGAAAAATAAATAAAAATTTTCAATTTTTATTCACTGTAAGATTATTAACTATAATGCTAATGAATATTCTTTTATGAGTATCTACTGTACATAGCATCTAAGAAAAGCTTGCGATTCTACCATGTTGTGTTCTACTTTTTTTGTGCGTGCATAACATTTAAAAGCGCTGTTAAAATGTTTCATATATATATATATATATATACATTATTGGTAGTTTCTACAGCCCCACTTGCAATCTGATTCAGACAATGTTAACTCAATAAAGCAATCTATGCAAATGTTTGTTGTTCTTTAAACTGAGGATGTGAAAAACAGACAATACGATTTTGCACACAAAAGAAAACATTGTGAATCATGTTACAATTATGTGAATGTTTGCATCCAGATCAGAATCTGTAAAACAAAAATAAATGAAAACCTACAGTCACAGTTCTCAGTTTACATCAGAATGTGTTGTTCAGTTGTATTCCCCTCTTATCAGCTGGTATGGATTGTTTTTTAGCTGATCAAAATGTAATCATATTAACATATGAGACATGTGAGAATACTGACAATGCAGGCAAAGAGACACAAAACCGAAGAAAACGGAATCAGGAACGGGAACTTGAACAATGAATAAGTCAGGAAGTCTCTTTCAAGTCTGTTTGATGTCCATGGGCAGCAAGGGCCTGTGGATATTCGAGAGGTGAATCTGTATGAATGTGTATATTTTGGAAGGCTCTCTCTTTGATGTCAGTGGGAATTTTTTGGTTTCTAGGTCACCAAGACAGTGGTCAACAGTTATTCCATCCAAGCCGAGAAAAGCATTATTAGAATGTCAGCTGACTATGAAAATAGGAAGATCTGGCTTTGAGTCGGAGGAAGCAAAGCCTCCCCAAAGTCAACAGATCAACTCAGCATGTTCTCAAGGATAGGGCATTCGGCCTGCACTCTTCTTCCTTTTTAAATTCACCTTCTTCTGCAACAATAACATTTCAGCTGGTCCTTGGCAGCATGATGAATTTCCCAGTAGCCTCTAACATCGTGGAACACAAGCAAACTGGGCCAGTAATGTGTCTTATCAAGTGAACGTATGGATTGGGGCAGAAAAACAAGCCATCTTTAGCTGAGTTAGATGAATCTGAACATAGACGCATGATGATAGTTCCTGCCATGGGAGTAATTCTTGAACTTGTATGGAAGGGGGGAAGCTTGCATGGGGGCTCATGACCTTTATCGTGCTGCCAAAGCCTTACCCATGAGACCTTGCCGCATAATCCATGCCTCATTGCTGGAATAAAGGCCCCTGGGTGGAGTTCATCTGCTCCATCCCATATCTAGATGGAGGTAACCTGGAATATGCACACCAGGAAATTATATAATATATATAGGCGTTTTGGTTCGTTTAAGATCATAAGAACTTCCACAGGAAGTGCATACTGCTGTTGGGAGTCAATCAACACTACTGCGACATTACTGTTCACACCAAAAAGAGGTGCAAACAGCATCTTGGTGCACAACCCAACCCCATTTACTCCCGTTTGATAAATCGCCAGTGCTGGCTTCAGGCCAGAACACGAGCGGTTGTGTGTTGAGCGCCGCCAGCTCTGCCACAGGTCACAAACGCTTTGAGGAAAGCCCTGGAAATATACAGCATGTTATGCAATTCTGGCAAATTTTGTATTCCTCATGTCCTGCATGTGCAAGGATATAAGTAGAGGAACAGGGGATCCGAATCTGTACATTTGTTGCCATGACCTCACTGCTTTGACATCCCAATCTCATTCTTCTAAAGGCCAACGCAGAAGCAGCATGAGTGACAGCCTTTGATCGAATTATAATGATCTGATACACCAGACCACAAAACGAGTAAATGATTCTGTCCTTCAGCTGATGAAAAGGACAGTTGGAAATTGAGCAACAGTGATTGTGGGCCCATTATATGGAAATATTAGATTTTATATGTATAAGGAAATATATATATATATATATATATATATATATATATCGGCGTTAACTCTTATTGCGAGATAAAAAAAATATTGCTGTTAATCTATTCACAAAGTTGGGATGATGATTTCCGCCGGTTTCACACAGCACACGTAAGCAGAGCGTATTGTTCCGGCGCCCCTTGTTAACGGATAAGAGCTTCCACACAGCGCGCATAGCAGGAGCAGAGCAGAAGTATACCGAATAATATAGATAGTCGCATAACAAAGTACGCTGGCAATGACATAAATCAAAGCACATGGCACACAGTATTCGGAAAAGGGTGCTGGAAAATACGACAGGAATAAGATGCTTGTCTAAAGCCTACTGCAGTACAAGCTGTGGTTCAGCTGCGCGTGACAAACGCTGCCAGAATGAAGCACAATCGGCGCGCTCTGCTCCTGCTCTTAACAGTTTACGTGATCTGGCTCTTTATTTGTATTTATTTATTTATTTTATATATCAGAATATAATAAACGTGCGTGTGGTAAGAGCATCTACGGCTTAGATTGCGTTGGCCAAAACACACAAGGAAACGCGTTGTGAAAAATAATATCACAGACATTGCATTCAGACTCTAGACTTATCACAGAGGTTGGGAGACAAAAAACACAGACATGGCAGATTCAGATGGGATTAAAATCACCAAGTACTTCTGTGAAACAAAACATTCTCTAACGACCCCCTGTAAACTAATCACATCCGAACGGGGCTTTACTTTTAGTCATTATTTAGGTAGCACACATATTCTGAATGCTTTTGGCAGAATTCAGTTGAGCCATTTTAATCTAGATTAATCATAGTTTAATTTCTAAATTAATCTAGATTAAGAAAATGTATCTATGCCCACCCTAATATATAGACATAGAACTAAACTGGCAGGTTCAAAGGTGAACTGCAACATTATACATATTTTTTGAATGAACTACAATTAACGAAGCACTGTGAAAGATGCACAAATAAAATACTTGCTTATATTATTTAATCGTCATTGTTAACTTAACTATAAAATGAAAACAATAATTTTCACAAAATATATAAAATACAAATATTAGATAAAAAAGGAACAAAATACTAAATGACAAAAGTTAAAGTACAAAAAAAAATTAAACTTTACATTTCAATGCAAACTGGAATAATTATTAAAACTAATTCTAAAAACAAATTTAAATTATTATATGAATATAACAGTAAAATAAAGGTGATTACTTGATCGCAGTGCATCATTGGCATGATTTTTTTGCCTCTGTATTTAATTAGTGCATTTCTTTTCAGGATCACATAACATTAAGTGCAGTTTGATACAAAATGCCACAACTAAATAAATTTTTTAGAAAAAGAAATATTCATATACTATCTACTAATAACCTTAAACCTTCAAAACAACTGTTCACTCGCTAAAGTGCACAATTCACATAGAAAAACTATATCTAACGCAGTTGACTTGCAACTGAAATAGAGAACAACAGAAATGTTTAAATCAAATCCACCTGCATAAATTACTATACTGGATACTAACCACTGAAGCATTTGAAATCCAGACAGGAATAATCCTCCATCTCCAGTGGGGCGCCTAACAGTTGGCAGTCGCAAAAGTAAATAGTCTATGTTGGCATTTGTCAAGTGTTACCAATAACAACCTTTTTTCTTCTAAAGGGGAGATATGAAAAGCCAAGAGGAATTATTATTGAAGGCATGGGCTTTAAATTGGCCACCATACTATTCCCTAATTCTGTAAAGCCAAATGTTTCATTTTCAGATCAACTCTGTCATCTTCTTAAAGGCTTAACAAAACCACAAGTCAAGCCATACGGTTTTGACTTTCTCAGTTTCTTGATTCGTCACATAAAAAAAAAAGAAATTCTTGTAGGACCCTGTCACATTGCCACAGAGGAGATGCACTTTAATCAGTCAAATAGGCCGATTTTGGATAGCTTGCTTAAATGCAAGAAGAAATGAAGGAAATTGTCTTAAACGGCGGACTGAAGGCTGAATGAGACGGACATACAGTACCTTTTCGTTTGGGTCATGAGAGGCACAAAATTGTGCAGACGTCCTTGACTGCTGAGAAACACTTTAGGAATCTGGTATCAGCTTTCAGCCACTGTAGCCGTCTTGTACGGTGCAACTTAATAAACTACATCACACATGTAGGCCACTCATGCCTGTGAAAAACAGTACAATTCATTTGAAAAGTGCTTCATATGAAGGTTATACTGCTGTATTAGAACGATATACCAGATGTCAAAGTATGTGTGTTTCAACTAATGAGACAATTTAAGCAAGAGACTCCATTCTACAACAAAATAAACCTTTGGTGGCGTTTATTTGAAGCTATTGTACTGTCAGACTCCGGTGGAGCATCAAATGACCATAATGATTTCTGAAGGATGAGTTAAGACTAGAGCAAAGCCTGCTGGAAATACAGCTTTTAGGGGAAACAAAAAAATGCTTTGATAAAGAACTGATTATAAGTGCTTCACGTTTATATCCAGAAAGTTATCTTGAGACTTTATTTGACATTCACCAAAATCAAGATACATACAAATAGCTTATGCATAATATTATAAGCATAATAACGACTTTAAGGAAATCGTCGTTACTATTCATTATTTGTGTCATTCCCTTCGAGCACTTTCAGAATTGAATGAGTACCATTGAAACTTTTACTAAATGTTGACATTATAATAGATTTATCTGCAAACAGTAACAGGATTAAATGTTCTACAGTGAGACAAGCCAACACAACACATTTTAACACCCACTGCTAATACTTACTTTTGTTTATGCCGTTTTCCTTCCAAAGTGATGTCACTTCCGGGAGTGTGATGTCATTAGAGAATTGGCTTTTGTAATTAAGGAGATACTAGCAAAGTTATTCACTGAACAATACTGCACTTCTTACAAAATATGATTAATACGTCTTAGGACACAGCATATATGCCCAACCGCCTCCTAAATGTACACATTTATTGATGTGTCCAACTTTTTAAGGAAGAAACGTAATTTGTTGCTTAATTTAATGCATCAATACAACATCTCTTTGGTAAAATTTAAATAGTCGTCTTGCCTATCTCCTTTTTTATCGGGAATTTTTATCTTTTTTATCTCTCTCTCTCTTTTTTTTTTTTTGCATTGCAAATGTATTTTTAATAAGGACACATTTCTTAACATTTTGCTTGGATTTATAGTCCATCTTGAGTTTGACCGTGCTGTACTATTTTTCTTGTTTGCGTTTACAGTGCTGTTGTTTCTTTGCAATCAGTCAGTAAAGAGATATTACAATGGCTAACATATCAGAGGAAACTATACATTTATTAGCAGTTAAAAAACGAAATTAAGAAAAATGCTAAATATAAGGTCAACTCAAATTGGTTTAAATAATTTAAAATTCACATAAATTCTCATAATGTATCATATATTAAATACTGCAGTAAAACTTTGCATCACCAGGTCAAGAGATCTGAGATTATATAGATTAATAAACTGGGACTTTTTTTCTCTCGCTCTCTTTCTCTCCCGTGGCATAACATTCACACAAAAATGCAAGAATTAATGGTGACAGCACTGTTGATAAAATCCTTTTCATAGAATATCTACGAAGAGATGCAACAAGATTGCTGGTTTATTTCATTTAGGCCATTTACAGTTAAAACTTTTACCAAACCATCATTAGTTTTAATGGGTTTTAACAGCACTGATCTCCTCCTCTTCATTGGGTTCTTCTTATCTCACAAAGCAGGCCTAATTTACTTCTACGGCCCAAGTTCAATTACACCATCAGAGACACCTAAACGCATCACTAAGGTATTGCTGGTGATGTGAAACATGACTCCAGGCCTCTGTCCCATTAGAGCCCGTTACTTATGGAACAAAACCATAACAAACTGACTGCATCATCATAAGCATCCTCATAAAACATTCACTCCAGATGAAGCCATGAGAAACCTGTTGTCCATTGGCCAGGCAGCAGTCAGCCGAGAACAGGAGACCAGTTACCATTGGCTGCTTCCTGTCAGTAGCATCTCAACTGGAAGTTCCTGCATCGATCCGGAATCATCTTCACCTCTTACAGGAGAAGGTAACATGATACGATGAAAAGACTTACCACAAACTCAGACCAGCGCCTTCAGTACTAAATACCAGCAGACAGCGGTTTTCTTGAGCACAATGTTATAAAATGCTTTAATAAATAGTTTGATTTATTTCTAAGAACAAACATAAATTCCACTAAATGAACCAAATAACTTTTTTTCAGAGCAATTCTTCTGTACAAAAGAAAAATAATAAAAAATTACAGTTTAAAAAACAAAGCAAAACTAAAAAAAAAAAAAAAAACTTCTCCAGCTCCACCCCATTTCCCTTCCATAACGGACATTGAGCTTAACTTGCTTATTTATACTTACATTTGATTGTGAACCAGTTGCTCGGGAACACTTTCTCATCTTCCCAGAAGCAAAAAACAAAATCTTAGATTTAACATCATGATGAAAGAAATCAAATCATGGCCAGCTGTTTCAGAGGTGAACCATTTCTTTGAGCTGGTACCTCGAGTACAAATGCTTTACAACATAATTGTTCCCTTCATGAAGTTGCGTGCCAACCAAACAAACAAACAAAAAAGGAGGGGAAAACATCATTTTTGACATAGCATCTTTACAAGAAACAAGCAGCGTGGTTTTATGATCAGCAAGAAAGGACAGGTGCGGAAAGGGAACAGGAGGCGAAGGAGGCGAACACACACGCCACAATTACAGCACACGATCGTATAGGTGTCTAGTGAAAACAAAACCAACAACATAATAGGATGATCTCTGATTATATTTTTGTTCTGACTGGGACGCTGTATACATCTTACAAAACCTGCCATGTCAACTGGCATAAATAAAAGGAATGGTGTAAAAAAAAAAAAAAAAAAAAAAAAAAAAAATCATAATATTTAAATCATAATTATAATAATAATAATAATAAAAAAGTGACTTAAGTTACTAAATTCAAATATACACAGCGACTCCTTTATTATATACATGTATTTACACATCTCTTGTCTTTGTTGAATACCTTGATGGTGATATTGGAGCTGCTCTTAAGACCAGCCTCTCTTCTTTGCGTGATCTATCGGGTCAAGAGACCCTGAAACCGAGGGGCTTGTCCGAAGGCACTTGCGACCGACTCAAAATACTGCAATCTGTTTTTTAAAGAGCGTTCAGCCAAGACGACAGAAAAAAACAAAAAAAAAAAAACAAGGCCACTTTATAGGCACTGTAGCCCTCCTCATAGACGACGAGCTCGGTAAGGCAGGCGTGGAAGGAGAACAGATGAACGGTTGAAGGGGGATCCTCCAAAGCCAGCGTCCCCCCACCCCCCGCACGTGGTCTGCACCGAAAATCGGGCCACTCGAAACGAAACCAAAAGCACAACCGTTTGTAAACAGCAACAATAACAACGTAAAAGTCTTTATAGGCTTCTCTCACGAGTTCCTCAGTCCTGCTCGTAATCCAGCAGTTTTTTCTCTTTTTCTCCAAAAACAAAGCAAGGCTTCTCTCTGCCTCCTCATAACGAAATAGAATTTGCTTCCTCTGTACATAAAAAAAAAAAAAAGGAACGAAAGAAATTTGCCACTTTATCAGCCTCGAAAGAAGTCAAAAATAAAAAAACAACACATGGGGGGAAAACTCAGTCTCAGTGTTTCTGAGATGGCCTTGGTCTCCTCGTCCTGCTCATCGGAGCTCATACGCAGTGTTCTTTGTGCTTGGTGGTGGCGTTATTGACGTTTTTACAGTTGTTGTCCTTTGGGCTGAAGCCTGTCCAGTAGGGTGCTTTGAGGGAAGGGCTGCTGCGGCCACTGCTGCTTTCGCTGCTCCGCGTGGTGCAGATCAGCCCGTTCTTGGTCCGCGCTGCAGGTTTAGAGTACTTTTGGATGGAACACTTGCCCCCCTCTTCCACCAGCTCCAGCTCTTCTTCTTCTATCTCGTCCTCGTCCTCCTCGCTGGTGCAGGTCCGATCCGGGGAGCCCATGAGCTTGGTGCGCTCGTACTGCGCGTCCCGGTTGTCCTTGTGCTGCGGCCGTGTCACAGGCCTCAGCGGTTCCCATTGATTGTTGACACTCTCCTCCACGGGCACGCGCTCCCGCCTCTCGCGCTCTTTGCGGCGCTTACGGGTCCACCACACGCAGACGATGACGCAGAAGACCCAGAGTACGCACAGGACGACGCACAACACTGGCACCAGGTAGTCTGTATGGAAAGAGGATCAAGTCAGACGTCACAAAACTGGGATTCATGCTCATAATAATGAACAAAAAGTAGGGATGCAAGACATATAAACTATTCTCGTTATAGCAAGTCATTAGTGGGCATTTTGATATTATATTGTGGACGCTCATTCCAACAATGTCTTTGTAGAATCAATTTTGTCTCTAATACTATACAGTAATATGTATATTGTATTGTATATATTAATAATACATAAAATGGTGTGTTTATATGATAAAATTATACAATTTATATAATTATAGGATCAAGTCCCTTATTTAGTCACTCATTAGCCACTGACAAATGGACATCAATTTTTATTTAAAGCAATATAATATAGTAATTTAAATATCTTTCATATTATATCGTATAATAAACATTTTGTATTTAAAATAATAAATTATAAATTATTTTAAAGCCACTTAAACATTCATTAACTATTGACCTAGACTTATGTGATTTTTTTATTAGAAAATAAAAATAGTATAAATAGTATATTTTTAATATTGGCAATAACATTACCGAATCAGAATGTGGGAGAAAAAGAGCTAAATATTTTACTTTAAATCTTATAGTTTATAAATATCTTCCATTAAAAAAAACCCAAAACCATTTATAATTGCCATTTCTAATTGCAAAAAAAAAAAAAAATCATTAATTTTGTCCCAACATTCTCATTAATGCATCGCTGCCGTGTGACAGATGACTGTTATATGACTGTCACACAGGTTTACGGCCTCCTTCCCACAACTGCTGGATTCTCTCAGTATCCTTCCTCCTGTGACTCACAAAGACATTTAAGCCGCACTAATTGGTGGAGACCGGGAATTGACACACTGTCGGGGGATGAAGGCTGGCTTTAGCCTCAAGGCCAGTTGGCCCCTGCTCTACTCACCCACTGGCTGGGACATGACCGGCATCTCCACTTTGACCTCGATGACGGCCAGCATGACGGTGCTGTTGTGCCGCTTGGACAGCGTGCTGACTATGGCACTAGCTGCCTCCTGGATCTGACTGTGGTTAGGCTGCTCATCCTGCTGGAATGACTGCACGAGAAATAGAGGGGATTCAAAAAAATATATTAGATTGCATTCCAAAGATTCCAAGTAAAAACCACCTACAAAGGAACAATCAATAATCATTTACTGTAAGTGTGAAGTATGGGCCGTTGCTGCGATGACTATCCTGCATCAGTTTATTTATTGTAAACCAAAACATTTGTTTGTGGTGAATCCAGTGGGCCACGGATGGGTAAACCATGCCACAACTACAGTGTTGCAAATTCGTTTACATCATACGGGTAGTATGGTACAGACCCCCAAAAAATGAACATTTCTATACCGAAAGAGACTTGTAATCAATCTATGACAATGCCCTTAATAAAATCAGAGCTGTCTTTATCCAAATAGCAGTAGACTCAATCGGTTCAATTCAAAAATGTAAAACATGCAAAAACCTGCAGCTCTTCAAAGTTCCTGCCCACAGGTTCCATTTTAATGAGTCAGGCCAGTTAAACCCAGCCTTCAGTTAGTGACTTGTTACAACACTACAGGGATTTAGTGTAATATGATCGAGGATAAAGGATGCATTTGTAGGTAACCACTATTTGTGAGTTACTTCCATAAGGCAAAATGTTTCATTGAGCGCAGGAAACACGGCTTCAAATTACACAAAACTTGCCTGGCAGCACAGAGATATTAATTTTCATATCATTACCCAAGTATGTCTTTTTTATGTTATTTCAAGGATTATTTCAAGATTATTTGGTTGTGCAACATTTCATTCTCAAGACAAAAAGTGTGTATCCTAAGGCTGTGTGAGATGCGCTGAAGCCCGGTTCCAGCGCTCTCCGTGTGGGTGGAGGGAATGCTGCAATGCAGTACGGCCCGCTGCTGGTCAGTCAACTGAATCTCATTATAACATAATGGGCTGGTTTGAAGAGGAGGCTGGTTGGCATTGCTCTGGGCGTCTGGGCATTTTGAGAAACTGTGCTCGACTCGGTGAGGAAATCAAATTTGCATCCATTAACAGATCTGTGCGATGAGTACCCAGGACTCCCATGGTTTTGACTTTCTATTCCACTGATAATAGATCTTAGGGGCCCCACACAACAATGCTGCGTGAAGGTTACAGGCGTGCAACGGACTCATGAATTTAAAATCGGAAAGCATAGAAAGCCCTCTTTAGGGTCTTCAAAATGTACTTACGATGGCCACCTCTACTGCATCCTGGTTTTTGTAGGAGAGGTCACAAATAACCAGCAGCGTGTGATCTTTTGCTAGGCTCCTCGTGGAAGGCATATACCTCAGCTCTGAGCAGACGTTCTCCACTGTCGTTCCCTGGAAGGCATAGTGTGCGCTTAGAGGAATATTTCAGAAAAAACTATTGGGGATTGTAATGTAATTACATTAGGAGATGGATGGTGAAAAACGTATGGTACTGTATAACTCTACCATGTTTTTATAGACATGGTAGTTTGGCAAAATAACATTTTTTGGCCACAGACAGATAATATGAAAATACCACATGGTTCTCTGGTAATATCATATTTTCTGTAATTTTGAGACATATTTAGAAAACTACAATACAGAAACACTATGGTATTATGATATTTATGTATTAGGGCTATGGTAATACCATGATTTACTGGTCACAATACCATTTAAAATTAGAAGTCGGTATGGTTTGATACATTTCTTATGCTTATGGTATAGATCTGGTGCTTAAGAAACTGAAATGTTGAAACAGTTGTGTTGCTGTCTCTTCAGAATTCTTCAATAAATAGGCAGTTTATAAAAACATTGAATTAAAATCTTTTGAATGAGTTTCTTGTCACTTTATTGTCAATTTATTGCATGCCTGTAGTCAATAATGCGCCTCATTAATTGGAGGCAAACAATGACAATAAGTGGTATTACCATGTTTGCAGGACATGGTAGCTGGTAATAGCATGTTTTTGGTACCATCACAGGGATTGTGTGTAATGGAATAAAACACCAACTTAGAGGTGACTACTTACTGTGGGTAATTTTTCCCTGTTGAATATAAGGGTGATGCGAGCACAGCTCTTGTCCAGATAGACTGAGTTGGGCTCACATTTGGTTTGAATGGTTGGGAGGGTATCGAGGCTTGAACAAAACCCCCACTGGTGGCAAGGGGGAGAGAGACACGTTAGGAAGTTGTGCTCCAGACATTCACGACCTCCTGGACAGGATTGAAGCTCTCGCCCTGGCGTCCCTGGCAACAGGCATGGCCGCCGGCCGCACACCACCTGAGAAAGTGTCGTGAACACATTTATTTCTATAAATAAAAGGAGGGGAAAAAAAAGACTTGTTTTGATGCGTTTCCTTCAGACACTTACCTTGGTGCACTCCACTTTGCCGTTTACACATTGACAAGTGTTGCATTCTTCCTCCCAGCGGCTGCCATGCGGAAACTGAAGTCCAGCATAGTGACATGTCTTCCCAATGCCAATAACTGCACCACAACACAAACACAAACACCGTAAGACTGGGGCCAATTCTAATTTAGGAGCAGATCCTTTTCCTGTCTGGAATGATTTAAGTCACATGATGCCAGGTCAATGCACCTATGAACGACGCAGTCTCATGTTGTTCACCCTTTAGGAACCATATTCGTTGTTTAGTGGCTTTAGATCCACGTCTATTAGCTTTTAGTTCATTTATATGCTAGTGTGGCAAATCACCAGATTATAATGATTTGTGAAGGATCATGTGACATTGAAGTTAACGGCTGCTAAAAATTCAGCTTTGCCATCACAGAAATACATGACATTTTAAAATATATTAAAATAGAAGAAAACGTACTTTAAAAATACAGAAAAAAGGTCTATTGTGAGATATTTCTACAAATGTAATCAAATAAAAGCAGCACTGGTCAGCATAAGAGACTTCTTTCAAAACATTTTACCAGCTCTGAACTGCTGAACAGTAGTATACGCATTTAAAAAACTATCCTGCGCTAGAGAGATTTTTGTCCAATCAAATGCTCTCTAGAGACATAATGTCTCACCTGCTTCTGAACAACATGCAGAAATAATGTTCATGGCTGTGAAGTAAATAAACCATTCAGGCTATTTTTGAGGCTCTCACTAAGTAAACAACTAAGTTATGATTTTCCATTTCTCAATTTCAGCAAGCTGAGAGATAAAAAGAGCATGACTGCTTTAATGATTCAACGATAACTCTTACACTCTTGGCACTGTGGTCCGGTGCGGCCGAGTGGGCAGACACATCGGAAGTCATTGATCTCATCCACACAGGTGGCACCGTATGCACAGGGTGATGACTGGCACTCATCAATGTCTGGTGAAGCAAAGAGAACATGCATCAATACGCTTACAGCCCAGGGCAGAAATGTCAAATGGTTAGGAAAGCTAAAACAGTGATTTGAAATCAATGCAAAGTGTCAGGATTGATGGCGTTCCCATGGCTGCACCCCAGAAAATGAGGCTGGGGAAATGCATGGAATCCTTAAAGAGTAAGTCAGAGCCATCAATGGACACAAGGAGAGGAATTTTTCCACTGGTTGAATAATTTATCTCCTCTGTCTGTTTGTGAGCCATGGCTAACCTTTAACCCCCGAGAAGGTCAAAGGCCACGGGATGCTCAGTAATCCACCAACACCCTCTTTCTATACATCCCTATTCTTTCCTCCTCGGGATACTCACTGATACGACAGTCGGGTCCAGCGAATCCAGGGGCGCATTCACAGCGAAACCAGTTCACCCCGTCCACGCAGATTCCTCCATTGTAGCTGCAAGAAGCCACGAGGACAATGAGGTTATCAGGCCAAAGAGACACCTTCGCCCCAAGTGATTGACATAATACTTCCAATATACAGGCATAGAAGTGGAAAGGCAGGAAAAAGGGGGAAGAGAAGAGTGAAAGAGAGATGGACCAAGAGGGATGCGGGATACCGGCACCTTTCAGATGCAAATCCCCACAGTGGCTCCTTGCTGGGAGCCCCACCCCCTACTCCCGCCCCACCTCCCAAATCCCTTGCTCCCAGGTCAGCGATGAAGAAAGGCAGAAGGACAGAGCAGACTGGGAGAAAAAGAGCCTGTCTGTCCCCTCCTCCCCTCACCGCTGGGGGTGCTCTTTTAGGGCCATCGCCTCTATTGTGGTCCCCATTAAAACCAGCCCGGGGTCTCCTGAGCTGACGGATTTAGAGGTGATTTAGGGACATCTTCTGCGGTCTTTACAACCAGCGTCCCCCTTGAACCCCTCCCCTAGGAGCATCCGCTCTCAGAGAATGGGGGTTAGCAGGGCAGGAACAACAGGGTGGAACAGGGCAAAAAGCCACATTAGAAGGGTTATTCCTAGCCGTTTATGTTGTACAGGGAAGGGGAGGGTCGCCCCAAACAGAGGGCACAACACAACTACCGGCGTCCCGGGGCAGAATAGAGTAAATAACAAGGGGGACAACTGCAGAGCCACATAGGTCTTCTTACCAGGGGTGAGGGTTGCAGTCGTTGATGTCTAGGAGGAATCAAAAAAGAGGAAGAGGGAGTCAATACGATGCAGTTGTGCATAGATCGGATGTATTTTAACGCTTTTGTGGATCATAATGTTTGCTTTCAGTGGTATGCAGACATGCACCAGCAGCTAAATTGTGAATGGCGGAATTCACTCACTCTGAGCGCAGGTGGGCCCCTCCCAACCGTCTTTACAGATGCAGGTGAACGTGTCACCACCACCCACGCATGTTCCTCCATTCAGACAGGGGCTGGACGCGCAAGTACTGTTCTTCGCTGAAGTAGAAAAACGAAATGGAAAAGTTACAGCAAGTGAGG
>JAUYWG010000057.1:9033057-9049249 GCA_034779775.1 Enteromius afrohamiltoni | reverse complement strand
CAGACAGGGGCTGGACGCGCAAGTACTGTTCTTCGCTGAAGTAGAAAAACGAAATGGAAAAGTTACAGCAAGTGAGGTCCTCAAGGTTTTAAGCCTTGAATCTAATGGTCCAGCTCCAAAATGAATAGTAATATTTTATAACGACATGTTAAAATAATGAACGAAGAGTTACACTCTGTGTTAAGGTGTGCTTGTTACAGTATAACTATTCATTTAAGTACTGAGTAATATTTATTAACTACATGTACTTACTATGTGGTTGGGGTTGGAGTAGGGTTCAGTTTAGGATTACTTGCATGCATTGTTATTATAATAGTAAGAACATGTAACATGTAACAAGGACACCTTAAAATAAAGGACCATTTAAATGAATTGAATCAGCAACCACAATACAATATAAAACTGACTATACAGTATGCGTAATGAGCGTTGAGAATGCATGTTTTCAAAGCAGACTAAGAGTAAGACTAAGAGTTTGCCCATTTAAAAAGTGGTCTTATATTAAAAAAAAAAGTCCAACAACCCGGGTGTGAACCAAGTGAGTATGAAAACTGGACTTTCACCTGTGTTGCATGTACTTCCTCCCCATCCAGGAGGGCAGGCGCAACGGAAAGTGTCTACGTGGTCATAGCAGGTCCCTCCATTACTGCATGTGGTGGCATCACACTGACTTTCACCTAAAGACGCAAACAATGATTTTAAATTTTACCAGTCAGTTAAACTACATGATAGGAAAAGAGGAAGTACTGTGACACAAAACAAGTAGAGGTAGCTCACGTGAATGACAGGTCTTTCCTTTCCAGCCGTTGGCACATTCACAGTAGAAGTCATTGACCAGGTCCACACAGTGGCCGCCGTTCTTACAGGGGCTCCGACTGCACTCGTTCACATCTGTGAAGAAACGCAAGTGTAAAAGATAAGATACTGAAGGATCAATAGGCTGGGGAAGATGAAGACAGACACTCACCGAGGTCGCAGAGGTCACCCTCCCAGCCATCCGGACAGAAGCATTGGAAAGAGCTGATTCCGTCGATGCAGGTGCCTCCGTTTTGACATGGATTGCTCACGCAGTCGTTTACATCTGGATAGTCAATATAAAAAAAAAAAAAAATGTGTAAAGACAATGGGGTTTAAAAACCACAGAAATCAGATTGATCATGTTATTGCTATCACTGCTATTTGAACTTTATTGGTAACACTTTAGAATAGGTCACACTTTTGTTAATTATTAACTATGACATTTCCCTCAATAAATTCCTATAATCATATGAATATGATTTAAAAAAAAAAATAAAAATGGTAAAACAGTAAGGATGACTCACTCTCATGGCAATAGGTTCCTGTAAAGCCGAGCTCACAGGTGCAGGTGAAGTTGCCGCCCGGCTGGCTGATACAGTGGCCATGAGGACCACACACATTGGAGTTTATGTGTCTCACACCTCCATCTGAGCTGTTACTCGCCACAGCAATCGTACAGCTGTCAATTACTGGGAATGAGAAAACAAGCAGGAATAAGATCAGATGGCTGTTAAGGTGGACTGTCGTGCACTGTTGTACAAAAGCAGGTCATCCTGGGCTATTACATCTCGGTCGGCAGCAGAACAGGAAGGGCAGTACCTTGGCAAGGGGTTGTCTTGCAGTGGTCTTTGCGGTTTTCACAGGTCTTCCCCTCGTAGTCTTCAGGACAGGCACAGTAGAAGTCACCCGGCAGGCCATAGCACAAAGCTTTGTTCTGACAGGGGTTCGGTTCACAGGGGTTTGGGTAAGACGGACTGTCCACCTTCAAACATGACAAGTACACTTGAGTTAGCCCAGTCTTCTTAAAGTATAGTGATAAACAGTCAGGTAAGTTGTGAAAGGCTCCCATAAGCCTACAGCTAAAGGAACCAGCACCATTATACTCACACAAGAGACCAATCAAAACAAACTGCGCAGCTAAATTTAGACATCCTTCCGCTCTTACGAGCATATTCAACTGGGACGAGGAACACTTTTGAACATCTAGTTCTCCTTCTACCTCGACTTGGCCTTGTTCTGGTAAATATTCTTAGAAATGAATTTCTAATTCACGCAGAAACTCATACTATAATCTTTTAATACGTTAACATATTAAATATAAACTCTATATAGTTTTAAATTAATTAAAAATACTCTCTAAATGGCCCTCTGTCATGACCTATCAATTTTCAAATATGCCAAGTAATTATTTCATATGAGCTTAATTATAAAAAAATGTATCAATTATTACTATGAATACTAAAACTACTACGAAACACACTCGCACGTACATATCATAGTATACATAAAAGTGGCTTTAATAAAGACCTTTCTGAGCACAAGTGCCCTTCTGTCCACAGTAATCTATCATTTTGCAATTGAGTTTGCCAATCTGTCTGAGGTAGACTTAGGACACATTCACATGCGCTGTTTGTTAACTACGGTCTAGGACACAAACAGACAGACGTCTTTACCCATTGCATCACGTCTCTCGCCATGGGTGCCACATTTTTAGGATGCTGTGTCAAATTCTCTATGGGTGAAGGGGTATTATTATTATGCACTCATCTTTTATATCATTAAATTTACTAAAATAATGTTAAATTGACAATTGAAATTTTAAATGAACACTACAACATTAATGTTTTAATGTATTCTTTCATTAATTGAATGCCGCCTTGGTTAGCAAAAGAAAACATCAAAATTCTATCGAGCCAAAACGTCTGCACAAAGCTCGTATTCACAATCAGTCATGTAAGTGGAGAGTCCGCAAACCAGACTGTATTAAGATACATTAAACAGAGCAGACACATGTAAGAGATAATCAGCCATCTGTTTCTTACAGTGGTACTGCATGTTGGTAGTCAAAACAGGTCAACATATAATTTTAAAATATGAATATGAAGTAAACAGATCCTAGAAGAATTTTACTGCATCTATAAATAGTACATCATCTGATCCTTTATCACAACATATTAGATGTGAAGCTTTGGTCCAGTATTGACATGTAGCTTCATGTGCACCTGCACTGAAAACAGCTCTAACAGATCAAAAGCTTCCCTAGTATAGTCTCACTTCTCTAAGAGATTGCAGACAGTATGGTCTAATGTGAGCTCAAGGCACGTCAGGCATGAATATAACGTGAAAATCAAGGCCTTCTCTTTCCCGGGCTGATTGTGGGCAGGCAGCCAGGAGGGCAATTGAAGAGTTGCCTCATTCACTACTACTTATTTTTAGTGTGCCCAGTGAGCGGAGACTGGCTCAGGACCAGCTTCCAGCACCTCTATGGAAGTCCATCTTTAGCTTGCCACTAGACTTAAACTGGTTCCAGACCAGTAATAATGACCACATGAAGAATAAATACTCCAGCCCTCCACCCAAACCCTACTCTGATTACCCTGGTGCACCTGTGGCAGAATAGCAGGCTTGATCTGCCTTACACCAAGGTTTAAACATGCATACATGCAACAGAGGGTGCCGACCAATTTAGCTGTGTCGAACGAGACTGTGAGTAAAGCATGAATGGAGAAGTGACCATCTGTAGTACTAAATGTCAAGACTGAGCCCCACAGTTTCCATTAAATGTTGATAAACCTATTCTGATTAAACCCAAATCACCGTGATTTCCTTCTGAGCATAAAACACAACAAAGCAAAATAAACAAATAACATCTGGGCATGAAAATAAGCAAAACAAAAGAAATCGGGAGCATGAAATAAAATAGAAAAATAAAAACATCTGGGCATAAAATAACAAAAATGAAAACGTTTGGGCACAAAACAAACTGTAGAACAAAACAAAACACCATCTGGGTATAACAAAACAAAAAAACAAAAATTAAAACATCTAGGCACGAAACCAATAACAAAACAAAAAACATGAAAACAAAAAAATAAAACATCTGGATATAAAACAAAAAATAAAACATCTGGGCGTAGAACAGCATATTTAGCAGCTGTAGCTAGTTTTTAAGAGTATAAACAAATTCCTTGTGTGTGCAAACATACTTGGCAATAAACTTTCTGATAAACAGTGAAGATCCTCACCTCACAGAGCATCCCTGCATAGTTTGGAGGGCATTCACAAACAAAGCTGTCCAGAATGACGTGGCAGCGGCCGCCGTTTTGACATGGACCACTGGCACATTTGTTCCTTGAGACTTCACAGTGCAAACCCACAAAACCTGGAGGACACTGACAGTGGTAACCTCCATGAACCAGCTCCTGCATGAACACAAGTAAAATGACACCTAACATAAATAACAATTATTTGATATGCTATGGTAAACCAAGAATTGTCAAGGCTATACCTTGCATGTTGCTCCATTCTGGCACTGTCCGTGGCAGCCATTGAGATCTGCAGTCAAAGTAAATGAAGCCATTTATCAAGTGGATGAAATCAGGACAGCAGTTAGAGACGGCTAAAGACGAGCAATTAGATGAGCTTGGTGAGTGCGCTGAAGATGGAAATGTTAGTACAAATCAACACAAATGTGACGTAAAACCAATAACCAGCATGCAACAGCAAGTGAAGCCCAAGACAAAATTTACAGTGTGCAGAGCCCCGCGGGATATCAAGTGTCCAAAAAAGGAAACCCTGAGAGCCACTATAGAGTAGGCTGTTAAAGACAGAGGAAAGGAGAGGAGCATTAGGAGATACTGACTGATGTCACAGTTCTGTCCGGACCATCCTTGAAAGCAGTCACAGTGATATCCACCAATCATGTTTTTGCAAGAGTGAGCATTTACACAAGGCTTCCCCATACATTCATTTGCATCTGTGAAAGTGAGGGAAAGAAAGAGTTGGGAGATTTGGTAGACAATTGGTAGGTTGGGAGATTGAGGAGAAGGAGATTGGAGGTGTAGAGTAGCAGGAGAGGGGCAGAGAAATCCGAGATCTCGTTGTGTAACCCCACCACCATTAAGCCCATTGAGCAGTCTGCTGGATTGAAACTCTAACGGTCACAAGGATACCAGTCTGCTTGACTTCCTGATCAATGGCCATTACACAGCAAAAAATAAAAATAAAATAACCTCAAAAAGTTGTATGAGAAAAACCTAAACATCCTTAAAACAAGACCATTTACCTTAAATCACATGGTCCTAAGTATTCAGACCCTTTGCTGTGACGCTCATATATTTAACTCAGGTGCTGTCCATTTCTTCTGATCATCCTTGAGATGGTTCTACACCTTCATTTGAGTCCAGCTGTGTTTGATTATACTGACTGAACTTGATTAGGAAAGCCACACACGTGTCTATATAAGACCTTACAGCTCACAATGCATGTCAGAGCAAATGAGCATCATGAGGTCAAAGGAACTGCCTGAAGAGCTCAGAGACAGAATTGTGGCATTCTGCTGCACTTAAGGTTTTTAAGAGCACAGTGTCCCCCATACTCCTTAAATAGAAGACGTTTGGGACGACCAGAACCCTTCCTAGAGCTGGCCGTCTGGCCAAACTGAGCTATCGGGGGAGAAGAGCCTTGGTGAGAGAGGTGAAGAAGAACCCAAAGACCACTGTGGCTGAGCTCCAGAGATGCAGTCGGGAGATGTGAGAAAGTTGTAGAAAGTCAACCATCACTGCAGCCCTCCACCAGTCGGGGAGTTATGGCAGAGTGGCCCGACAGAAGCCTATCCTCAGTGTAAGACACATGAAAGCCTGCATGGAGTTTGCTAAAAAAACATCTGAAGGACTCCAAGATGGTGAGAAATAAGATTCTCTGGTCTGTTGAGAACAAGATAAAACTTTTTTGGCCTTAATTCTAAGCGGCATGTGTGGAGAAAACCAGGTACTGCTCATCACCTGTTCAATGGGGTCTAATATGCCTAAGAAACGTGTCTTATTATCTATGTTGAAATTTTTTTATTTACATTTAATTTTTTTTTGTAAATGCCTTTACTGATACTTTCAACCAAGTAGTGTGTATAAATATAAATGTGTAGGTTTTGGAAAATATTCTCCGAAAACAATAAATACAATTTATATAGAAAATATACAAAATAAATTTGTTCTAAATATATCTTGTTTACTAGTTAAACTAGGGCTTATTAGGTGTTTAAATATTCATCAGGGGCCCCTAGTGAGGTGCGCTTTGCTCCCCTGCACACCTGTCCTGCAGGAAACACGACTCCACATCATGCTCAGGCCTGGCTCTTGTGAGTGAAACCCAAGCTGGAGGCTAAGGTTCGAAGCGTAAGATGAGCAGCCCGACTCCTGTTCCCACCCCACACTTGTTTACAGGTCACAATCCACTTCCTTTCACATTCATCACTTCCCCTGACGAGGGCTGCACACTATTGTGAGCAAAAGGATGATGGAAACTCCTGTGGCGCCTGCAATGCCATCTGATCTAGTCTTAGATTCAGGTTTAAGGCTGGTCCTTCTTGTTACATACAGTATGCATATATGGCTCTCTTAGTCAACAAGGATCAAATCACTTGTTTTAACTCTCGCTTTGCCAACAGTAAAACACATGCAATTTATATTTTACACACCATATCAACCATTTGGATGCATAATGGTTCATGTTTTTCAACAAATGGCAATGCAAAAATGAGTAACATGGTATGAGTGGATGGTCCAATGAACAGTGTGTATATTAAAAAACTCAAATGCTACAGTTCAAAACACGACTGCAATACAGAAGGAAGGATCTCAATCTTACCGATTTGACAGGTCTTCCCAACCCACTGAGGAGGACAGACACACTCAAAGCCATTTTCCAGGTCGATACATGTTCCGCCTTGTGCACACGGGCTGGAGGCGCATTCATCCATGTCTGCAACATCAACACAAAATCTGAAATTGTGCTTTAAAATTACATGCTGAGAGACACGTTTGCATAAAAAAAAGCTATTACAGGAGTTGCATATTATGGGATGTTTTCGTGCATATAAACATTCAAACCGGCCAATTTTACACCCAGCATGTGTGTGCAGGCTATTCACCGCCCACCACACACACACACATACTAGAGAAAGAATCAGTTACATCGATTAAAAATGATACAAAGTAGAGCAAGCCATTATGATGTATACAACTGAATGGAAACGTGTCAACATATCTGCGTTATAGTTTATGTTTTGCAGCATATTCACACAATTTCAAAGAAAATCCATGATAAAGGAGAAAACTATAGCATGCACTTTGAAAACAATGAACGTAAACAATTTAGATGATAAACTGCTTCCTGTGTCAGCAAGGTAGGCCCCAAACTGGGGCAATAATAAACAATTTAAATGATGTACAGTCACACTATTGCAAGTATAGGGATGTTTCATAATGGCTTCACACAGTCTTATTTTTGCTTTCTTTCTTTTTTTTTTAAATAACTTATTACACTATGTAACGTGAAGTTGTTTGTCTTCTCCTTTGTCTAATTATATTAGATTATTTACATTATCATAAAAGGTTTCGTTTATAAAATGTCTTTGTACTCTGCATTTATAAATACAAACATATGTACTGTATATATTTATGCGAAATATGTTGTGTTTATGTATAAAACTTTTTCTTTTTTTATAAGAGTTTAAATATATGCATGTAAATACATGTAAATATTTTCTATTTATATATACATAATGCATACATATTATACAAACAAAAACTTGATTATTATATTGTATGCGATTAATCATTTGACAGCACTCAAAATAATATAATATAATATAATGGTGGCTATGGAGAAAGGGCAGGAGAGAGTGTCTGTGTTCAAAGGCTTTACTTTATGCAAGATGGTAACACGATTAGAGTTCGATATAATCCAGGTCGCCAGATTAGCTGCTATTAGAGCACAAATCGTTACAGTTTTAATACGGGCACAAAGGCACAAAGAACTGAGCAGCAGCCATTTGAAATTTGGAAGAAAATAGGAGGAAACAAAAAACAAGAGAAATTCCTCCCTCCTTTCTTCTGGCTTTAGTCTTATACATATATTGTGGTGAATGGGGTGGAGCGGGGTGTGTAAAAGGGTCAGACAGGAAAGTGAAGAAGAGAAGGGAGTGGGAGGCGGGGTCCTTTATGGGCGAAATGGTGGGTGGGGGGGGGGCTGAATGTCCAAATTCCAGCAGGGGTCCCTGCTGTTGCTATGACGATGGAAACACAGCCCCATATGTGTGGTGGATGAGACCGAGGAGGTAGGATGTGGAGGGAGCGATGAAGAGTGTGAGAAATACCAAAACATTAAAACACTGGGCATCCTGGAGGTGAGAAACACATTTGCAAATGATCAAATACGAGCTCTGTTGCACTAAAGTGGGATGCTTTGTGGAGAAGGAAGGGCGGCCCATGACTGCGTTCTCAGTTTGTGATGCCAAATGCTGGTTCATAGTGAAGACAGATTATGCAAATCCCCCCCCCTGTCTCAGTGATGGGTATCACCAGACTCTAATCCGGGACCCGTAAGAGATCAAGCTACGCTCGCCATGCGATGGGACCCCGCTGTGCTGCCAAAATCCAAGACAGGCTTTCCCTGCCATATACCTGACACATCCCAGCATGACAAGCAGCCAAGCAGCACACTGGCAACAGCATCTGGACACATGTTGGGGAGGGGACGGGTGTCTGTGCTCTAGTCTAGGTCAGTAACTAGGTCTCCAGACGGAACAGACTGAGCCCGGAAACAGATGACACAGACGGGAAGGTGCACAGAAGGTTTACTCACCTTTAGCACAAGTGGGGCCCTCCCAGCCTGGTGGACACTGGCACTCAAACCCACTAGGGACTTCGTGACATGTGCCTCCGTTCGCACAGGGGTTGGAAACACATGCATGTTCAGCTGCAAAACACAATGGTGCATCATAAATACGGACAGAAAATCCCCTGCCTTTATGATTTGTTGTTCTAACCGTCCATACATTCATACAATTTTTCCATCTAATTATCTTTTTATCAGTTTATAAATCTATATAAATCAATCTTTTTACCAACCTACCCATTTAAGCATTTCTATCATCCATCTATATACTTATTGCTCCTTCCATTCTTCCATTTATCAATAGATCCACCCCAACATCTATGCATCATTTTGCCTATTTATTCCCATCCATTCATATTTTTTTCTTCATCTATATATCCCATCGTTTTTTAATCATCCATCCATTATTTCTTCTATATACATCCACTCATTACAATTTTTGTATTCATCCATCCACATACCTACAATTTTTCTATTCATTTATCCGTACAAACATTCTTCTATTCATCCATCCATCTGTACGTCACATAATTCATTGTTCCATGCGCTTTCATTTACCGAACCCTTACCTATTTTACAGTTCTTGCCCGAGTACCCTTCGGGACAGGCACAGTAATATTCATCCGGTTCAGAGTTCATGCATGTCCCGCCATTGACACAAGGATGGTGCGTGCCACAATAATTCAGGTCTGTAGAGACACAAAAAAAACATGATCTGGGGTACTTCTCAAGGCCATGGGGAAAGCAATACTAACAATATATTCAGATTTGCCTGCAAACATTTGCTCTTTAAATGAAAACCGAAACTATTGCTGGGCTCCCAGCAGGCCTTGTAAGGCGAGGCCGTGCACATAAAAGCTGGTAAATAAATAAAGAGAACTGTAGGCACCTCTCAGCTGCTTCTCATTCCTAACCACCTTCCAGGATGCATGCTGACCAACAGATCAGATATCCGAGCGCCACTCCAATCACAACCACAATATCCAGAGTGTGTGTTTGTGCGTGCGTTGTCACATGATGCACAGCCTGTGCTAACATTGCAGCCAACAAACCAGCTCAGTGTAAGATGCTGTAATTCTATTTAACACCACGATATGAATTTGCTGCCCTGGCACCTCCACGGCTGGATGTTCACAGGCTTAACATGTTCATTCTGATCTACTGATGACCATTTTACGGGTTAATTCCAGGTTGCCCTGGATTTTTCAAAAACTAACTAGGTCAAACCTTCGGTCTCAGCAAGTTTAGAGCCCTTACCTTTATCGCAGAGGAGGCCGCCCCAGTTCTTCTCGCAAGTGCACTGCCAGGGCATGACACAGGTCCCGTGCAAGCAGCCAGGGTACGGCAGACACTCGTCACAGAACTGGCCCTGCCAGCCGTATTTGCACCTGAAAACCACATAAGCGTGTTAACACTTAAAGGACTGAACCACCATGACATCTTAATGACAGACGGGAACAAACATACAGCTGCACATATCGCTGTGCTGACACCTAATCTTAGACAAGGCAACATTCCGGGCGACAAAGGTTAAGAACACTTTCACGTGCAGAGGGGGTGCAGAGGGAAATGCGGGGAGAGGGGTTAACTAATCATTGGTTTATAGCAGCACTCCGCTATTCCAAGGCCAGTGGTGCGCTCTCTCCATCCACCACCACACCCCTCACCCAGCTGTCTTGTCATTTCTGAGCAGGCTATTTTAAGACAGCTCTCCTGCAGAAGAGGTATGGCCTAACTCCAGCTGCCGAGTGGAGAGCCCACTGTCTGCATATCTTGTCCTCAGCGTCTTGAAGAGAGAAAACCGTGCATGCCTAACACTTACTAGCCTTGCAAATAAATGCTGTGGTGGTACCATGGTAATACTAAAGCACTGAATGATTATCTTTTTAATTTACCATGAGATTAATAACATGTTTATATAGTTTCATGAGACCTAAAACAAATGGTAACACGGTTAAGTTAACGCAATAGGTATCATTAACAATTACCACAACCATTCTATAAATCTGTTGTATAATGCACCAAATTAAAGTATAATTAGTGCTGTAAAAACAATTAATCATGAGTAATTGCATCCAAAATATAAGTTTGTTTACATAATGCATATACAAATAAACACACAAATGCATTAATATATATTTTATCAATACATCGATAAAAATAAATCAATAAAAAATTTGCACCACAATGCCCAGGTCACAACAACTTCAAAAGCATTTAAGGCTTTAAGTGTTTACTAACTAAATAAGGCAAATGTGCTCTTCAAGGAGCTGGGCGAAGTGGATTTGGCCACTGTATACACACCTGGCACATTCTCTGCATGGAGGCCTTGATCCAAATCCACTTTTAACATCGCCAATGAGGTCTCTGAAATAGCCCCCCCAGATCTGTGCCTATGGGGCAGGCCAGAGGCTGGATTACTTACACCAGAGCACACATAGCCTCGTGCTGCCCGGTAACAACCTTACTAGTATTGTATGAAAGAGCATGTAGGCAGTAGAGTGTGTGGGGAGAGTCTGAACCCTGCCTGAGCACGGGGGCGTTCAGCTCTGCCGAACACTGCCAAACATAAGCTTGCTCACTAACTCAGAGAAAGAGAAAGTTGCATTGCATTTACTTTATGTGTCAGGACATGTCCGTTATTACCATAAAAACACAAGTGCATTTATGTTTCATTTTGTTTTCACAGCATGGGCTCCACAAAGTATTAATGCACTTAAAGGGCTCGTTAATCTAATTACGCTTTAACGGGCAAAAAACTTTTGAATTTGGAAAATTTGTAAAATTATGACCATTTTCTTTTTTGAATTATGCTAGAACTTTACATTTACCTTTAATCAATTGGTTCTAAAAATATATAAAAAAAGAATACTACCAAAACCCAAAAAATAAAACGAGACCGATATGATCACATCACAACGCTTTTGCAGCCCACTTATAGATCTACTGGTTAATTGTCTGTGGCAACCTCAGTCCTCTAGTCTCCACCTCCTTCCTTCCAAGGACTATCAAGCCAATGACGGCAGGGAAGCGAGTCACCACATCCTGCAGGGGAGCGAGGCTTCCCAAATACTGAAATAACATATTGGCCTCTGCTTCCTAGCCCCGGTTCCAGAATCTCTTTCTTCCAGGCCATCGAAAAACTTGGGTACATGATGTCCTCAAGCGTGTTTTTGGCCCCAGCATCTCCTGAGACGCTACTCTTGGCCTTTCCGATGACTCATGAAGAAAATACTCATGTCCTTTTGAAACCGCTCAGGTCTTAGCGAAGGTAAAGGAGGGCAGAAGAATGAGGGCAGGTACGCATCTGTGCTCAGTAGTAGTAAGGACTGGAAAACTATAGAGCGAAGGGTCCTTAAGTGTCTGATTGATTTGTTGTTATAAGATTCCTGTATGTCATCATCGTCTAGAGTGACTTCCTGGTTAAGACACCTCTGGATCTTCTCACTCCCTGCCCTTAAGACACAGTGAGGTTGTAGGTGGCATAAGAAAAAAAGCTTTCCTAATGCCAAACACTAAAAGCTTTTCCTGTGGCAAAGGAAGAAGGCAGAGCTTAGCTACAGGAAAAGACAGAGAGGAGAATGTGATGTGGGATGATGAGGTGAATTTCACACTGCGCTCCAACACGGGAAGCATCAGAATTTCCTGTGACAGTAAGAGCAAAATACCACCATTTGACATAATTATCATATGATGACAATGTCCAAAAGGTATGTTGGGTCACTGCTTTGGGCAACTTTCCAAAAGTCCAATTCAAACTAGATTTTAACAGTTGAGTGTCTAGAGTGTCACGAGAGGTTAAACTCTTTAGAAAGATTTTAACAGCACTGCTATGTGGTTGCTAAACAAATCCGGGTTAATGCGAATTTCTGAAGACACTTAATTTAGACTTTTATATATATAAACATTTAACACGCTGCTCAAACGCAGTTGTGTGGCACTCGAAAACAACACACTGGTTTGAATATTTTATGGCTTAAGGTGAGGAATTGATGACATAATATCCATTTTTATGTGAACTAACCCTTGAAGTACGAGCAACAGTAATTGTGATGCCTTAATGCATTTCACCCAATCAAACGATAATCGATCACAACTTTTAAGCACTCCAAAGAACGCATAGCGTGATCAAAAAAGCATATCAAAGCAAAAACAGCTTGCGCAAACAATGGCTTCAGTGCACTAATTAATTAATGGAAAGGTAAACAAATGAAAAGACCTTATCAGCATGAGCACATATGGCTCTGCTGAAATTAAGGATCCAGATTAGCCCGGCCAACAGAGCATGAAATGATGCTCAAACACTTACTTGCATTCTCCAGGCATTTCACAGCCTCCGTGAATCAGATTACAGCCCTGCTTGCAGATTGCTGAGAGGAGAGAGAGAGAGGGAGGAGAGGTCAGTCTTGTTTGTGTTGCCTTACAAGAGCGACAAGATAAATTCATCATGCTCCCTGTGACGGAAGACAACTTTATGGCCTGTACACACATATACGCTTGCCCCTTTCCGCCCCCGTTACGCCCACCTACTCATACCCTTGCTCATTAGGATGGTGGCTGGTTATTTACTGCCTTTCTTTAGTGGGGTATATAAACACGTATACACTCACGGCATTAAACAGAGGCATTTAAGTTGCCTGCAGTGGTCAGTTAAAGACATGAAAAACCCCAGCATCACCCAGATTAATTGAGCTAATGGAAAGTGTGACTCCAGGACTGCAGAGGTGTCGTTTACAACACAATCTCACCTTCAGGCAAAGGAGCAAAGATCACAGGCCTGTGAAAACACTGATAGCAGCAGGTCTCTTTACAGGGTGGTAAAGGGCAAGATTTAACAGGGTTTCTTTTTATACACTAGCCAGCCCTAGTTCATCCTTCATGAAGGGCAACGTGGCTAGATACTGAGGATGCCAGATAAATCATGACCATTAAATGTAATCTCAAAAATAATAGTACTTTTTCATACTGTATAATGCTATGGTGGCTAAAATCACTTAAAAAGATGGTCAGAATTGCTCACCTGTCTGGCACTTCTCTCCCATCCAGCCGTCTAGACATACAATATTTCCTGATGGATCGCAGCGGAAATGGCCGAAGTAGTCGTCTCTTGGCCGGCACTGTTTGTTGCACTTACTCCCGTAGTAGTTCTCATCACATCTGACCCGGATGCGGTACTCAATGTGGGCCGTGATGCCGGGGTGCCGGATGGACTGCCATTGGTCTCCAGGATTCACCATGCTGGCGTGAATGTGTCGCTCGATCAAATTCTCCTCACCAGCTGAAAAAAATGAGATGGATACATAAATGATGTACTTTGTCTGAAAGAATAAGATTTGATATTTTAGCTAAGATTGATTTAGAGTGTCTTTTTAGATAACAATATAAAAATGACATATATTAAATCCTTCAAGAACTCAATTACACATAAAGTAAGAAATAATTAGCACAGTCACACAACCAGTACAATGTGATAACAAATGGGTCGTAATCAGCTGTAAGACAAGAGACAGGACAGATCGTGATTTGAAGCTATAAACTCGCAACTGACTCACACTATGTCGTCCCTGCCAACAATCAGTTTTCAATCAGCTCTCGGTTAACCATCCGAAATCAAAACGTGAAAATGCGAAGATTTGATGATTCCTCAGATCAGGAGGGGAGGTGTGGTATCGCTTTTCTAAATGATCAAACTTAGGATTTTCATTCAGCAGACAATAAAAGGGTTATAGACTTCATAGGATCAGTAACCATCAATTACAGCCTAGCAACAGCACTGAAATTCCCTAAAATCACTAGTGAGTTCTAGTCAAAAACTAGCCCTTCAAATAAAAACGTTGATGTCTGGCCAGAGGGAGGGGTGCGAGTTTGACTGCTGTTACCAGGGAGATCTGGGCAAGAGCGGCAGGCAGGCACTGGTCTCCATAGCCGATCACTTTCAGCTTTTAGCCCTATCTGTCCTTGAAGGACCTGGATCCCACCCTAGTCCTAATCATCAAGCACACGGTCCACCAGAACACGGACCCTCGAAACGACAGTGAGAGCGTTCACATTAAGAGCTCCATTTTCCCAAGCTTTCCCAGCCTCTCTGCAAAGAAAGCAATCTTTATCGCAGTGGGATCGGAGACGGCGAACAATCACGGTGGAAACGGGGGGCCTGCGGTTTCCTCTGTCCCGACGTGCAGAGTGCGTTCACGTCTTTCTCCTCTTGCAAACACACACACGCGGGCCGCGCATACACATACTTTCCTCTCCGTCCCCTGACAATGTCGACCGAATTAAGCAACAAAAACAGAAATAGCCCTGGCGCTTCCAGATAAAGAACAATGGAGCGAGCTTTTGCCGGCCCGTTCTGCCCAATGTCTAAACACTGGGCAGTCCAGAGCCCTTCCTGCAGAGTAAACACAATGCTACAGGACTTTTCCTGCGGCCTGCATGGCCCTACCACGCACACGTACACATACGGACCGTTCTGACAGATGTAACAGAATTATTTAAAGCATCTATAAAAAATGCATGACGGCTAATTCTGTCGGTTCAAATGAGAATCCCAAGATGACGCGACGGATTGGGCTGGCCAAACTTTATTCGCCCCAGCGAAAGAGGGAGAGACATATTTGCCCTTGGGTTTCTGACAGACAGACAAGGAGGCATGGGGACGTGTCCGGTTTAAGAAAAGAGGTGCGGCAGCTCTCTGAGCGTTCACACTGCATACTAAACAAGTAGTATCAAACGGCATTGGGGAGAGGAGGATGTACTGGCGCTTTTGTTGCCAAGCCTTGCGTGAGTACAGACTGCAGATAGTCGCATCAGACAGACCTTGGCAGCGTTCTCTCTCTATGACAAGATCATTAATGTCTGGCACGCCTCTGTACTATGGGCTCGTGTGATAAATGAAGCCACTGTCTCAAACAGAGCTCTGCCAAGCCATTGAGAGCGCTCCAGATCATCAAAGAGAGCTCGTCAATTTCGAGCATTTCTAATCAATGGTCACTAGAGCTTACAGATGGCCTGGTGAAAACTTCTAGAGTCATTTTTAAACTCTAAAGCTATTTTTAAGTATCCTACAATCATAATTTCAAATGTTTTCAGTAATTCAATCAAATACATTCTGACTGCAAATCGGGCACGTTAAAAATGTGCTCTAGTGATATTTTTATTGATCTCTTAATTTTCTTCCTACATCTTATTTCATCTCAGACTCTCTTACTGGAATTAGTTCACCTGTTTTGAGTCTTTGGGTTTGAGTAGCTCACTCAAAAACTAATGACTCAAAATACTTTATTTGATAGTTTTTCACATTTCTTGTTTGTAAAGGGTAAATACAAATAAAATGTGAACCTTTTTTTTTTTTTACTGTTTTTATTATATACATATATACACACACATATATATATATATATATATATATATATATATATGTGTATGTCACGCCGTCTGTCGTTCCATGTGTCTTTGTGTTTTGTTTTCATTGTGTCTCCTTGCCCATGTGTCTCATTTG